>CM032229.1:60585000-61030000 GCA_019009955.1 Riptortus pedestris
CACCATTAGTTAAACAAGATTAGCTAACATTTTAGCAGACTTCCCTTAAGGGAAATCAGCTATTGAGGTTGTACTCATGACGGAATTTTCGAAAGTTTTCTTCAAATGTCCATCGATCCTACCTAGGAGATGGCGAAAATGAGGTCCGTTCAAATATTTAATCGTTTGTAAAAAGAAAGAATCGAAGGAAGTTCGTTAATGGCTTAAATCGGACCAGTGGTGGGGGGGGGGGTTGAAAATTCGAAATATCTCCTTTAGTATACGTCGGATCGAAAACTTGTATAGAACCAATCATATTGTAAATTAAGTTTACTATAAATTGTCCTATATAGAGTGGCGAGTTCGATTCTCGCCTGGTCAAAGGAAATTATTTAGTGACGGAATTCATTAAATAACATCCTAAATCCCATCCTGGCTAGAAAACGGTGGTAACCTGTAGAAAACCCGTCCCAATTAGCCTGAGTTGCAAAAAGTGGACGTTAATAAATAATTATAATAATAAATCATGCTATATAAATTTATTCTCTATCTTGAATATTAATCGAGATATTTGCATTTTTCAGCCTTCAGCAAACCCCCACTTCTAATCACGTTACATAAAGAATACTCTGTTATGTAATAAACCACATTATTCGAAGCTTTAATATCAAATATTGTTTTCAAGAGACAATAATAAATGTATAAGATAGAAGCAATCTTATTGCAAATTAAATTACTATAAATATTGTTTTATACATATTTTCCGTATAATGAGTATTAACCGAGATATTTGGATTTTATTGTTTCCGTTTTCAGTAAACCCCCACTCCTACTAGTGTCATAATAATAATGAGCTGTTATATCATACTTTATTACAAGGTTAAATACCAAATATTGTTTTCAAGAGACCTTTATTATACGAGGTACATGCAAATATGTTCTAGTGATCCTCCTCCCCCCCCCCCCGTCATAAGTTCTTGGGCTACTAAAATTTGATTGATAATGATAAAAATTATTCTCATAACTTATAAACGAGATATACACTAAAAAGTCCGTCACGCAGGGGCTGCGTAAACTAAGCAGATTTCCCACGAGAAGTTTTACAATAGAGAAATCTGCCTAATAACAACTGTAGTAGTAAGAAACCTCCAAACCTAAAACATTATTTAGGGCGTAATAACCCAGTAGTTTCTAGCCCCAAAAAACCGTTAACCTAACCTCTAAACCTATTCACGAAGGACGAATAGTTATGGAAACGGCCGCCAGAGCTCTCGGCGGAAAGTCCGAACAGCCAACTGGCGACCACACGCAGAATACAAATGCAAATATCTTGGTTAATATTCAAGATACAGAATAAATGTATAGAACAATATTTATAGTAAATTTAATTTGCAATAAGATTGGTTGTATACAATTTTTCGATCCGATGCATAATAACGGAGATATATCGATTTTTTGAAAATCCCCCTCTAAACCCCCCCTCCCACTGGTCCGATTTCAGCCGTTAACGAACTTGATCTTCCTTTTTACATGAAACGATTAAATACCGATTTTGGTGACGATTAAACAAAAAGTGCGACCGCTAGAGTGTTAACAGACAAATATATATATATATATATATATATATATATATATATATATATAGTTTTGAACGGACCTCATTTTCGTCATCTCCTGGGTAGGATCGATGGACATTTGAAGAAATTTTTCGAAAATCGCGTCATGAGTACGACCTCAATAGCTGATTTGCCTTGAGGGAAATCTGCTAAAACTAGAGCGGGAGCCAACAATTTTGTTGGGTACTAACGATTGAACAGAACTTAACAAAACTGGGAATGTGAATTAGCATTAATTCTTCCACGATTATAAGATATATTACAATTCTTAGGTCCAAACGGGAGTGGGGGTTATAAGGTAGGTAAATGAAAAATTACGATATTCCGATCCTCATTGGTTTTTCAACGATTTTCTATAAAAAATATAAAAATACCATAATTAGTCAGTGAACGATGATTTCCCGGGCATCGCCGGGTATATTAGCTAGATTGTATATAGAAAATACTTACATTATAGTTGATATTTAATAATAATAAATGCTAACCATGATTATGATTTCAATTATTCAGGGAGTGTCAAACAGTGGAGAGGGAATGATTAGAGACTTATTTTCATTTATTCTTCAAATGTAATTTTTTTTTCTATATGTCACCCGACGGACCCTTACGGGGAAAAAATGGCCCAGACGGGAAAAGCATTTGTACACGTAGAATCATTGCCAAAAACAGAATAGAATCTTTCCGTCTCAAATGATTTCCCGAGCGAAGTCGGGTACCTTGGCTAGTATATATATATGTATGTATGTGTATATATATATATATATATATATATATATATATATTATTAACAAATGCCAACAACGGGTATTAACCCTAAACACTGGGACGGGTAAATGTCAAAATATTGTGCAAAGTAAAGCTTTGCCAAAAAAATACCATCACCATTCAGCCTCAAATCAAGCCGGGTATCTGAGCAAGTATATATATATATATATATATATATATATATATATATATATATATATATATATATATATAAGCAGAGGCACTTTCCCGTCACGCTTCGCGTTTCTTCAGACGATTGTGCATCTCATGAAGTAGAGGCTCTGACCCGGACAGTTTTCCGTCACGCTTCTCCTCTCTTCAGACGATTGTGCAGCTCATGAAGCAGAGGCTCTGATGCGCACACTTTCCCGTCACGCTTCTCGTTTCTTCAGACGATTGTGCAGCTCATGAAGTAGAGACTTTGATCTGGACAGTTTCCCGTCACGCTTCTCGTCCCTTCAGACGATTTTATAGCTCATGGAATAAAGGTGCTTATCGGGACAGTTTCCCGTCACGCTTCTCGTCTCTTCAGACGATTTTACAGCTCATGGAGTAAAGGCTCTTATCGGGACAGTTTCCCGTCACGCTTCTCATCTCTTCAGACGATTTTACAGCTCATGGAGTAAAGGCTCTGATCGGGACAGTTTCCCGTCACGCTTCTCATCTCTTCAGACGATTTTGCAGCTCATGGAGTAGAGGCTCTGATCGGGACAGTTTCCCGTCACGCTTCTTGTCTCTTCAGATGATTTTGCAACTCATGAAATAGAGGCTCTGATCCGGACAGTTTCCCGTCACGCTTCTCGTCTCTTCAGACGATTGTACAGCTCATGAAGCAGCGGCTCTGATGCGCACACTTTCCCGTCATGCTTCTCGTTTCCTCAGACGATTGTGCATCCCATGAAGTAGAGGCTCTGATCTGGACAATTTCCCGTGACGCTTCTCGTCTATTCAGACGATTTTGCAGCTCAAGAAGTAAAGGCTCTGATACGGACAGCTTTTCGTATCTTCAGACGATTGTGCAGGTCACGAAGTAGTGGCTCTGACCCACACAGTTTTCCGTAACGCATTTCGCCTCGTTATACGGTTATAGTTAACTAAAACATATATTAGTAAATATTTTAGACAACATCGGTTCAATAAAAAAAAATGTATGCATTTAGAATCCAGTCCTAAATGTTACATAAATTTATAATTTTAAACTTTTGAATTATGACTTCGTTTACTTAATAGAAATTTACTCGTGTTCAATGAGCATGGCTTCATATAATTGAGAAATGTTTTGGATATTTATTTAGGGAATGAATGGTGTCAGCTTGTTTAGTTTTATACTTTACTCTTACAAGCAGCAGTGGGAGCTTACCTGGAGTTCAGTACTTATGCTTGGAATATCAACAGTATTAAGTTTCAACGGAAGGATACTATGTACAAAACACCTCTACTCTTAATACTTCATTTATTAAATGCAGAGTATTTTCGTGGCGAACCGTCCCATCTTCAGTACTCTGTGACATTTATGAAACAACACGTAATATAAATAAATAATATAAGTCAATAAAAGGTAGAGTCAACGGATTAAAAAGTTAAAAACAAATATATAAAAAATAAATGTAAAACTTATAACTAAAACATTTTCTAAATAACTATTAAGTGAAGCACATAATAGAATGAATAAGAGATGGAGAGGAAATACAGACAAGGCAAGGGCAGCTACTGCAGAGGACGGAATATTGTCACACAGCACTGAAGATGGTACGGTTCGCCCCGAAAGTACTCTGCATTTAATAAATGAAGTATTAAGAGTGGAGGTGTTTTGACCACATTATCCTTCTGTTGATGATGGACCTCCACCAGCCAGCCCAAATCCCGAGTATTAAGCATCTCTAGAAATAAAGTGAAAATAGTGTTGTTATTTATTAACGTCCATTTTGTGTTGCTACGGCTAATTGTGACGGGTTATCTACATGTTTTTATATCACATCTATGAATCAAACACGTAAACGCATTTTTAGCAGATTTCCCATAAAGGAAACCAGCTATTGAGGTTCCACTCATGACGCGATTTTCAAAAACCTTCCTCAAATATCCATCAACTCTATCTAGAAGATGACGAAAATGAGGTCCGTTCAAGAATTTATATGTGTGTGTGTGTGTGTGTGTGTTAATGTATTTTTCTGTCTAGCGGTTGTAATTTCTGTTTGATCTTTACCAAACGTTTTATGTAAAAATAATGATCGTTAACCGCTGAAAACGGACCGGCCCTTAATCTCACATGGTAAACCTAGAGTGGCGAGTACGGTTCTCGCTGATCAATAGGAATTTATTTAGTGACCAACTCATAATATATAACCCTTAGTCCCACACAGGCTAGAAAAGGGTGGTAACCTATAGATAACCCGTCCAATTAACCATAGCAGCAAAAAGTGGACGTTAATAAATAATAATAGTTATGTATTTTTGTTGTAACCATGTTTACAGGAAACATAAATGTTATTTATTTAACAAACACTTTATGCTACTATGCGTAATCGGGACGAGTTATCGTCGAAGAATTTCATTTAATAGGAAGTCGTCAGGAGGTGATCAAACCGACGACATTTGGTTTACCAGGTGTATTAAAAATAACGCCTCAACTCACGTGCCTAATCAGCCTACCATTAAAACACATGTGAAATCTGCTTCGTTTACGCAGCAGCTGCTTGACAGGATTTTCATCTTTTACCTTCTATTTTTGAGTCAAAGCTGCATTGCGGGAGTTTTACTTTTAATTCCACCATACTGTCAGCGCATTTTAGAGTGATAAGAGTTTCCCTGGCTGTTGAATTGTGTTGCGGAGGCGGGTGTCGCCAAGGCAACGGGAGATATCGAGTGGCCATGCGTACTCCCCCAGCCTCCGTAGCAGACGAATGTCATAACCTGCTAGTGGTGTGTAGGATCACCTATCCAGATCGGAGTGTACATCTCACATGGCTAATTATGTGGCACTGCCCACCAACAGACAGAGATCCACCAAGCCTTCAGGTGAGAGAGCATCTTCCCTATCATCCACTTAGACCTCGTTCAAACACTTGTTCCAGGCTCATTATAATATTGAGGTTAAATGTCCCTTTATACTTGTCGTGCATTTACTTCCCATTTTCAACTCCCTTTATTTTTAATGCCTTAAACTCGTGGCTACAATAAAATCTTCCCGGTAAAGTAAATAATACAAATACTTATAAATGGGATTTACAAAATAAATATAATTAGCGAAATCTGCCTAAATAAAATTTTTCATATTTCTTAATATCCTATTTCTTTTCAATCCTAATTTAGATGTCTTGTTTTAAGATGGAATCAATGAAAGAAAACCATATATGTTCACTTTCTATATGAATCAATATTATTTACCGTCAAAACTAATATTACCTACCGTCAGTACAGCTTTACTATGTACTAATTTCGAATAAACTGATCGTACAAGAATTTTCTTCAATTTATAGAAACAATTCATTATTTACGAAAAAATGAAATATTTTTATATTATTTAAATGACTAAAAACATCATAAGAAATGACAATATATTTAATTATTGTAGGACTATTAGTGTACTGATAACTTTTTGCCCCCTTTTATGATAAAATGTTTGTCAATAAAAACAGTTTCATGAATAATAAACACAGTCCACAACATCATTGCTATCCAAAGCAATATCCCAGTTAGGTGAACCTTCAATAGAAATGAGATGTTGATTTCTACATTTTACTTGATGATTGTGGCGTTATTACCTAAAATGATTTTCCACATGTAGGAATGGCACAAGAAACAGCAAAGTATGTCATGTCAGCGCTGATAACGTCTTTTACTCATTGTATCCATATTTTTCCATTCCAAAGTACTCTATGTTAACAAGACTTGAAACTTGCTTATGAGATGCTTAGTGATATTGTTATCAAGATTGGTTCTATACAATTTTCCTATGCAAAGTATAGTAACGGAGATATTTTGAATTTTAAACATTCCCTCCCTTAACCCCCCCCCTCAACTCGTTAAGATTTGAGCCGTTAACGAACTTGATCTTTAGTTTTACACAAGACGCTTATATATCGAGTTTGTTAAAGATAAGGCAAAACGTCCGCCACGCACGGGCTACGTAAACTAAGCAGATGCTGCTATTCGATGAGTAGAAGGGGTGGGGGGGGGGATGACACAGAAAACAAAAAAGTAGGAATAACTAGCCTAATACTCGAATTACGAAAAAAATGCATAGAACAACAATTGTAGAACATCAATAGTTTAACAAGTTTGGGTCTATAACATTTTACGATTCGACTCATAATAACGGAGATATTTTAAATTTTTGAATTCCCCTCCCCTCTAAACTCCCTACCATTCCAAGTCCGATTTTAGCTAATAACAAATATAATCTTCAGTTTTGATTAAAACAGGTAAATATGGAGTATGGTAGAGATCAAATAATCTTTTTCAAGTAAAAAAATAACAATGGAGATACATTTTGTTTCTTTCGTGTCTGTTTGTTTGTTTGTTTGTTTGTTTGTTTGTTTGTTTGTTTATTTGTTTGTTACCTTTTCACGCATAAACGGCTGAACCGAATTTTATGAAACTTGGTATGTATATTACTACTAGCCCAACTTAGACTTTAGGCTATATTAATATTCTCTAAGACGAACAGGAGTGGGGGTTATAAGGGAGACCTGAAATTAAAAATAGCGATATTTCGTTTTCTATTGATTTTTCAGCAAATATGCACATAACAAAAGTTATTTATTTTGTAATTTAGAGTAACTTTTGTTATATGTACTTTTGCCGAACACGGAAGTATAAATGAGTTATACGCTAAAAACTATAGCGGGAGTCCACAATTTTATTTGGCACAAAAGACTCAACCGAACTAAACCAAACTCGCTATGTGAATTAATACTAACGATGTCCTTATAACAAGCCATACTAACATTTCTAGGGACGGGCAGGAGTGGGGGTTATAAGGGAGGCCAGAAATTAAAAATAGCGATATTTAGTTTCCTATTGCTTTTTCAGCAAATATGCACATAACAAAAGTTGTTTATTTTGTTATTTAGAGTAAGTTTTGCTAAATACACTTTTGCCGTATACGGAAGTATAAATGAGTTATACGCTAAAAACTATAGCCGGAGTCCACAATTTTATTTGGCACAAAAGACTCAACCGAACTAAACCAAACTCGCTATGTGAATTAATACTAACGATTCCCTTATAATAAGTCATTCTAACATTTCTAGGGACGGGCAGGAGTGGGGGTTATAAGGGAGGTCTGAAATTAAAAATAGTGATATTTTGTTTCCTATTGGGGTTTTGGCAAATATGTACATAACAAAAGTTGTTTATTTTGTTATTTAGAGAAACTTTTGTTATTTACAATATCGTCGTATACCGAAGTATAAATGCGTTATACGCTAAAAATTATAGCGGGAGTCAACAATTTTATTTGGCACAAAAGACTGTGTATTAGCACTAACGCCATCCTTATAATAAGCCATACTAACATTTCTAGGAACGGGTAGGAGTGGGGGTTATAAAGGAGGCCTGAATTTACAAATTTTATTATTAACAAATCCACAGAAATGACGGGCATTAGCCCTAAACGGTGGGACGGGTAGTCAAAATATTGTGCAAAGTAAAGCCTTGCCAAAAAAATACCATCACCATCCAGCCTCAAATGAATTCCCGGGCGAAGCCGGGTATCTGAGCTAGTATATATATAAAATTGTAACCTCTGTCTGTACATTGATTTTTTCGCGAAATTTCACGATAACTTTTCGTTTCACATGTCATAGACACCATATCTGCATTTTGTTTCTTTCGTGTATGTTTGTTTGTTTGTTTGTTTGTTACCTTTTCACGCATAAACGGCTGAACCGAATTTTATGAAACTTGGTATGTATATTACTACTAACCCAACTTAGACTTTAGGCTATATTAATTTTCTCTGAGACGAACAGGAGTGGGGGTTATAAGGGAAGCCTGAAATTAAAAATAGCGATATTTCGTTTTCTATTGGTTTTCGGCAAATATCCACATAACAAAAGTTGTTTATTTTGTTATTTAGAGTAACTTTTATTATATTCACTTTTGTCGTATACCGAAGTTTAAATGCGTTATACGCTAAAAATTATAGCGGGAGTCAACAATATTATTTGCCAAAAAAGATTCAACCGAACTAAATAAAACTCGGTATGTGTATTAGCAGTGAGGCCTTCATTATAATAAGCCATACCAACATTTCTATGGACGGGCAGGAGTGGGGGTTATAAGGAAAGCCTGAAATTAAAAATAGCGATATTTCGTTTCCTATTGGTTTTTCCGCAAATATAAACATAACAAAAGTTGTTTATTTTGTTATTTGGAGTAACTTTTGTTATATACACTTTTGTCGTATGCCTAAGTATAAATGAGTTATACGTTAAAACTTTAGCGAGCACTAACGGCTGAACCGAACTAAACAAAACTCGGTTGTCAATTAGCATTAATTCTTCCATGATTATAAGTTATATTAAAATTTTTAGGTTGGAACGGGAGGGGGGTTATAAGGGAGGCCTGAAATAAAAATTCGCCATATTTACATGTATAAGAGACGGGAAATATAAAAATAACGAAGACTGTGAAGCCTTATCGAACAAATAATTCTATTATTAGCAAATCCACGGGAAAGACGGGTATCAATCCTAAACACTGGGATGGGTAAATGTCAAAATATTGTGCAAAGTATAACCTGCTAAAAAATACCATCACCATTCAGCCTCAAATGAATTCTCGGGCGAAGCCGGGTATCTGAGCTAGTATATATATAAAATTGTAACCTCTGTCTGTACATTGATTTTTTTTGCGAAATTTCACGATAACTTTTCGTTTCACATGTCATAGACACCATATCTGCATTTTGTTTCTTTCGTGTATGTTTGTTTGTTTGTTTGTTACCTTTTCACGCATAAACGGCTGAACCGAATTTTATGAAACTTGGTATGTATATTACTACTAACCCAACTTAGACTTTAGGCTATATTAGTTTTCTCTGAGGCGAACAGGAGTGGGGGTTATAAGGGAAGCCTGAAATTAAAAATAGCGATATTTCGTTTTCTATTGGTTTTTCGGCAAATATGCACATAACAAAAGTTGTTTATTTTGTTATTTAGAGTAACTTTTGTTATACACACTTTTGTCGTATACCGAAGTTTAAATGCGTTATACGCTAAAATTTATAGTGGGAGTCAACAATATTATTTGCCAAAAAAGACTCAACCGAACTAATTAAAACTCGGTATGTGTATTAGCAGTGAGGCCTTCATTATAATAAGTCATACCAACATTTCTATGGACGGGCATGAGTGGGGGTTATAAGGGAAGCCTGAAATTAAAAATAGCGATATTTCGCTTCCTATTGGTATCTCCGCAAATATAAACATACAAAAGTTGTTTATTTTGTTATTTGGAGTAACTTTTGTTATATACACTTTTGTCATATACCTAAGTATAAATGAGTTATACGAGTTATACGTTAAAACTTTAGCGGGAGCCAACAATTTTATTGGGCACTAACGGCTGAACCGAACTTAACAAAGCTCGGTATGTCAATTAGCATTAATTCTTCCATGATTATAAGTTATATTAATATTTTTAGGTTCGAACGGGAGGGGGGTTATAAGGGTGGCCTGAAATAAAAATTCACCATATTTACATGTATAAGAGACGGGAAATATAAAAATATCGAAGACAGTGAAGCCTTATCGAACAAATTTTCTATTATTAGCAAATCCACGGCAACGACGGGTATCAATCCTAAACACTGGGACGGGTAAATGTCAAAATAGTGTGCAAAATAAAGCCTTGCCAAAAAAATACCATCACCAATCAGCCTCAAATCAATTCCCGGGCGAAGCCGGGTATCTGAGCTAGTATATGTATATATATATATATATATATATATATATATATATAGAGAGAGAGAGAGAGACAGAGAGAGAGAGAGAAAGAGAGGGAATTTTGAACGAACCTCATTTTCGTCATCTCCTGGGTAGGATCGATGGAAGAAATTTTTCGAAAATCGCGTCATGAGTACTACCTCAATAGCTGATTTCCCTTAAGGGAAATCTGCTAAAAATAATAAACGTAATATACACATTTTACTGCAAAATAGTAAAAAACAATTAAAACAGAACTTGGATATAACAAAATTATAACCGTTCTATTCATTCAATTATCACCCACAAATATATAGAAAACTGAAACTAATTAGTAATGGGGTACGTAATATAGCCTGTGGAAATATAACAATAAAATCAAAAAAATGTTTACTACAGTTAAAGATGAAGTTGTAGGTTCAAAATGTAAATATAATATACAGATAACCCTTGTAGATAACCCGTCCCAATTAGCCTATGTTGCAAAAAGTGGACATTAATAAATAATAATATATACGAATGTGTAACGCTGCAACGGAACTTATATTGACGAACCTTCGCAGCTGCTGAATAAAAGGTTAAAGCAACACATAAAAAGAGTTGACAATAATGAATATAAAACTGCCTTGACGGATTATGCCAATTCCCAAGACTCAAACTTTTAATTTTGAAAAATAATTCAAATAATTCACAAAGAAATAAATAATACTAAATGAAAAAATGAAAGAGAATATTCACATAATAAAAAATAGAAAAAAGGAGTAAACAAAAAACAAATTAAATACCACAATCATATATTCTATAACATTTTATATTAAAATAATCAATTGTAAAATTTCGACGCGATTTAATCGAGTCCAAGGTTGACGTGTAAGATCGATCGATTTGTAGTCAGCTGACTTAACCTACTTCAGGAACTTCAGTATCAACGATCTCCTATACTTTCCATACTAACGCGTTAACTTAAAGGCTAACCTGATCCCCAAGCTTTCGATATTACCATGGAATAATAATTACTATTCGGCATTTCAACACATGTATTTACAACTAAATATTTAATCATTTTTGTTATGATGTCCTTTATAATGAATCACACTATAATAACCTGTGAAGAAAGCTTTTTTTATTCGCTCAGTATCTCCTCCATATATTTATTACCTGGGGGATTCGTATTCAAGGCAATATGTGTGATAACGGAATAAAGCCCAAACTCAAAGTTCTTTTCTGGAAAGGTCTGTATGAATTAATTCTATTTTATCGTATACTGCTGCATTAATAAAAAGATGCTCAGGTTAGCCATGTGTGTTGAGGCGTTGGTCTCATATGGTAGACCTAGAGGGTGGCGAGTTCGATACCCGCCAAATAGGAATTTATTTAGTGATGAACTCATTGAATAAAATCGTAGTCCCACCCTAGCTAGAAAAGGGTGATATCCTGAATATAACCCGCTCCGACAAACCATAGTAGTATAATGTGGACGTTAATAAATAACAATATTAAAAATTATTTATTAACGTCCACTTTTTACAACTAAGGCTAATTGGGACGGGTTCTCTACAGGTTACCACCCTTTTCTAGCCAGGGTGGGACTAAGGATTTTATTTAATGAATAAATAACATTAGCATTACTAAAACAGAATTACAAGGTGAAAGTACTACCCGTGATATTAGTACGCCACTTAATACCATCTGGATTGAATGTCGGTATCTCACTCTTATTCCTCCACGAATAATTTTTTAATTTGTGCTACCCTTATTTGCATTAAGTGAATTTTAAACTGAATGTTCATTTTCTTGTGTCGTAATTTTAATGATTCAAACTTTTGCTTTTTCTAAAAAATGAATTCGTTCTATCTACAGGTTACCACCCTTTTATAGCCAGGGCACGACTAATGATTTTATTAGTCGAGTTCGCAGATAAATGAATTCCTATTGCCCAAGCAGAAATCAAGAATTGAAGACTATAGATTTACACCCAGTAATATAACCGAAATCAAACAACAAATGAAAATTATCTTAATCTTCTCAGAAATTTCGAATGTATGTTACTAAACTCTAAATTGATAAAATTGCAGTTTCATTCATTCTCACACGGAACTTCGTGTTACATTTCCTCAAGTTTCTCAGTCAATTAGCCGTAAACCATATCATTGGTAGCCGCCAGAAGGCGATAATTTTAATCGACTGATCTTTCTTAACTCCATTTACTTTCATGACCTTTCTGCCTCCGTAAAATGGTTATAAGACTAACAAAAGACTCTCATTTTCTTATTTGTTCAAGTTTAATCAGCCAATGAAAAGTTTATACTAAAAGTCATTTATTAACAACGTTCACTATATGCAACCATGGTAAATCGGGATGTGGCATCCACAGGTTACCAAGGATTTTATTAGTTGACTTCGCCATTAAATAAGCCCCTATTGCTCAGATGAGAATTGCCACCTCTTGGTTTTTTCCCCCATATTAGTTGATTTTCCATAAGGCAAATCAGCTATTGAGGTTGTACTCAAGACGCGAATTTTTAAATATTTCCTCAAATGTCCGTAAATCCTACCTAGGAGATGACGAAAATGAGGTCCGTTTAAAATTATACACACACACACATATATATAAATATATATATATATATATATATATATATATATATATATATATATATATATAATTAGCCCAACATTACTATTATTACAGGCGAAAGAAAGTCGTTCAAAAGATTTTTGAAAATCCAGAAGAATCAACAACTTTTAACCTAGACAGTTTAGACATAAATAACCATTTCGAACATATCTTCGGATCGGCAAATAACGGTCAGTTAGACGACTACAAAAAATGTCTTGACGTAACAGAAGACAGCGATTTTAATAAGAATGACCTAGAGGCTGCAACAAAAGGTATTTCACTAGATTCGAATACTGGACCATACGGTATCTTTGTACGAACAATCCGAGACCTAAAATCTTACAAGGTTATGGCACACATAACAAACTACATGCTAAAATGGAGCTTTGTCCCGGACTCATTCAAATTAGGAACTTATATTCAAGTCTGGCGATAAACACGATGTTTCAAATTATCGTCCTATCACAATTTACTCCATACGCGTGAAACCGCACGTCGAACTCTCTACTCATCAGAGAGGATTCGTTGCATGCCCTGGAACATTTGTCAATTCCTCATTAATTAACGCATGTATCCAAAATGCTAAGCAAAGCAAAAAAGACAATTGCATTATCTTTCTGGACGTATCTAAAGCATTTGATAATGTAGGACATGCACATATAAAAAGAACCCTATCAACTTACCCAATTCCAATTAAAATGAAAAAAACTTCTGAGCAGCCTATTAGAAGGAAATCGAATAACTTTTTCACTGCCCAAAAACAAGAAAGCTGAAACACCAATCCCTATGATGAAAGGTGTGGGCCAGGGAGGTCCACTATCCCCTTTTCTCTTCAACATGGGCATAGATTTCGTATTCCAAGAGCTCGGTGAAAAAGATGTATGCAATGCCAATTGATTGAAAATTTAAAAATCTCTCATGCTGCAAATTTGCCGATAATGTAGCTCTTATCGCAAAAGATAAAGCTTCAGCCGAACACGAGAGGCAATTGACTGTTTTGAAAAAATTGTCCTAAAGGTGAATTCAAAAAAGAGCACGGCAATAATAATCGAAAAAGGAAAATTGCTAAAGCAAGAAATTACAACTATGGAAGGGCAAACAATTTTCAGTATCGGCCAAAATGACAAAATAAAATATCCGGGAGTTGCATTTCAGCAAGAAATCTGTCTCAATACTGAGAAACTCACAAGCACGCTGGTTGAAAAACTAAACAAGCTGTCATCCTCCAGCTTGCTCAAGCCTGACGAAAAGTTAAATACATTAAACCAATATATATGGCCAATAATGATTTACCCTCTTCAGTGCGCACCAATAAAAGATCTCAAACCTTCCTTTTTATTGAAAATTGATAAAATAATTAGGAGCTGTGTAAAAGAAATATTAAGTTTGCCATCGGATACTCCTAACTGTATATTTTATTCATCACGAAAAGTTAGAGGTTTGGGATTGTTTAAAGCATATTGGGAGGCTTTCTTGCAACATATAAATGTACGTATGGCCCTTTTGAAAGACATGAACGCATACTTACTTCAAACGAGAGATTGCACCACTGAAATATCGGACTGCTTAATAGCCCTTGATATTACAAAGGAGAAGAATGAATATATCAGTGCCAGAAACTTGCGACAAGAACTACGCCATAGATCCTTTAGCGAGTGGTGCTCTTTACCAGCTAAAGGAAAAGGCGTAGAAACGTTTAATGACTGGCACGCCAGTAATGCGTGGATTTCTGACAAAAAATGGCTCTCTTCATCAGAATGAACAGCGGTGAAGATGAATGTGAATCTAGTGCCAGTTCGCTCTGTCCCAGGAAGGAACCTAGGAAACACCCTCTGTAGGCATTGCAGTGAGATTGGAACCCTTCCCCATGTCCTAGGTTCCTGCCAATGGGGCGAGCAGATGCGTAATTCACGTCATCGTGACGTGCACTAGCGGTCGCAATTTTTGTTTGATCGTTTCCAAACTCGATATGTAAACGTTTTATGTAAAACAAAAGATCAAGTTCCTTAACTGCTGAAATCGGACGAGTGGGAGGGAGGTTGAGAGGGAGGAATTCTAAAAACTTAAAATATTTCTGTTATTATGCATCATAGCAAAAAATTGTATAAAACCAATCTTATTGCTAATATAATGTACTATAAATATTGTTATATACATTTATTCTCTGTCTAATATTAACGGAGATATTTGTATTATTTAGTTTTCACCCAAATTTTGTCATAAATAAGCTGTTATATCATAAACCACTTTATTCCAAGCTTAATTACCAAATATTATTTACATTGAACGTTACTGTGTGAGATACAAGAAAAATGCATAGGCAGTGACGTCATGTATTAAGAATTTGTGGTCGTGAATCGGAAAAATTTATTTCTTCTACACCCTACTCGATATCTCTTTGTATCATTCCACTCTAAAGATCGTATTAGTTCATTGCTGAAGTCGGAGGAGGGAGGAGAAATAGGGGGGGGGGTGGAAAATTCAAAAAAGTCCGTCTCGCAGGGGCTGCGTAAATAAAAGCAGATTTCCCACGTGTGCCACGTATTTGCATTTATCTCAAAAAATAAATGTTCAATGAGAACAATATTTGGTATTTATGCTTCAAATAATGTGCTTCATAATATGACATAAGTAAGGGGGTGGGTTTACTGAAGACCGACAATTATAAAATGTAAATATCTCGGTTAATAATCAAGATGGTGAAAATATGTATATAGAAGATTACAGAACATTACATTTATAGAACATTACATTTGCAATTAGTTCAATACAATTTTTCGATCAGATGCATAATAACAAAGATATTAGGAATTTTCGAAATTCCTCCCCTCTACACCTCCCCCCCTCCCATTGGTCGGATTTCAGCGATTTATCTTTCTTTTTACATAAACAATTAAATATCGAGTTAATTTTTGAAAGGGCCTCATTTTCGCCATCTACTAAGTAGGATCGATAAGATAAACATTTGGAGAAATCATTCGAAAATAACGTCATGAATACAACCTCGATCTCCCTTCAGGGAAATCTGCTTATTTTGCCGTTATTAGAAGTTTTATCGCAAAATGTTATAGACAAAATCTTGTTAAGCTATTGATGCTAACAATTGTTGCTTTGGCTCAAGTATTAAGCGAGTTATTTCTACTTTCTTGTTTTCAGAGCCTGCAGTAATCCCCCCCCCTCCCCCACAACCCTTGATAATTGTTTTTTTTACATAAAAATAGAGAATATGTGGTAAGATTAGATCACGAGAGTGTTATACGAGTACGTATAACATAATAAGGAAATCACCTTTACTCAGCCCATGCGGGACGGACTACACAGGTCTGCAACCAAAAAACTGCATACGATTTTTTTTCTGTTTCCCATTGATTTTTGCATGCTAAACCGAAAAAAGTAATCAAAAAATTCCATCGCGTCTAGTTTTCTCGCAAAACTGGTTTTTTGAATACCACATACGGTATTGAGGTTAAACCTCAATTCGGTAGTTGCTTCCAAGTTGTCAATTTTATGAATTGCATGAATTTTTTCACTCTCATATTTAGTCATGTCACTCCCAGGTTTGATACGAAATGAAAGAGAGGGGTAGGGAAGAAGGGGGTGGGATATTTCTGAAGTAGGAAAAGCTTAAGGATGCCCAAAATCATGTCATAACATTTGATTTTCTGAAAAGTCAGGATGCCTTGCTGTATGTAGTGCACAGGTTATAACATGTTCTAGTGGATATTAAGAGCGGGTAATGGGAATTGCAGCTTACGGACAGGACTGATCATGTTTCAACTTGCTCGTCTTGTCGAAGTTGTTTTGGTTTCATCGGACCCACTCATTCTGTGAACTGCATTCAAACGTGATTGTTCTCCCATTCAACTTTTTCATTATGTCTCCAAGAGGTTGCGTTAATTCTCCTGACAGTTTTTGTTTCATTTGCGGTGAATTTACTGTTAAAGCACAGCAACGAAATATCAGTGATTTCGTGAAGAAGGTGTATTTCGCGTATTTCAAACTGAAACTTGGGGACCAAGACAAATCCTGGGCTCCGCATAAGGTGTGCAGAAGGTGTGAGGAAGACCTTCGTTTGTGGTTTAAAGGTAAGAAATCCTCCTTTCGTTTTGCCATTCCAATGATGTGGCGAGAACAACAAAACCATACAACCGATTGCTATTTCTGCTCAGTAGATGTGAAAGGTTTCAACTCCAAAAACAAGAACAATGTTTCTTATCCAAACTTGAATTCAGCTATTCGTCCAGTGTTTCACAGTCCTGAATTGCCAGTGCCACAGCCTCCCTCCAATTTGGACAGTATCAGGTACGATTTAGAGGAGGATGGAGAGACATTACCTTCCCAGGATGAATCTGGCTCAGATTTCTCTTCTGATGGAAACCCCCAACTTTTTTCTCAGAATGAGCTCAATGACCTGGTTAGAGATTTAGGCCTTTCAAAAGATGCTGCTGAATTGCTGGGATCAAGACTCAAAAATAAAAACCTGTTGTTACCAGGAACTTCGTTTTCATGGTACAGGCATCGAGAGAGAGAGTTCACTCAGTTCTACTCCAAAGAGGGGCATCTTGTATATTGTAAAGATGTTCAAGGGATCATGGAGGGCTTTGAACTTGAATATGATTCTTCTCAATGGCGCTTATTCATTGATTCTTCAAAAACAAGTATTAAAGCAGTGCTATTGCATAATGGAAATAAAATTGCATCAATTCCTGTAGCACATTCGGTACAATTAGAGGAAAAGGATAAGGATTTGGAACTGATTCTTGAAAAAAATCAAATATCAAGAACATCGCTGATTGGTTTGTGGCGATTTTAAGATTTTAACCATGTTGTTGGGCCAGCAATCAGGCTATACAAAGTACCCCTGCTTCTTGTGCTTGTGGGACAGTCGAGCCCGAGATCACCACTGGGTAAAAAGTGACTGGCCGCTTCGGAACACTCTGAATCCTGGCGAGAAAAACGTCATTAATATAAGCTTAGTGCCACCTGAAAAGGCTTTATTACCCCCACTTCATATAAAACTGGGGCTTATGAAGCAATTCATCAAATCATTACCAAGAGATGGGGAATGTTACAAGTATGTGTGTTCAAAGTTTCCTAAACTGTCTGAAGCAAAATTGAAAGAGGGAGTTTTTACAGGACCTGACATACGAAAACTTTTGTCAGATCCCTGGTTTCCTGTATCAATGAGCAATAAAGAAAATGAAGCCTGGGATTCTTTCAATAATGTAGTGCAAAAGTTTCTAGGGAATACGAAAGACCCTAACTACAAAACAATTGTGAATCGCATGTTGGCTGCCTACAAAGCTCAAGGATGCAACATGAGCCTAAAAGTTCATTTCCTACACTCCCATGTCGAATACTTTCCAGAAAACCTGGGAGCGTTTAGTGAAGAGCAAGGAGAAAGATTTCACCAAGACGTTCGGGATATGGAAAAACGCTACCAAGGACGATGGAACGTCAATATGCTAGCTGACTATTGTTGGATGCTCAAGAGGGATACGGACAATGCTGGAGCACGAAAACGTGTGCGACGAAGTATCAAAGAAAAGAAAAAAAAAGGTTCCACAAGCAAACTGAATGAAGTTTTTGAGCATTTTGTACTGAATAGTAAACAAATACTTTCTTTTATTTTGAGTTTATAGACAATACAAATTATGGTGTTTTTTCTACGTTTTCGTTTTTTATGTCCCCCTCTCCCCTAATTTGCAAGAAAACTGTACGTGATGGAGGAAAATAGCGGTCATTTTTGGATTCAGCACACCAAAAAACATAAAATTTAGCTAAAATATTCCATGCAGCTGATCAAAATTTTTTTGCAGACCTGTGTTATTTTTAAAACTTTACGAACAAATTAAAATTTGATATATTTTTTTTATTATTCTCAGTACCTACTACCAGTATACAAAAGTTTAGGAAATTTAAAAATAGTGTGGTAAAATGAGTGTGTTGACCTGACATGGAATGACCCGTAAAAGACAAGTATTAATGAATGAAATCACACTTATGTTATCTGAGAAACATTACTACACACGTGCCAGATATTTGAAACTTACAATTTAAAGTGTGAAGTTTCTTGAATTGTGTCAGAACTATCTGCCGTCTAGGCAGAGGATGCCAATGAAAACTTCCTCTCTGTTATCTCAACTCGTGTCGGAACCTCTTTATCATTTCTCAGTGCAACATTTTATCTTCAAAGTTGTCAATTATTTTGGCTTCAAAGAGGTTTTAGCACTTTGCAAAGTTTATCTATGTCAGAATAGAGGACTCTAAAATTGAATTTAATGATTAGCCATATTTCCTAACGGGTGAAGCAATCGCAGCTCATTCTATGACTTTAAAGTCAATATTAAAGAAATTGTCTGTTTTTTATACTTGGCATATATGTTTCAAAGAGGGCTTTGCAATAAATCCATGATTTCTGATTTAATTCTGAAAGTTTTTTTCTTAGGCTTAGGAATTGTTATCAATGACGTCAAAAGATGGCCAAAAAATATATTCGTTTCTCCTTGAAATATATCCGCCAAGTGGGCGAAACACTCAATGTATACTCCAATGTACAAAATGTCATTGCCTATCAGCTGATGTTTAATTTTGAGCAGGCGATAGTTGAGGGCATTTATTACGAGATTGAAAAATTGTTTTAATGATTCAAAAAATGAATGTTTCATCTGATACAGTGCAAAGATATGGAATGTGTGAACCACGCCGAATCTGGTTTGGCAAAACGAATTTCAGGCTTTGTGTTTTTTTTTTTTTTTTTTTTTTTTTTTTTTTTTTTTTTTTTTTTTTTTTTTTTGTTACTGGATTTGCAGGTCCAGGTTGTATTTGAACGTTGGGTCCCCGCAGACCGATGATAAATCCTTGACTTCACTCAGCTCAACGTACTCGTTCTCACTGTTGTTTCGGAATACATTACTTTCACTGCATACTTCAATTACTTCTCTATTATTAATTATTTTTATAACTACTTTTTATTAAAACTAGTAGTTGGATTTGGGAATACCAACTAAAATTACTGTAATTGCAAAACCAAGAAAATACAACTGCATTTACCAACTACATTTTAGCAGATTTCCCCTAAGGGAAATCAGCTATTGAGGTCGTACTCATGACGAGAGTTTTGAAAAACTTCTTCAAATGTCCATCGATCCTACCCAGGAGATGACAAAAATGAGGTCCGTTCAAAATTATATATATATATATATATATATATATATATATATATATATAAAATTGTCACCTCTGTCTGTACATTGATTTTTTTCGCGACTTTTCACGCTAACTTTTCGTTTCACATGTCATAGACACCATAACTGCATTTTGTTTCTTTCGTGTGTGTTTGTTTGTTTGTGTGTTACCTTTTCACGCATAAACGGCTGAACCGAATTTTATGAAACTTGGTATGTATATTATTACTAACCCAACTTAGACTTCAGGCTATATTAATATCCTCTGAGATGAACAGGAGTGGGGGTTATAAGGGAAGCCTGAAATTAAAAATAGCTATATTTCGTTTCCTATTGGTTTTTCGGCAAATATGAACATAACAAAAGTTGTTTATTTTGTTATTTAGAGTAACTTTTGTCATATACACTTTTTTCGTATACTGAATTATAAACGAGATATACGCTAAAACCTATAGCGGAAGTGAACAATTTTATTTGGGACAAAAGACCCAACCGAAATAAATTAAACTCGGTATGTGCATTAGCACTAACGCTTTCATTATAACAAGCCATACCAACATTTCTAGGGACGGGCAGGAGTGGGGGTTATAATGGAGGCCTGATATTAAAAATAGTGATATTTCGTTTTCTATTCGTTTTTCGGCAAATATGAAGATATGAAAAGTTGTTTATTTTGTTATTTAGAGTAACGTTTGTTATATACACTTTTTTCTTATACCGTATTGTAAACGAGATATACACTATAAACTAAAGCGGGAGTCAACTATTTCATTGGGCGCTAACGATTGAACCGAACTTAACAAAACTCGGTATGTCAATTAGCATTAATTCTTCCATGATTATAAGCTATATTAAAATGTTTAGGTTAGAACGGGAATGGGGGTTATAAGGGAGGCCTGAAATAAAAATTCGCGATATTTCATTGTCTATTTGTTTTTCGACAAACATGCACATAACAAAAGTTGTTTACTTTGTTATTTAGATTAACTTTTTTTTTATATATATTTTTTCAGGAACAATGTGTGGAGCAAGTAATTTGCGTAGAAATATTGATATGCTCAACAATTCATTCCTATTTGAACTATTAGGTACCTCAGCTGGAAAAATTAATTCAAATCAATGTTAATATTTTGTCCTTAATAACTGAAATCTATTCATAATGCACAAGAGACGGGAAATTTGACAATTTGGAGGACAGTGAAGACTTACATAAAAAAATAATTTTATTATTAACAAATGCCAACAACGGGTATTAACCCTAAACACTGGAACGGGTAAATGTCAAAATATTGTTGCGAAAATTAAATAGATGAATAATCCTTCGAGAGAGAGAGAGAGAGAGAGAGAGAGAGAGAGAGAGTCGCGTATTTGGAAAGTGTGACGTAGATCAAAGAGACCGACTGAGGGTCGAGACGTTACTAGGCTCGTCTAGCCCAGCCTCGAATGAACCAGACAATTCCCCTTTGATGTATGCCGACGACCTATATAAAGAAGCTTGGGCCAGCCGTGAGCAGTCAGTTTTATTCTCACCTGTCTTGATGGTCACATCAGTGCTACAGTGCGACTTAGTGCAGTGCAGTAAAGTGTTTTTATAAGAAGAACAGTGTTGTGCCGTGACTGCAAGTAACAGTTTACTGCCTGTTACTGTGTTTAAGACAGTGTAGTGCCGCGAAGTAAAGGACAGTGCAGTGCCGCGAAGTAAAGGACAGTGCGGTGCCGTCTTGTTGTGAATTTCAGTGACCGTGACTGAATTATTGGACTGTGTAATTTGAAGAACAGTGACGCTATCAGTCTATACTGTGAGTAGTAATTAAGAATAATTACCAAGTTTATTGTGCATTATCCAAATAAATTGTGCAGTGATAAAAACTGTGAAACTTGGGAGTATTTAATTTTGCAATCCAAAAGAACTCTTATTAAAAACGTTTATTACTGGTTTTGGTAATAAAAACGTAACAATATTGTGCAAAGTAAAGCCTTGCCAAAAAAATACCATCACCATTCAGCCTCAAATGAATTCCCGGGCGAAACCCGGTATCTGAGCTAGTATATATATAAAATTGTAACCTCTGTCTGTACATTGATTTTTTTCGCGAAATTTCACGATAACTTTTCGTTTCACATGTCATAGACACCATAACTGCATTTTAGCAGATTTCCCTTATTGTTTCTTTCGTGTATGTTTGTTTGTTTGTTACCTTTTCACGCATAAACGGCTGAACCGAATTTTATTAACCTTGGTATATATAAAACTACTAGCCCAACTTAGACTTTAGGCTATATTATTATTCTCTAAGACAAACAGGAGTGGGGGTTATAAGGGAGGACTGAAATTAAAAATACCGATATTTCGTTTCCTATTGGTTTTTCGGCAAATATGCACATAACAAAAGTTATTTATTTTGTTATTTAGAGTAACCTTTCTTATATACACTTTCGTCGTATGCCGAAGTATAAATGAGTTATACGCTAAAAATTGTAGCGGGAGTCAACAATTTTATTTGTCACGAAAGACTCAATGGAACTAAATAAAACTCGGCTCGTGTATTAGCACTAACACCTTCATTATAATAAGCCATACCAACATTTCTAGGGACGGGCAGGAGTGGGGGTTGTAAGGGAGGCCTGAGTTTAAAAAAAAGTCCGTCACGCAGGGGCTGCGTAAACTAAGCAGATTTCCCACGTGAAGTTTTACAATAGCGAAATCTGCCTAATAACAACTGTAGTAGTAAGAAACCTCTAAACCTAAAACATTATTTAGGGCGTAATAACCCAGAAGTTTCTAGCCCCAAAAAACAGTTAACCTAACATCTAAACCTATTCACGAGGGACGAATAGTTATGGAAATGGCCACCAGAGCTTTCGCGGAAAGTCCAAGCATGCAGATTACAAATGCAAATATCTCGGTTAATATTCAAGATAGAGAATAAATGCATATAACAATATTTATAGTAAATTTAATTTCCAATAAGATTGGTTCTATACAATTTTTCGATCCGATGCATAATAACGGAGATATTTTGAATTTTTGAAAATCCCCCCCTCTAAACCCCCCCTCCCACTGGTCCGATTTCAGCCGTTAACGAACTTGATCTTCCTTTTTACATAAAACGATTAAATACCGAGTTTGGTGACGATTAAACAAAAATTGCGACCGCTAGAGTGTTAACAGACAAATATATATATATGTCTATATATATATATCTATATATATATAAAATTGTAACCTCTGTCTGTACATTGATTTTTTTCGCGAAATTTCACGATAACTTTTCGTTTCACATGTCATAGACACCATATCTGCATTTTGTTTCTTTCGTGTATGTTTGTTTGTTTGTTTGTTTGTTTGTTTGTTTGTTTGTTTGTTTGTTTGTTTGTTTGTTTGTTTGTTACCTTTTCACGCATAAACGGCTGAACCGAATTTTATGAAACTTGGTATGTATATTACTACTAACCCAACTTAGACTTTAGGCTATATTAATTTTCTCTGAGACGAACAGGAGTGGGGGTTATAAGGGAAGCCTGAAATTAAAAATATCGATATTTCGTTTTCTATTGGTTTTTCGGCAAATATGCACATAACAAAAGTTGTTTATTTTGTAATTTAGAGTAACTTTTGTTATATACACTTTTGTCGTATAAGGAATTATAAACGAGATATACGCTAAAACCTATAGCGGAAGTGAACAATTTTATTTGGGACAAAAGACCCAACCGAAATAAATAAAACTCGGTTTGTGTACTAGCAGTGAGGCCTTCATTATAATAAGCCATACCAACATTTCTATGGACGGGCAGGAGTGGGGGTTATAAGGGAAGCCTGAAATTAAAAATAGCGATATTTCGTTTCCTATTGGTTTTTCCGCAAATAAAAACATAACAAAAGTTGTTTATTTTGTTATTTGGAGTAACTTTTGTTATATACACTTTTATCGTATACCTAAGTATAAATGAGTTATACGTTAAAACTTTAGCGGGCACTAACGGCTGAACCAAACTTAACAAAACTCGGTATGTCAATTAGCATTAATTCTTCCATGATTATAAGTTATATTAAAATTTTTAGGTTCGAACGGGAGGGGAGTTATAAGGGAGGCCTGAAATAAAAATTCACCATATTTACATGTATAAGAAACAGGAAATATAAAAATATCGAAGACTGTGAAGAATTATCGAACAAATAATTCTATTATTAGCAAATCACCGGCAACGACGGGTATCAATCCTAAACACTGGGACGGGTAAATTACAAAACATTGTGCAATGTAAAGCCTGCTAAAAAATACCATCACCATTCAGCCTCAAATGAATTCCCGGGCGAAGCCGGGTATCTGAGCTAGTATATATATAAAATTGTAACCTCTGTCTGTACATTGATTTTTTTCTCGAAATTTCACGATAACTTTTCGTTTCACATGTCATAGACACCATAACTGCATTTTGTTTCTTTGGTGTCTGTTTGTTTGTTTGTTTGTTTGTTTGTTTGTTTATTTGTTTGTTTGTTTGTTACCTTTTCACGCATAAACGGCTGAACCGAATTTTATGAAACTTGGTATGTATATTACTACTAGCCCAACTTAGACTTTAGGCTATATTAATATTCTCTAAGACGAACAGGAGTGGGGGTTATAAGGAAAGCCTGAAATTAAAAATAGCGATATTTCGTTTCCTATTGCTTTTTCAGCAAATATGCTCATAAGAAAAGTTGTTTATTTTGTAATTTAGAGTAACGTTTGTTATATGCACTTTTGCCGTATACGGAAGTATAAATGAGTTATACGCTAAAAACTATAGCGGAAGTCCACAATTTTATTTGGCATAAAAGACTCAACCGAACTAAACCAAACTCGCTATGTGAATTAATACTAACGGTTTCCTTATAATAAGCCATACTAACATTTCTAGGGACGGGCAGGAGTGGGGGTTATAAGGGAGGCCTGAAATTAAAAATAGCGATATTTCGTTTCCTATTGGGTTTTCGGTAAATATGAACATAACAAAAGTTGTTTATTTTGTTATTTAGAGTAACTTTTGTAATATGCACTTTTGCCGTATACGGAAGCATAAATGAGTTATACGCTATAAACTAAAGAGGGAGTCCACAATTTTATTTGGCACTAAAGACTCAACCGAATTAAACCAAACTGGTTATGTGAATTAGTACTAACGCCTTCATTATAATAAGCTATACTAACATTTCTAGGGACGGGCAGGAGTGGGGGTTATAAGGAAGGCCTGAAATTTATAATAGTGATATTTCGTTTCCTATTGCATTTTCGGCAAATATGCACATAACAAAAGTTGTTTATTTTGTTATTTAGAGAGACTTTTTTTTATATACACTATAATCGTATACCGAAGTATAAAGGCGTTATACGCTAAAAATTATTGCGGGAGACAACAATTTTATTTGGCACAAAAGACTCAACCGAACTAAATAAAACACTCAGTATGTGTATTAGCACTAACGCCTTCCTTATAGTAAGCCATACTACCATTTCTAGGGACGGGCAGGAGTGGGGGTTGTAAGGGAGGCCTGAAATTAATAATAATGATTTCCTATTGGGGTTTCGGCAAATATGCATATAACAAAAGTTGTTTAGTTTGTTATTTAGAGAAATTTGCTCAACACTTCTTTTCAATATGAACTACCAGGTACCTCACCTGAAAAAATTAATTCAAATGTATATCAATATTTTCTCCTTAATAATTCAAATCTATGCATAATGCACAGGAGACGGGAAATATGACAATATGCAGGGCAGTGAAGTTTTACATAAAAAAATAATTTTATTATTAACAAATGCCAACAACGGGTATTAACCCTAAACACTGGAACGGGTAAATGTCAAAATATTGTGCAAAGTAAAGCCTTCCCAAAAATATACCATCACTATTCAGCCTCAAATGAATTCCCGAGCGAAGCCGGGTATCTGAGCTAGTATATATATATATATATATATATATATATATATATATATATATAGATATAGATATATATAGATATATATATATAGTTTTGAACGGACCTCATTTTCGTCATCTCCTGGGTAGGATCGATGGACATTTGAAGAAATTTTTCGAAAATTCCGTCATGAGTACGACCTCAATAGCTGATTTCCCTTAAGGGAAATCTGCTAATAGCTGTATTTCGTTTTCAATTGGTTTTTCTGCAAATATGCACATGACAAAAGTAGTTTATTTTTTTATTTAAAGTAACTTTTGTTATATTCACTTTTGTCGTATAGAAAAGTATAAACGAGATATACACTAAAATCTAAAGCGGGAGCCAACAATTTTGTTGGGCACTAACGATTGAACCGAACTTAGCAATTCTCGGTGTGTGAATTAGCATTAATTCTTCCATGATTATAAGCTATATTAAAAATTTTAGGTTCAAAGGGGAGTGGGGATTATAAGAGGCTGAAATGAAAAACTCGCTTTTAGCAGATTTCCCTTAAGGGAAATCATTAGCAGATTTCCCTTAAGGGAAATCAGCTATTGAGGTTGTACTCATGACGGAATTTTCGACATTTTTCTTCAAATGTCCATCGATCCTACCTAGTAGATGACGAAAATGAGGTCCGTTCAAAACTGTATATATATATATATATATATATATATATATATATATATATATATATATACTAGCTTAGATACCCGGCTTCGCTCGGGAATTCATTTGAGGCTGAATGGTGATGGTATATTTTTGGCAAGGCTTTACATTGCACAATATTTTGACATTTACCCGTTCCAGTGTTTAGGGTTAATACCCGTTGTTGGCATTTGTTAATAATAAAATTATTTTTTTTATGTAAAACTTCACTGTCCTGCATATTGTCATATTTCCCGTCTCCTGTGCATTATGCATAGATTTGAATTATTAAGGAGAAAATATTGATATACATTTGAATTAATTTTTTCAGGTGAGGTACCTGGTAGTTCATATTGAAAAGAAGTGTTGAGCAAATTTCTCTAAATAACAAAATAAACAACTTTTGATATGTGCATATTTGCCGAAAACCCAATAGGAAATCATTATTATTAATTTCATGCCTCCCTTATAACCACCACTCCTGCCCGTCCCTAGAAATGTTAGAATGGCTTATTATAAGGAAGGCGTTAGTGCTAATACACATAATGAGTGTTTTATTTAGTTCGGTTGAGTCTTTTGTGCCAAATAAAATTGTTGTCTCCCGCTATAGTTTTTAGCGTATAACGTCTTAATATTTCGGTATACGATGATAGTGTATATAAAAAAAAAAGTTTCTCTAAATAACAAAATAAACAACTTTTGTTATGTGCATATTTGCCGAAAATGCAATAGGAAGCGAAATATCACTATTATAAATTTCAGGCGTTCCTTATAACCCCCACTCCTGCCCGTCCCTAGAAATGTTAGTATAGCTTATTATAATGAAGGCGTTAGTACTAATTCACATAACCAGTTTGGTTTAATTCGGTTGAGTTTTTAGTGCCAAATAAAATTGTGGACTCCCACTTTAGTTTATAGCGTATAACTCATTTATGCTTCCGTATACGGCAAAAGTGCATATTACAAAAGTTACTCTAAATAACAAAATAAACAACTTTTGTTATGTGCATATTTGCTGAAAAAGCAATAGGAAACGAAATATCGCTATTTTTAATTTCAGGCCTCCCTTATAACCCCCACTCCTGTACGTCTTAGAGAACATTAATATAGCCTAAAGTCTAAGTTGGGCTAGTAGTAATATACATACCAAGTTTCATAAAATTCGGTTCAGCCGTTTATGCGTGAAAAGGTAACAAACAAACAAACAAACAAATAAACAAACAAACAAATAAACAAACAAACAAACAAACAGACACCAAAGAAACAAAATGCAGTTATGGTGTCTATGACATGTGAAACGAAAAGTTATCGTGAAATTTCGCGAAAAAAATCAATGTACAGACAGAGGTTACAATTTTATATATATATATAGATATATATATATATTTGTCTGTTACCGCTCTAGCGGTCGCAATTTTTGTTTAATCCTTACCAAACTTCATATTTAAGCGTTTTATGTAAAAAGAAAGATCAAGTTCGTTAACGGCTGAAATCGGACCAGTGGGAGGGGGAGTTTAGAGGGGAGGATTTTCGAAAATTCGAAATATCTCCGTTACTATACGTCGGATCGAAAAATTATACAGAATCAATCTTATTACAAATTAAATTTACTATAAATATTGTTATATACATTTATTCTCTATCTTGAATATTAACCGAGATATTTGCATTTTTCAGTTTTCACCAAACCGCCACTTCTACACGTTACGTAACCAATACTTTGATACATAATAAATCACATTATTGGAAGTTTAAATACCAAAAATTGTATTCAAGAGACCTTTATTATACGAGATACATGCAAATATGCACTGGTGACCCCCCCCCCATCTTAAAGTTTTGGACTACTAAAATTTTATTGATTGAGATAACAATTATTCTGACTCATTATTAATTACACTAGTAGATATAGTAAATAGTTCTCAATAAAATTAATGTGTTATATTCTGATATATTTCAGTAATTGTTTTTCTTTCCGGTGTGAGGCGGGACCCGTTTGTTTACATTACTAACCTAACGCTTCCTGTCGGCAGGCTATTGAAATTGGATGAAACATTTCTTATTTCCGTTTGTATTTATTCACGGTGTTGTGTTAGCAGTATGTATATTTATCTATTACTAAACTTCACGAGGGAAATCTGCTTAGTTTACGCAGCCCCTGCGTGACGGACTTTTTTTTATTTTCTATAATTTTTTCGGCAAACCTGCACATTTCAAAAGTTTTTACTTTGTTATTTAGAGTAACTTTTGTGTGCATTCACTTTTGTCGTAAAATAAAGTAAACACGGGATATACGCTAGTACTAATATAATTATTGACTCCCGTTTAAGTCAATAATTATATTAGTGCTTATTTAAGGGGTTTTTATAAATGAATATTATGACAAATGATGTTATGTTTTCGTCTTATATGATAGTTCAAAGTATGATGCGGATTAGTGAGGTTATAAATCTTCGTCACCCCCTCCTCATTTATTTATTTTTCCTAGAAAATAACTTTGTTATTTATTTCCAATAGAAATATAAACTATAAGAGCATTTCCATTATTTAATTTCTATAATGTACCTTGATGTTATTGAAACAAATATGTAATATAATAACAATTAAACGTTAATGGTAATGTCATAATGACAAAAAACAATATGCGTTTAAACTCAATATGATATTTTCGGGGTACCACTATTATTTAATTCCATCCGGTAGATAAATTATAAAATAATGTTTTGAATCAATAATTTAAGTAGAAGAATGTTGAGAAGTCTCACGCGGGAGCGGAAGATGACGGTAGCCTTACCAGTTAATTGAGTTTACTTATTTCCCGTCTGGCATTACTGGAAGTGATTTCCAGTGAGATTCACTATTACAAATATAATCTTACGTGCAAAACTTTGCCTAAACTATGTAAGGTCGGATTGGCTTTTTAAAGGAAATATGTTCATTATACATGATATTTAATTGTAATAAATGCTACCCATGATTATGGTTTGAATTATTGAAAAACGGTGAGTCAAAAAGTGCACAGGGATAGATTAGGAACACATTTTCGTTTATCCTTCAAAAAAAAAAAAAATTCTATTCTACTAATCCCCAAAAGTTACCCTTCAGGGATGGCTATTTCGGAAAATCATTGCGTCGTGGAGGGAAGTGTAATTGTACACATTGAAATCTTACTATCAATATAAACTCATTAGTCAGTCAAGAATGATTTCCCGAGCGAAGCCGGGTACCTTAGCTAGTATGTATGTATGTGTATATATATATATATATATATATATATATATATATATATATATATATATTAGCAGATTTCCCTTGAGGGAAATCAGCTATTGAGGTTGTACTCATGACGGAATTTTCGAAATTTTTCTGTAAATGTCCATCGATCCTACCTAGTAGATGACGAACATGAGGTCCGTTCAAATCTGTATATATATATATATATATATATATATATATATATATATATAGATATATATATATATATTTGTCTGTTACCGCTCTAGCGGTCGCAATTTTTGTTTGATCGTTACCAAACTCGATATTTAGTCGTTTTATGTAAAAAGAAAGATCAAGTTCGTTAACGGCTGAAATCGGACCAGTGGGTGGGGGGGGGGTTTAGAGGGGAGGACGAAAATTCGAAATATTTCCGTTACTATACGTTGTAAAATTGTACAGAATCAATCTTATTGCAAATTACATTTACTATAAATATTGATATATACATTTATTCTCTATCTTGAATATTAACCGAGATATTTGCATTTGTATTTTCTGTGTGGTCGGCAAGAGCTCTGGTGGCCGTTTCCGTAACTATTCGTCCCTCGTGCATAGGTTTAGAGATCCCTTACTACTACAGTTGTTATTGGACAGATTTCTCTATTGTAAAACTTCACGTGGGAAATTTGCTTAGTTTACGCAGCCCCTGCGTGACGGACTTTTTTGTGACGGCAGTTGCAATTACATAATTAGTGTTTATTCGTTGAAAATAGTTAATTATGAAGGTATTTAATTACTGCCGAACTCTGTTAACTCATAGGCGAACCCGAGGTCCATTTGTTTTAAAGGAGTTGCAAACTAGATGTAATGGTATGGGGTTAAGTTATAATTACTTTTGTTTCGTTTTCCTCTTGATCATTGACGCCTTCGATACTATTCCATAGTCTTTGAGTTTGTCTCTTTTGGGCAGAGTATAAACTACGTAGAGGTTCTACTATGTTGTTAGGGGCGGTGGGAAAGCGCCAGGCTGTAACCCATCATCATTGGTTGCGTTTAACCTTTTTAGAGTCAAATATTTGCTTCTCCATTTACGGAATAAGGTCGTTCTTCCTACCTTAAAGCGGTGTCAGGGGCATGGGAATGATCATACCGCAGACAACTTTCAGGCCTACGACCGATTAATTCCACAAAAAATAAAAGCTTACAGATCAACAGTAGCCGTAATGTGTAGCCTGAAGAAGGTAGCCGAAGTGCTACGAAAATTTGCACCTAAAAATGTGACGAGGAGACCCCTGGAGCAGATGTTGCGGAGCACAAGAAAAGCTGATTATGAAACATACTTTACTACTTACCTATTCGTTTATAAGTACAGTGGATACACTGACTTGAGTGGCACCTGCTCTGAGGACATTTCCCTGAAGTAAATACATCGGGCGTTGTAATATTAGAAAAAAAATGATGCAAAACTTGTATTATTAACCCCAATAGCCCTTATTTTTTATTATTTTTTTTTAGTTGAATACGGATTTTGTAAATCTATGTTGTGACTATCTCATTCAAATATGAACCTTTTCCCGATCTAATCATATTTGAATGTGGTGGAGTCAGAACATTCATAATATTATTTCCTCCACTGGAAATGAGTGTAGTGATGTGAGGAACTGCCTTGGCCTCCTTGAATGGCCGGACACTACCCAGTACTCATTCGTGTAATGTAGATGTGAGTCTCGTTCTTATATCTCTTTTTGCAGTTAATTACTCAATCTTCCAGGGGGTTCACATCTGGCTTGACAAAAATAAAACTTGATTTCATTGTACCTCCACGGATAATGCAAAAAATCAACAGGTGTCAAAATTATAAAAATACTGAATATCTCAAAATGCTTGTATCAGTTATTCTAATGGTACACTTGATTTACAAACGAGTTTGAATAACAAAACAAAACAAAATGCAATTTCGTTATTACACAGTATTGTAGTAATGAATGATTGATGTATTTTTGATAGAGGGAGGACAACTTCAGCCTATGAAGAAGCAACTGCTTCTGCTTACAATTGTTTTTCTGTGTGCTGTTTGGCTTCTCTTCCAAGTGGATGCATCGGCATTGCTCTTTCAAGTGGATGCTTCATTACCGAATCTATTCATTCCTGAGCACAACGAAGCGAGAACAGGTATTCATTTACAATACATACTTATGACAATCACCCACAGCTACAAGCGGTTATTAGTTGCAAAGAAAAATGTGAATAAATTATTTTTAGGTAAACATTCAGTGGCCCTGTAGTCTTCATGCTGCAATTTACTTGTAACTATGAGTAAGAAGAATCCTAAACATACAACATATGTTACCCTGCCAACAACTGAACAACCACTGTAGATAGTTGGACAAACAGACGCACGCAAGCACTCACAAACACACACATTATACTCCAACATATTGAGTCGAATTAATACTTAAGAGTATGTATCATAAAGATGCATTCGCGTGATGAGGTATTAATAATAGCATTTTTCATATTCTAGTAAAATAATCTCCTTCTCCCACATTTATAGCTGATATGAAGAGGATAATTTTCATAATGTAAAAATAAATAAGAAAATAAAAATAAGAGGAAATCAAAGGACTTATCACGAGGGTTCCCTACCATCGCATGGCCCCTGAGCTGATTGACTTTCGAGGGACGCTACCATGAGGGTTCAAACCTTGTGAGTTTGAGGCCGATAGTTGTACTAGAGAAGACGTCGATACAACTCCTATAAGGTTCTGGTCGATGGGGAGACCAGATGGAAGCACAGTGCCCTGAGAACTGAGAGAAAGAGCAGTTTATGATAACCAGAGAAAGCATTGAGGAATCTCAATAAAACATTAAAAAATGATCTGTTATTAGTGGTTAATAAAGGCCCTGTTCTTTACTATACCTGGTTTCCTAGTTCGGATCCCATCATAAGGACGTGAGTCTCAACCTTAAGCCAAGATCTAGAATAGAGTTGAAGATTATGATTTGGAAGAATGGTGTCAAATTGTTCTCATAAATGTTTATGAGTGACCCACGCAAGACTAGTTTCCCAAAAGTCAGCGAGAGGAGAGTCCTCCCACTGGGTAATATACCTCATAAATCCCATTTCCTTCAGTAATTCCTAGGCAAATTTGTCTTAATGCCTTAATATAAATTGTTCATTAGGTCAAATATGACGTCACAATTTGTCTTCTATCTACGAAGATGAACTTTCCTCCTTGAAAGTTGAGATTTACACCTTTTACTTTTTTCGATTTATTGATATGTCCTAATGACGCCTGAAAACTTCGTCAAGTGTGGTTATATAACATATTTTGATTGGACTCATAATACGGGGTGTGGCTATTAAATAACGAGACTGACGCTGCTATAGAAGAAGTGCGCATGCGTCAAACGCCAGCAACTAACAGCTGTTATCGTGAAGCTTCCTCTTTCGAATATAGTGCCTCTCGCTTCTGTAAACAAATCAGTACAGCCGTAGCCTTCGTTCGCATTAGGGTTGTTTTTTTGTTTCGCCGGAAAAATGTTAAGTGTAACAGTAGAGCAACGAATTGTTGTTAAATTTCATGTGAAACATGGATAAACCGCTACAGAAACTTATTGAAAGAAGTGTATGGCAATGAATGTTTATCGCGTGGAAGTGTTTTTGAGTGGTTTAAGAGTTTTCAAGATGGCCGAGAAGACGTTCAAGATGATTCACCCTTCCGCGTCGAAAACGGATGACAATATCGAAAAAATCGGTAATCTGATTCGATCTGACCGTCGGTTAAGTATTCGTGCGATTGCTGAAACTGTACGGATTGATAAAGAATCCGTACGGCAAATATTACATAACAATTTTAACATGCAAAAAGTGTGTGCCAAAATGGTGCCTAAAATTCTCACATTTGAACAACTGGAAGCTCGCAAAAATGTTTGTACTGACACTTTGAATGCCATTGAAAATGACCCAACTTACTGGAAAGGATAATAACATGTGACGAATCATGGTTTTTTATGTATGTTCCTGAAACAAAGCGCCAATCCATGCACTGGAAGACCCCATCTTCACCGAGAGCCAAAAAAGCTCGAATGACCAAATCACAATTCAAAGCAATGTTGATTGTTTTTTTCGATATTCATGTGATTGTGAACCTTCACTGGGTTCCTGAAGGTCAAACGATTAATCAAAATTACTACCTTCACGTTCTTGCTGAACTCCGCGAAAGAGTAAGGAAAAAACGACCTGAATTGTGGAAGGACAAGTCATGGGTTCTCCACCAAGACAATGCGCCGGCTCATTCCGCATTGTCTGTTAAGAGGTTTCTAGCCAAATTCAGCATCCCAGTGTTAGACCATCCGTCTTATTCGCCGGATCTTGCGCAGTGCGATTTCTCTCTGTTTCCTAAGGTGAAATATTCATTAAAAGGAACAAGATTTGAGTCTGTTGAAGCTGTGAAACAGAAAGAGGCACGCGTCCTGAAGGAGCTGACAGAAATAGACTTCCAGCACTGTTTCAAACAATGGAAGGTTCGCATGAAGCGTTGTAGGGATAAAGGAGGGGTGTATATTGAAGGTGATAATAAGTAAAAATGTATGAAATAAAAATAAAATGTTTTACAGCGTCAGTCTCGTTATTTAATAGCCACACCCCGTATTTGAGATATGTCCAGTCACTGGAAAAAGGTAACTCCTGTTAGCAAAATTGTAATTGCAGAAGCGATTTTAAAGCTCGTCATTATTTAATTAGATACCCACAAATTAAATACTTTATATATATGCTACTTAATCTTGATTACATTTGAATTTTCGTATGTTACAGAGGAATGGAGCCCTGGCTTTCTTGTGAATACTGAAGGCTGTAGAATTCAGGATCTAAACCCTTTTGACGAAAAAATCAAGCCTTTCTTACGCGAAGAAAACAATCCCGTGGTGTGTAATAGATTTATGGCAGGCAGGTATTAAAACATATGAGCAACATTTGTGTCTACCTAGATATTAAAGCAGAACAGCATAGACGCCTAATTAGCAGATTTCCCTTCAGGGAAATCAGCTATTGAGGTCGTACTCATGATGCGAGTTTCGAAAAATTTCTTCAAATGTCCATCGATCCTACCCAGGAGATGACGAAAATGAGGTCCGTTCAAAATTATATATATATATATATATATATATATATATATATATATATATATATATTTCTGTTAACGCTCTGGCGTTTGCAATTGTTTGATCGTTACCAAACTCGGAATTTAATCGTTTTATGTAAAAAGGAAGATCAAGTTCGTTAATGGCTGAAATCGGACCAGTGGGAGGGGGGGTTTAGACGGGGGGATTTTTGAAAATTCAAAATATCTCCGTTATTATGCATCGGATCGAAAAATTGTATAGAATAAATCTTATCGCATATTCCATTTACTATAAATATTGTTCTATACATTTATTCTGTATCTTGGATATTAACCGAGATATTTGCATTTGTATTCTGCGTGTGGTCGCCAGTAGGCTATGTTCGGACTTTCCGCCGAGAGCTCTGGCGGCCGTTTCCATAACTATTCGTCCCTTGTGAATAGGTTTAGAGGTTAGGTTAACTGTTTTTTTGGGGCTAGAAACTACTGGGTTATTACGCCCTAAATAATGTTTTAGGTTTAGAGGTTTCTTACTACTACAGTTGTTATTAGGCAGATTTCTCTATTGTAAAACTTCACGTGGGAAATCTGCTTAGTTTACGCAGCCCCTGCGTGTCGGACTTTTTTACATTGGTCTGGGATTCATATGACGACCGTTAATAAGGTGCTGTTTACACAGCCGTGCTGTGTCAATAAGGTGCTTTTTTCTTTAATGAAATAACGATTTTTCACTAATGGAGCATGAATATCTCCTGTGTAGTCTTGTTGCTGTATATGAGATTAAAGGAATGAATGATCTTGATTTCATCCTACTAATAGTGAGTGGATTTATTTACGTTATCTTTCTTACGTTAAAAAACTTTTTGATCAGCGTTAACTGAAAATGGAAACACTATTCTCCAATCATAATTTCCCTAACCCTGACTTTTTATCCTTAAAATTACCCCTTACGTCATTGGAACGAAGTTACCAGGATTTACTTAAAACTCTAGGAAAGTTTAGATACAAACTGTGGTTATTTTTTAAGGGCAATAAATGTTATAAATAATAGTTTCGGTCATCATTGCCCAATAGGAGAAATTAAATCAGTAAGGTATGATACATTGACAACTAAATAAATACGAAGCATGGACAAATAAATAAAGAAAAAATTATAAGTAAGCAATTGTGATGTTAATAAAAGTCCGTCACCCAGGGGCTGCGTAAACTAAGCAGATTTCCCATGTGAAGTTCTCAAAAGAGAAATCTGCAGACTGGTAACACAAAACCACTGTGATTAAAAACAAACGGTAATGAGAAATCTTTCAGTTAATTAAAATAAATTCCCAACTGAAACGGCTTCTGAATTGTAAGAATAATTTATATTTTAATAACTCAAATTTTAGTAGTCCAAGAACTAAAGAAAGGGGGGGGGGGTGAGCAGAGCGTATTTGCTTAAATCTCACAAAGTAAGGAAGGTAAGGTAAGGTTAGAAGCTTCCACCTGACCCGAACAGTTAACGGAAACGGCCGAACTAATCCGAACATACCCCTCCACAACCTGTCCTATAGACTTCATAAAAGTCCGTCACGCAGGGGCTGCGTAAACTAAGCAGATTTCCCACGTGAAGTTTTACAATAGAGAAATTTCACGAGAGCAGAGCCAGTCAAAGAAACGGCCGAACTAGCTTTTGGCGGGAAAGTAACTCTCGTCCGTTAGGCTCCGAGATTAAATTAAAAACAATTCAATCTCAAAAAACAACAAGAACACAAAAGATGGACTTACCGTTAATGATAGCAGCGCTCTGAACACTTATTACACCAACACTAAATAGTACCACGGAATATCCATTATTTGTAAGACTTAAAGGCCGGTCCAGACGCTCCGTTTTGCACAACGTTTTGTCTGCGCAGTCTTAAGACGGAATGAAAAGGTTGCAATTTGTAGAGCGTCCACACGGCACAGACATATCTGTATATTTTGCTTAGTTTTGTGTGAGATCGTCATGGAATAGGTACTACTCTGGTCGATTTTCGCGATGTGTCTTGTTAAAAAAAAAAAAAAAAAGATTGCAACATCTCAGAAGTACCCGGCGTTCAAATTCTTTCTTTCTTTAAATTTATATGCTAAGCTTTCACACGCCTGCCCCTTATTATCCCTGTCACTGTATTCTTTTGATTTAACACGCCAAATGCACGGGAAACTTTCATACATTGCAATAAAATCTGTTAAAAACTCCCTAGAACATTGCCGAAGGCCAGCCATTGTAGCCTGACGAATTGAAACTAAGTATCAAAAGTCCGTCACGCAGGGGCTGCGTAAACTAAGCAGATTTCCCACGTGAAGTTTTACAATAAAGAAATCTACCCAATAACAAGTGTAGTAAGTAGTAAGGGATCACTAAACTTATACACGAGGGACGAATAGTTACGAAAACGGCCGCCAGAGCTCTCTTCGGAAAGTACCAAACAGCTCACTCCTGCCGACCAATGCAGAATACAAATGCAAATATCTCGGTTAATATTCAAGTTACAGAATAAATGTATAGAAGAATATTTATAGTAAATTTAATTTGCAATAAGATTTCTCTATACAATTTTTCGATCCGACGCATAATAACGGAGATATTTCGAATTTTCCGAAAATCCCCCCTCTAAACCCCCCTCCCACTGGTCCGAGTTCAGCCATTAACGAACTTGATCTTCCTTTTTACATAAAACGATTAAATTCCGAGTTTGGTAACGATCAAACAAAAATTGCGACCGCTAGAGCGTTAACAGACAAATATATATATATATATATATTGTTACGTTTTTGTATTACCAAAATCAGTAATAAACGCTTTAAGAGTTCTTTTGGATTGCAAAATTAAATACTCGCAAGTTTCACAGTTTTTATCACTGCAAAATTTATTTCACAATGCACAATAAACTTGGTGATTATTCTTAATTACTACTCACAGTATACACTGATAGCGTTACTGTTCTTCAATGAGTCACAGTCCAATAATTCACTGAAATTCACAGAAAGACGGCACTGCACTGTCCTTTGCTTCGCGGCACATCACTGTCCTTTACTTCGCGGCACTGCACTGTCTTAAACACGGCACTAAACTGTTACTCACAGTCACGGCACAACACTGTTCTTCTTATAAAAACTCTTTACCGCACTGCACTAAGTCGCACTGTAGCACTGATGTAACCATCAAGATCGCTGAGCATAAACTGACTCGCAGCTTGCTGGTGCCTTATATATAGGTGGTCGGCATAGATCAAAGGGGAATGTTCTAGTTCATTCCAGGCTAGGCGGGACGAGCCCAGTAGCGTCTCGATCTCTTTGATCTACGCCGCCTTTCCAAATACGCGACTCTCTCTCTCTCTCTCTCTCTCTCTCTCTCTCTCTCTCTGAAGGATTATTCATCTATTTAATTTTCGCAACACTGCCGCCCACTTAAGCCTTTTCGTCCCGAATAGGCTCAATATCGCCGTTACCATACTTGGCTAGGCGCTCTAGGTGTACCACTTTCATCTTAGACCTCGGATTGTGGTATCTCTGTATCCGGTAGACAACGTCGTTCAATCTCTTTATCACCTTGTAAGGTCCCTCCCAGTGCGTTTGCAATTTCGGGGATAGTCCTTTCTTTCGTTGTGGGTTAAATAGTAGAACCATTTGCCCTTCAGTGAATCCTTCCGTATTTGCTGCCCGATCATATCTGGCTTTCATCTTATCACCTGTCATTTTAATACGGTTGCGTACAAACTCATGGAGCTCATGCAGGTCTTCCTGTGCCTGGGGAGTATTTCCATTGTCTTCGCAGGACGGTCCGGGTTTGGCCCCAAATTCCAAATCCGCTGGTAGTCTTAATTCTGCTCCAAATAAGATTTTTGCCGGAGTACGTGAGGTGGAATCATGGATTGCCGACCGGTAAGCCAGTAGTAATTTGGGTATGTGCACATCCCAATCCCTTTGTTGTGTGCTAACCACTTTTCTGAGGTATTCCTCCAGTGTCCGATTAAATCTTTCGACCATGCCATCAGATTGTGGATGAAGCGGTGTCGTCCTTGTCTTTTTGATGCCATACAATTCACACATTTCCTTGAATATGACCGATTCGAAATTTCGGCCCTGGTCAGAATGAAGTTCTATTGGAACCCCGAATCGGCACTCCCAATTATTTACAAAGGCATCTACAACCGTTTTCGACTCCTGGTTTGGGATGGCATATACTTCGGGCCATTTACTGAAGTAGTCCATTACAACTAGGACATACCGGTTTCCAGCCTCACTGACAGGGAATGGACCAGCAACATCCATGGCTATCCGCTCGAAAGGGGCGCCTGCGTTGTACAGCTGAAGTTTGCCACGACTTCTTCTCGTTGGACCCTTGGCTGCAATGCACTGCTCGCAATTGGCTATGCAATCGGTTACAGATTGCTGACATCCCACCCAGTAAAATCGTTGTTTTATCTTTTCCAGGGTTTTTGTAATGCCCAGATGGCCGCCGCTGGGACCATTATGGAACTGCTTCAATACCTCATTTATCTTGGAAGTGGGCACGACAATTAGGTCGGTTGTGGTTTTGCCATCTGCACTCTCCCAAGATCGATATAAGCAGCCCTCTACCAGTTTTAGGCTATTCCACTGTACCCAGTATGATTTCGCAAGTGGGCTTTCAGCTGATGTCTCATTTCGGGTTGGTTTTCTGTTGCATTCCTTAGCTGATATAATCTTCGCCAGAATCGGGTCATCTTTCTGAGCCTTCGACCAGTCCTCGTCTGAGCCAATACGGGTAAGTCGCACATCAATCACGCTTTCCTCCTTCTCGGCTTTAGTACAATGTTTGCATTCTATGTTACAAGGCCGTCTTGAAAGGGCATCAGCGTTATTGTGTTTCCCACCTTTTCGATGCTCGATGCTGAAGTCATAGCTCTGCAGACGTTCAATCCATCGTGCCAGCTGACCTTCTGGGTTCTTGAACTGCAGCAGCCAACGTAGTGCGGAGTGGTCTGTTCTTAAGGTGAAGTGTTGACCGTACAAGTATTTGTGGTAATGCTTGACGCACTCCAACACTGCCAGAAGCTCCCGTCGGGTAACACAATAATTTCTTTCGGGCTTGGAGAGTACCCTGCTGTAGTAGCCAATGACTCTTTCTGCCCCATCAACTATTTGAGAAAGTACTCCTCCTATTCCATAGCCACTGGCGTCCGTATCAATTATGAACTTCTGTCCAGCGATTGGATAGGCAAGGACAGGTGATGTGCACAAGAGCTCCTTGAGCCTCTGGAAAGCATCTTCCGCTGCCTCACTCCAGTGGTATGATCGCGAATTTTTGGTTAGCTCGTGCAAGCTGGCAGCTACCTGAGCGAAGTTTGGCACGAATCTCCTGTAGTATGTGCAAAGCCCCAGGAAGCTACGCAGCTCGTGAAGATTTCGTGGTCGAGGCCAGTCCTTTACTGCCCGTATTTTGTCCTCGTCAGTGGAGATGCCCTCTGCTGTTACCCGATGTCCCAAGTATTTGACCTCCTTCTGAAACAGAGCACATTTCTTTATGCTTAACTTCAGCCCAGCTGCTGTTATGCGACTAAATACTTCATCCAGGTTTTTAAGATGTTCTTCAAAAGTCTTCCCCATAACGATTATGTCATCTAGATACACCAAGCATGTCTTCCAATTGAGACCCTTTAGCACACGTTCCATTAAACGTTCAAAAGTAGCTGGGGCGTTGCAGAGCCCAAATGGCATCACCTTGAACTGCCATAAACCATTGCTAGCGCTAAAGGCGGTTTTCTCTTTGTCCTTATCGGCTATCTCTACTTGCCAGTAGCCGCTTTGCAAGTCCAAGGTAGAAAACCATTTCGTTCCAGACAACGTGTCTAAGGTGTCGTCAATTCTTGGCAGCGGATAACTGTCTTTCTTGGTGACGTCATTGAGTTTTCTGTAGTCGACGCAGAATCTGGTGCTGCCGTCTTTCTTCTTTACTAGAACTATTGGCGAGCTCCACGGACTCGAAGATGGTTCAATGACTCCATTCCGCTCCATTTCGTTGACAAGTTCTTTAACTTCGTTCCGCTTCGCTAGGGGAACACTCCTGGGTGCCTGTTTTATAGGTCTCGCTTCACCGGTATTTATTTCATGTTTCACTACAGCTGTTCTACCTGGGCTTTTATTGTTTAGGGCGAAGACGGATGCATGTGCTCTTAGCAACTCCTTTGCCTTGTTTCTTTCAGGCGATGTCAGTCCTTTCATCCACTTTTCCTCTTCTTCTGCAAGTAGTTCGCGCTCCTTGGCTGTCATTTTTGGGCATCCTGAATTTTTGGCACAGTTAATTATTGCTTCTGCTGGCTCGCATTGACCTATTTCAAAATTTTTGTTAATGATCTTCTCATTGTTGGATAGGTTAAGTACTCTCACCGGAACTCGTCCATCGTCGCAGGTTTTCACGAGGGCTTTAGCTGTTATAATGTCATCTTTAAGTTCTTTAGGTTCTACTACCCACAACCGGTTATCCTCACAATCTTCTTCCACCCGCGCCCATACTAAGGTTTCCGACTGGGGTGGTAATTTCTGGCGTCCGACGGTAAATAGCCTCCTTACTGTGGTCTTGCTCTCATAACCAACATCCAAAGGTATCTCGACGTTGCGCCAGATCATAACTTGTTGACCCATGTGCAGATTGATACCGTGGGCTATCATGAAGTCTGCACCGATGATCACTTCGTCCACTATGTCGGCGACAACAAATACATGATCGGCGCTAGTGTTGGCGATAGTCAGTCGAACCTTGGCTCTTCCATAGACGGTGGCTGATTCCCCAGTAGCAGTGCGCAGTCGAACGTCGCTTAATGGTTCCACTGATCCTTTTACCAAATCGGGCCTAATTATGGACTGCGACGCCCCTGTGTCTATAGTGAGAATCTGCTTCCTTCCGTTAATGAGTCCACGAGCTGTAAGGTTGCTATTCTGCTGTTGTATTATGGAAATGGAGATTGTGGGGCCAGCGGTTGTAGGAGCTAGCTCTTGCCCCTCAGTGCTAGCTCGTTTTAGTTTAACGGTGTCCCTTGGGATTTGGGGTTATTCGTCCGTTTGTTCTCCCTCGGTGGCGAAACAGATCTTGATCTTTTCTTTGGAGCTTTACAGTTACGTTGAAAATGGCCGGCCTTGCCACAGTTGAAGCACTTTGAGCGTGATCTGTTCCTTTGTTCCTCCATTATTCGCTTGACGAATTCTTCTATGTCACTCCTTGACATTTGGGCGTCATTTTGAATATCAGCCTCAAGACGTCGCACCTTGAAGACTTGTGGTTTTGAAATTACTTTAGCGGTCTCCTGGGCTAGCGCATATGAGATGGTTTCAGCAAAAGATGATTTCTGCATGGCGCATACCGCAAATTTAACATCTGGATCTCGAATACCATTCACAAATGCTTCAATCTTGAACTGATCTAGAAACGGATGATTTTCACCTGGGTAAGTCAGTTGGACCAGACGTTCGATTTCCATGGCAAAATCTTGGAGCGTCTCATTCGGTTTTTGCACTCTGCCCCGTAACTCCATCCTGTACAGTTCTCGCTTATGCTCACCGCCAAACTTGCGCTGTAAGGTCACCATGATGTCCTCATAATTATTTCTGCAAGCGGCCGGTAAACTCTCCAGGACTTCTGCAGCGGTTCCTTTCAGTGCCAAAATCAATTCTACCGCTTTCTCTTCATTATTCCATCCATTTCTACTGGCCACCGTCTCAAATTGGAATTTAAAAACGTTAAATGGTACATTACCGTCAAAAGTCGGAGTCTTTATCTTGCTGGAATGCTCTGAAATGAGCCTCACCGGACTCTCGCGAACATGTAGATTATCCATTTGGAATTGTAGCTCACGTATTTCATCGTCTAACTTTCTTCCTAGGTTGGACACGTCCTCTTCAACCTTCTTCTGTGCCGCAGAAATGCCGCAGAGTTTTTCATCAAACTCGCTGACTCTCTGCTCAATGGCTTCCACTCGTTTGCCCAATACTTCTGATATTTCGTGAAGTTTTTGGTTTGTTGTTCTAGAAGCTTCCTGAATTTCCTCGAGTCTCTCACAATTAGCTCTAGAAGCTTCCTGGAATTCTTGTCTGACTTCCGCTAATATTTTCTCACTGTTACTCTTAGAAGCTTCTTGGAATTCTTGTCTTACTTCCGCTAAGATTTTCTCGCTGTTACTTCGAGAAGCTTCTTCTAATCTCTCGTAATTAGCTCTAGAAGCTTCTAAGAGTTTCTGGTTGTTATCTGTGATTTTTTCCATCATGGCGGCCAAAATTGAATTTAAATCTAAATTGCTGCTTGACATAGGAGTACTTACAGCAATGTCTTCTTTATCGTCAAACTCGTGTGTACTTATATCGATTCCTCGTCTTTGTAATTCATCTGTCAACCGCCTTTGTAATTCAGCCTTATTCCCTGTTGTTGGCAGATCCAGTTTAGCCAGCTCCTTCTTCAGCTGTTCCACTTTTAGTTCTTCAAACTTCATTTTTTTTGTTGATTTTAATTTTGCAATCCCACTTCTGACACCAGTTGTTACGTTTTTGTATTACCAAAATCAGTAATAAACGCTTTAAGAGTTCTTTTGGATTGCAAAATTAAATACTCGCAAGTTTCACAGTTTTTATCACTGCAAAATTTATTTCACAATGCACAATAAACTTGGTGATTATTCTTAATTACTACTCACAGTATACACTGATAGCGTTACTGTTCTTCAATGAGTCACAGTCCAATAATTCACTGAAATTCACAGAAAGACGGCACTGCACTGTCCTTTGCTTCGCGGCACATCACTGTCCTTTACTTCGCGGCACTGCACTGTCTTAAACACGGCACTAAACTGTTACTCACAGTCACGGCACAACACTGTTCTTCTTATAAAAACTCTTTACCGCACTGCACTAAGTCGCACTGTAGCACTGATGTAACCATCAAGATCGCTGAGCATAAACTGACTCGCAGCTTGCTGGTGCCTTATATATAGGTGGTCGGCATAGATCAAAGGGGAATGTTCTAGTTCATTCCAGGCTAGGCGGGACGAGCCCAGTAGCGTCTCGATCTCTTTGATCTACGCCGCCTTTCCAAATACGCGACTCTCTCTCTCTCTCTCTCTCTCTCTCTCTCTCTCTCTCTCTGAAGGATTATTCATCTATTTAATTTTCGCAACAATATATATATATATATATATATATATATATATATATATATATATATATAAAATTTTGAACGGACCTCATTTTCGTTGTCTCCTGGGTAGGATCGATGGACATTTGAAGAAATTTTTCAAAACTCGTGTCATGAGTACAACCTCAATTGCTGATTTCCCTTAAGGGGGGGGGGGCAAAATACAATTCAGAGTTTTTCACATGATTAAGCATAAGAGGTTTACAATAGATAAATAAACATACAGGTAACACTTCCATGAATATTAGTGAATAATTACAAACGGCAATGAGAAATCTTTCAGTGAATTTACAATATAAGTTAATAGTCCCTACAACGTAATACGGCTGGATTGTAACCAACAGGTTAGCCAACCTTGTAGTGCAGTATCGATAGATAGACCGGAAAAACAAACAATTAAAATAATATATCTGAATATAAAATATTAATTTTATTGGAAACTATTTATTATAGTTAGTGGAGTAATTTGAAATGAATCAAAATAATTTCTATTTCAATCACTCAGATTTTTGTAGTCCAAGAAAAAGGGGGGGGGGTTCAACAGAACGTATTTGTTTTTACCTCGTAAAATAAAGCTTCGTTGAAAACAATATTTTGTATTTAACCTAATAATGAGGTGGTTCATTAGATATCAGCTTATTATTAATATGTCCCTAGTAGGAGTAGGGGTTTACTGAAAGCGGAACTCATTACAAAAAATACAAATATCTCGGTTAATACTCATTATACGGAAAATATGTATGGAACAATATTTGTAGTAAATGTAATTTTCAATAAGATTTTATTTTTTTACAATCCCCCCCACCCCCCCCCCCCCCCACCCCCCCCCCCCCCCACCCCCCCCCCCCCCCACCCCCCCCCCCCCCCACCCCCCCCCCCCCCCACCCCCCCCCCCCCCCACCCCCCCCCCCCCCCACCCCCCCCCCCCCCCACCCCCCCCCCCCCCCACCCCCCCCCCCCCCCACCCCCCCCCCCCCCCACCCCCCCCCCCCCCCACCCCCCCCCCCCCCCACCCCCCCCCCCCCCCACCCCCCCCCCCCCCCACCCCCCCCCCCCCCCACCCCCCCCCCCCCCCACCCCCCCCCCCCCCCACCCCCCCCCCCCCCCACCCCCCCCCCCCCCCACCCCCCCCCCCCCCCACCCCCCCCCCCCCCCACCCCCCCCCCCCCCCACCCCCCCCCCCCCCCACCCCCCCCCCCCCCCACCCCCCCCCCCCCCCACCCCCCCCCCCCCCCACCCCCCCCCCCCCCCACCCCCCCCCCCCCCCACCCCCCCCCCCCCCCACCCCCCCCCCCAATATAATTTTGAACGGACCTCATTTTCGTCATCTCCTGGGTAGGATCGATGGACATTTGAAGAAATTTTTTCGAAAATCGCGTCATGATTACGACTTCATTAGCGGATTTCCCTTAAGGGAAATCTGCTACAAAAGGATTGGCGACAGGGAAATGTGAGTAGGCTGGAAGAGAATGGGTAGCTCGCGATTTTAGTCAATTAAATCTTGATGTGGAGTACTCCAGCTATCATCAGCTACGGCGAGAAAGCGGAGGAATGGGATTTGTTAGCAGATTTCCCTGGAGGGAAATCAGCTATCGAGGTCCTACTCATGACGCGATTTTCGAAAAATGTCCTGAAATGACCGTCGATCCTTCCTAGTAGATGACAAATATGAGGTTCGTTCAAAACTATATATATATATATATATATATATATATATATATATATATATATATATATATATATATTTGTCTGTTAACACTCTAGCGGTCGCAATTTTTGTTTAATCGTCACCAAAATCGGTATTTAATCGTTTTATGTAAAAAGGAAGGTCAAGTTCGTTAACGGCTGAAATCGGACCAGTGGGAGGGGGGGTTTAGAGGGGAGATCTTCAATAATTCGACATATCTCCGTTATTATGCATCGGATCGAAAAATTGTATAGAACCAATCTTATTGAAAATTAAATTTACTATAAATATTGTTATATACATTTATTCTCTATCTTGAATATTAACCGAGATATTTGCATTTTTCTGTTTTCAGTTTCTGAGATGAGATCGGCTAACTTCGGGTCTAGTCGTGAGTTTCCGTCAAGAGCTAGTTCGGGCCGTTCCCGTAACTGTTTGACTCTCTATTCTGAAATTTCTCTATTGTAAAACTTCACGTGGGAAATCTGCTTAGTTAACGCAGCCCCTGCGTGACTGACGTTTTTGTTCAGCTTAGGATCGTGGGAGCTAAACCTGGGGCTTCGTGGGGAAATAGACTGACTTGCCGACAAGGAGCTGAGGAGGGGGTTAGGTTTCTTGTTGTCGGAATTTGGAGTCTGCGAACGAGGGTGAGATTCTCTGGAGGATTTTTTAGACAGAGATCTTATTGGTAGTTTTCTTAGAGATGTTCTGTGTTAGTTAGAACAGAAAAATATATTAAACAAAATTCAATTATTACTAAAACTATTCAATTTTGATAACAAATTTATGTCTGTTTAATTTTTAAAAGTATGCATAGCTATTTTCAGTCACATAGTTTACATGAAGGCCTAAATATATAGCAATTAATTGTTCTTCTCATTTGTGCAATTGCTTGACATTTCTCTTAAATTGACTGAAATATTTTCGATGTCAATTCAGAATTGTTCAATTCAATTTTGTTTCTTTAAAGATTAGTTTGAATCTGATAATTCGAAATTCCCAAATACATTTTATTTATGGGCTAGTTAAATATTACAATTCAGAACTGCTCAATACATTTTATTTAGTTACAGATTAGTTTAATTTGATGTTAATTTACAGATTAGTTTAATTCAGAATACCTCAGTATATTTTTGATTGTTTACAGATTAGTTAAATCTGACAAAAACTCAGTTTACATAGATTGGAGTGTCCTGAACAATAGTTACTACCTTCAAGATTTTGAATGCAACAGTTGTGAATTCAGAAGAGTTGAGAGAGAGGCCAATGGAGATGGATCTTATCCTAACAGTGTTGACACAAGTTATAGGTTAGTTTATTTTTTTATTTTTCAAACTTAGTTTTTTACTTTAGATAAAGAATAATAAGAAGAGTTCAAAGTAACAAAAAAGTCCGTCACGCAGGGCTGCGACCTGGATGACACACTGGTGATATTGTACAATATTTTTTCTGTAATCGTTGAATAATGGTAACATTACTAAACTGAAATGAGTGAAGAAAGTGAAACATTTTGCAATAGAGTGAAGAAAGTAATCACTTTCTTCACAAGTGAAGAAAGTGAATTGCCTTCTTAATTAGTAATAAGTATAAATTAAAAAATAATTTGAAGTTGGAAATTAAATGCTTTTAAATGTTTCTTAACATTGTAAGAATTTATTTTAACAAAATAAATTGAAATGTGAATGAATTATTGGTGGAAATAATCAATATATTTTAAAATTTAAATATAATAATAATTACCTTCCTTGTTTATAACTGCACTACTTCACAATCATCACTAGTTGTTTTATAACTATGCTTATAACCTTTCACAACCATGCTTATAACCTACCAACAACATACCATAATCTTCACAACATCCTAATTTTGTTCACATTCTGGTTAGATCTGATCACGATTACAGAAAAAAATTAATATTACACTCGTGACGAAAGAATTTACAACTCTCGTAAAATTACCACACTCGCTTCGCTCGTGTGGGTAAACGTTTCGCTCGAGTTGTAAAATGATCTACTTTCGTCACTTGTATAATAAATAACTATTATTATAAAAAGAAACAACATAATTTACATAAATAAAGAATTAAAATGCTCAGACGTCTTCGGGGATGGACTTTAAGGAAAGAGGTTTTGCAGTAAATTTTCCTCCAATGCCTACACTTTGTAATTAATTGCCCGGCTTTGGAAAACAGTCTTTCTGATGGCACACAAGTAGCTACCTATTGAAGAAATATACGTTATATTCATGTCGGCCAGGATCGGGCACGAGGTTTCCATCTACTTCCAAAATAATATTGGATTATGTTGATTTTTTCTACATGGGCTCTTATCTACAAACTGAGTTCAGCATTACACTTACTAAATGAACTATAATTTTTGAATTTTAGGCATCTTTTTTTGTATAGCTTTATTATGTTCTTTAAACAACTCTTCGCCACCATCGTTAGAGTCAGAAAGAGAACATGAGCAATCCTTTTTGTCATTATTATTGACAAGGTGATCAAAGAAGCGCAGATGTTTGGTAAGAGTTGTTGGTTCCTTGATATAAAGATTTTTGAATGTTGGATCCATGATGGTTGCGACACTTAACAGTTGGGAAAGTATGGCTCTGATAAACATGTTGGCTTCATATGTAGGATCATTTTTATTGCTATCTGAGGTATTTTGAATTTCAGTTAGGTCATATTCGGAGTTATCACCTAAGGTCGTATCTGAATATACTGGTACAGGGAACTGTTCGTTGTGGCAGATTGAAAATTCGGATACTTAACTGTATTAACAGATTTCCCTTAAGGGTAATCAGCTATGGAGGTCGTACTCATGACGCGATTTTTCAAAACTTTCCTCAAATGTCCATCGATCCTTCCTAGGAAATGACGAAAATGAGGTACGTTCAAAATTATTCATATATATATATATATATATATATATATATATATATATATACTTATCTGTTGCCAATCTTGCGGTCGTAATACGTATATGATCGTAACCACACTCGATATATAAGCGTTTCATACAAAACTAAAGGTCAAGCTCGTTATTGGCTGTAATCGGACCAGTGGGAGGATCGTGGGGTTTAGAGGGGGAAAATTTCGTATTGAAGGGAAAGAAAATCTCGCTTTTGGTTGACAACTGCCCTACACACCCTGCAATCGCCAATCTTCAAAACATAGAACTGTGCTTCTTACCTGCCAACACCACAAGTGTCCATCAGGGAATGGATCAAAGTGTAATAAAAAGATTAAAAAGTCACTATAGCTAATGGTTTTTAATGGAACTCGAGTCAAATGGGAATTAAACCCACTATCTTAGACGCCGCAGTACAAATGATCAGCAGAGTTGACAGGGAAGGCAATGAGGCATTCCTTCAAGCATGCAGGATGGCTGGAAGGCCCAGTGCCAAAAGAAGATGACGATGACTTGCCTTTAGCGGTTTGGACTCAACAGTTTGAGCTTCCCGCAACGTATTCACCTGATACACTACAAGATTTCGAAAACATCGATAAAGCAGCAGGAGTTTCAGAGGAGGACATTCTCAATACAGTTCGTGATGATGGAGATGAAGACAGTGAACAAGAAGAACTTGAGCCTGAGCCAGAACCAGTCCCAACTCCTCATCAGGCCTTGGAGCCAATTAAATTACTCCACTAATTCTTCACTTGCCACGAAGATGACCCAGTGGCTACAGTATATTTTACCTTTAGAAGATAAAATGATCTAGTCATTGCTTTGGAAGGCAAAAAAAAGGCAGACCACGTTGAAGAGTCTCTTTCATTGAAATGCCAGTATGTTCAGTATCATATTTTATATACTGTATTTTATTATTTAATTAATTATTATTATTAATTAATTTTAGTAATCTTAAATACATGAAAATTTCTTGTCTTAATATTCTTTAACATTGTATTAATAATTATTATTTGCAAATATATTAAAAAAATATGGCTCTACTGGACAGTGTCTTGTTTTAATGCAGTACTGTACTGTAGGTAGAAACAAAAAAGGATTCTCTTAATATAACAATCTCCCTTTATAAGATGAAAACGTCTGCTCCCATTGATATGGTTATAGAGAGAGCCTTGTGTGTGTGTGTGTGTGTGTGTGTGTGTTTGTTTGTGTTTGTGTGTGTGTGTGTGTTTGTGTGTGTGTGTGTGTGTGTGTGTGTGTGTGTCTGTGTGTGTGTGACTGTCTGTGTGTGTGTCTGTCTGTGTGTGTGTGTCTGTGTGTGTGTCTGTGTATATATATATATATATATATACATACATATATAAGCTTAGTTACCTGGGAAATCATTTGAGGCTGAATGATGATGGTATTATTTTGGCCCAGCTTCAATGAGTACAACTAAACTTCCTGTCTGGGTTATTGTTTTCCCGTAAGGACAGGTAGGGGACTTATAGAATAGAAATTTTTCTTTGAAGAATAAATGAAAATAAGTTCCTAATGAATTCCTGAAACAATCACTATAACTCTCCTTCCCAGATACTTATAACTACTACAATTAGGAAAGACGGGCTTCTCCAATTTGATTGGACCGCCCAAATAAATAGTCCTATCCATACCTATTTCAAACCCCATATGTTGGACTTATTAGGCAAGCTTTCACATCTTCCTTATGTCCACTAACCATGGCCAACAATGCTCTCAAATATTATTAGAAAGATTACTTATTAGAGCAGTACTGAATAGTTCTAATATACAAGCAGCTTTATTAATAAAAAGTAGGCCTTAAATATAAAACAATGTTCAATTGTTTAACTAGATATTTGATCTTTAACATAATTTTATGGTTTATTCATGTTATTTAATTTTTTCAGATTTTCCGAAAAATGTAAGAAAATAGAAGATAGTCTGGAAATACAAAACGAAGAATTTATCAAAGTTACTTGCAGAGCAAGCAGTGAAGACATTTATACTGATTACTTTGCTTTTCCACATACAAATGAAGACAAGTCAAAAAGATCCCGAAAAAGTGACGAGTTAAATGTCCTTGCCCTTGGTGTAGATGCTGTATCAAGGTTAAATTTACATAGGCAAATGCCTAAGACAGTAGAATTCTTAAAAACAAAACTACGAGCTGTAGAAATGTTAGGTTATAACAAAGTAGGAGATAACACTTTCCCAAATTTAGTTCCGGTACTAAGCGGCTTGAGTGAAGAAGAACTCACTGCAGCCTGCTGGCCAAATGTAAGGTCAGTTTTTGATGACTGTCCAATGATTTGGAAAAAGTATAAAGAAAGTGGCTTCCACACAGGTTATGCCGAAGATTCAGCCTCTATTGGTCTATTCAATTATCAGAAGATTGGTTTTAAAAAACAGCCCACTGACTTTTATGGACAAATATACAGCCTGGTATCTGAAGGAAGTATAGGATCTCAGAAACAAGGAAATACCTACCTCTGCGTAGGAAATCGGCTGACTGTAGAATTACTTTTAGACATAGTTAGGAAATTTACAATTAGGCTAAAAGAAGTATTAACTTGGGGATTTTTTTGGACGACAAGCTTGTCTCATGATTTCCTGAACTATCCAATGTTTGGGGATGATCTTCATGTTAGTTTAATGGAAGAGCTGCTAGAAGAAGGTATATTCAATTCAACCATTTTTGTCTATCTCAGTGATCATGGAATTCGATGGGGTGCAATAAGAGAAACATATCAAGGGTACATTGAGGAAAGACTTCCATTTGTTTGGATTGCAGTTCCTGAGTGGTTTGAAGACAAATACTCAATGGCTATTCGGAACTTGAGGACTAATAGAAGGCGGCTCACGACACCTTACGATTTGCATGAAACTTTATTAGATTTGATAAATTTAACAAGCATAGACAATGAAGTGATCAAGATGAGATCCAAAACAATCAAAGAAATAAATAATAGAGGAATAAGCCTATTTTTGCCAATACCAGAAACTCGAACCTGTAAAGATGCTGGTATCACAGAAAACTGGTGTACTTGTCACACTTCAAAGGCCATTAGTATCGATGAACCTATAGTTTATGACGTGGCCATTGTCTTGGTAAAACATTTGAACCATCTCCTTGTAGGTTATTCTCAATGCAGCAAGTTAGAACTTCATAAAATAGTTTCAGCTCGCATGGAAGAAGTAATTCTTGATTCCAATGAGAAAGCAGCTGGCAAGGACCATCTCACTGACTACATCATAGTGGTAGAAACAGTTCCTGGTCATGGACTATTTGAAGCTACTATTAGAATTGAATTGAATGGAAATAAAGAAACAAAAGCTACAGTTATAGATCCAGTGAGTAGACTAAATACTTATGGAAATCAATCAACATGCATTTCCCATTATTCACTAAAGCTTTATTGTTATTGCACCCACAAATGGGGCACATGACATCATAAAGAATACTTTAAAAAATCACACAATAAATTTTTGAATATAATTCTAAATCAAATGCCTACATATCAATACCTGGCTGTGATCATTCTGTGTTATAGTGATATGTATAATACTAATATGAGTTGAAAAAAAAATGATAGACATATTTATTTATATGTATATATTTATTGTATATAATTGATATGAAAAGTTATGCTCAATCTAGAAAGTAAAAATGTTGATATAGACATAAATGTTTAAATACCATATATAGTAGTTGTAAATTCACTTGTGGTTTTCAAAGATGGAATATACAACAACCAATTGTTTAGCATTATTTTAATTATAACATATGTTATTATAATTACATAAATTATTTGACCTAATGGTCTGTGATATCCTTAGCTTGAGTTAATTAAATGACAAAGTATTATTTCAAGATTATATCAACACTCTCCTCTAGACAATTAAAGAAATAGATCGTATAACTAGTAATATTATTTTTATTTACCTCTCTCTGATTCTTTTTTGTTTATATTATATTTTTTGTATAAACTTTAAGGTAAATATTCTAATCAAAAAGTTGTTCAATGAAGAAATTCGTTATGTGGGTAAAACAAAGTGAGGAAATGTAGATAGTGAAACAAAATTTATGTTAAGTTAGTTATGAACTGAACTGCTTTGTTGATTAGGTACAAGAACAACTGTGTGGCCAGGGGATAATTTACCAACAGAGCTGATCTCAAGATTTTGACTGACAAGAGGCATTTACTAACACTTTTATTTTATATTCACAGTATATCACTCTGCTGATTGGATGTGTTCTTTTGATTAGTAACCATTTCTGTTAAAGGGTTTAACACGCTTTAATGAAATTATCCATTCCATAAAATATAAGTAACCAATTCATTCTTCAGTTTAATTTTACCTGAGATTAATGAAGAGAGTGTTGGCTATTTTGTGATCAATATTTCCAATCAAATGTACCGGGTCCTGGGAAAACAGCTGGGAACAGAGAGCACTCTGGCGGGGATTTTTGTAATCTATCTATCACAACATGTTATCTTGAGTTGTAGCTGCTTTTTTCAAATAGAAGTTTTTATCCAAAGTCATCTGTTTAATCATTTTCCCAAACCCTTCAGGTTATGGGCCCAGTGATTGCTTAAATCGTTTTCTATCGAGAAAAAGTATAGATTCGATCGAAAAACTTCATGAAAAGTGTAAATCTCGTGTGTTGTCCCCATGTGCAGTGAGGTTAGGTTGTGAACAGTTGATTATTTCGCTGAATTTCGTTCATCATGGCATCAAACCACCCTCCACCGGTTGAGAAACTTCTCGGCAGACAAAATTACGCTTCGTGGAAATTTGCAGCTAAGGCATATTTGAATCTTGACGATTTGTGGCGTGTGGTCGATGGACCAATCGTTGTTTCCAAGTTAGAAGGCGCTGCTACGACGCAGAAAGAAGAGAACATTTTAGTAAAAGATCGGAAAGCTTTTTCAAAAATAGTACTTATTATCGATCCAATTGTGTTCCCACACATAGAAAGTGCATCTACAGCCAAGGAGGCTTGGGACAACTTGAAGACTGCATTCGAGGACAATGGTCTTACCAGGAAGGTAGGTCTTTTGAGATCATTGATAACGACCAGACTAGAAAACTGTTCTTCAGTTGAAGAATATGTCAATAAAATTATGTCAACATCACAGAGGCTCACTGATATTGGCTTCAAAGTGGATGATGAGTGGCTCGGGACAATTTTATTGACGGGCTTGTCTGATGAATACAAGCCAATGATCATGGGTTTAGAGAGCTCGGGACTGAAAATCACAGGAGACTCGATTAAAGTAAAAATTCTCCAGGATGTGAAGACTCCCGCACATTCACATACACCCAGTAGTGAGACAGCATTGTTCTCCCAGGGGAAGGGTTCCAAAGGCAAAGGAAAACATAAAATTGAGTGTTATGCATGTCACAAAAGGGGACATTATGCTTCACAGTGCCGTACCAAGAAGATGGAGACCCAAGATCGTAAGAAACAAGATTCTACTGAAAATTCAAATCAAGGAAAACCCAAAGGTAAAGCATTTTTTGCTTACATGTCTAGACCTAATGACACTAGCAACAGTGTAGATTTTTTTCTTGACTCGGGTTGCAGTTCTCACCTAGTCAATGACATAGATATACTAGACAATGTATCTGGTCATTAAATAACGTCCTAAAATCCCACCCTGGCTAGAAAAGGGTGGTAACCTGTATATAACCCGTCCCGATTAGCCTAAGTTGCAAAAAGTGGACGTTAATAAATAATAATAATAATAATGTATCTGGTGATTCAGATTTAAGAATTTCGACAATAAATAATGTAAATTTATCTGCTCAGGCTGTTGGTACAACCAACATTTCACTGATAGTTAATGGACAGGCTGATAGCGTTGTAGCGCATGATGTACATTACGTGCCAGGTATAGGTGCTAACCTATTATCAGTCAGCAAAATTACTGATAAGGGACATTCGGTCATATTCACCAAAGAAATGGGAAAGGTCATTGACCCTAATGGTGAAGTATTAGCCACAGCTAAAAGGAAGAATGGGATCTACAAGCTTGATACCATGAAGGACAGAATATTACCTACCTATTTCGCTGAAGATGCAGGTTCCTAATCGACGTTTAGGACATCTTTCCAGGAAGGGGATGAACCTACTTCAAGACATGTGTACAGGTATTGATAAAATAACACCTAATGATGATCCATGTGAAGTCTGCTTATTAGGGAAGCATGCTCGACTACCCTTCAGGGCCAGTAAGAGCCGAGCAAAGGAGATCTTGGAAGTTCTACATATGGATTTATGTGGACCCATGGAAAATTTATCCATAGGTGGAAGTAAATATTTTTTCACCTTAATTGACGACTTCTCTCGTTACACATTCGTGTATTTTCTTTCAGAAAAGAACAAAGTGAGTGATATTTTTGCTGAATTTCGGGCTCTGGTTGAAACTCAGACAGGGAAGAAAATCAAGTGTGTGAGGTCTGACAATGGGACTGAGTTCGTCAACTCAAAGTTCAAAGCTGGACTTATTTCTGCAGGAATCAGGCATCAACTGACCGTTAGGTACTCGCCACAGAGTAACGGAGTGGCTGAACGAGCCAACAGATCCATTGTAGAGAAGGCTCGCACTATGTTACAGGATGCTGGTTTGTCCAAAAGCTGTTTCTACAGCCGTTTACCTCAACAATCGCGCACCGACAAAGGCTGTTGTCGGGAGGACTCCATATGAAGCGTGGTATGGTAAGAGGCCTGATATGTCTCACTTGAGGATTTTTGGATGTCCGGCTATGGCACAGGTTCCCAAGGAAATCCGAAGAAAATGGGATCCTAAATCGGCAAAATACATTTTTGTCGGATACTCAGAGGAAATCAAAGGGTATCGATTAATTGATCCTGAAACGAAGAAGGTTACTATGAGTCGAGATGTTGTTTTTCTTGAAACTTCAAACCAAGAAAGACATAAGCCTCGACAGCTGCCTACTACGTCAGTATTTTTAGATGTGGATGAGCCGCCTGCTCTCCAGGATACAACCAATTCACAAGAGGACGTTTCTGATGAGAATACGGAATCAGGATACGACCATCAGACTGATTCTGATGATTCAGTACCAGGATCTGTCTCTAGCGAGCCAGATATCCAGGAGGAGAACTCACCTCAGGTTCGACGATCCAGTCGTGTGCCAAAACCAAAAGATATGAGTGATTTCGTCACATATCTAGCTGCACTGAACCCCATTGAAGAACCATTGACCGCAGATGAGCGGTCAAAGGTCCGTAATCCAGGCAATGGAGATTGGCGATGGAAGACGAACTGAATTCGTTTAAGAAAAACAAGACATATGACTGGGTAAAGTTACCTACAGGGAAGAAACCCTTACAAGCCAAATGGGTATTCAAAGTGAAAAATCCAGATAGCGAAAACCTAAATTCAAAGCTCGATTAGTGGTGAAGGGGTGTGCTCAGCGTGCTGGCATAGACTACGAAGAAACTTTCTCCCCCGTTCTCAAGTACACATCACTAAGATATTTGTTCGCGCTTGCTGTGAAGAAAAATTTGAAGGTCTTTCACATGGACGTTAAAACCGCATATCTACACGGTGATTTGGAGGAGGAGATTTATGTTACACCTCCAGAAGCAGCAGAGCAGCACAAGAATCGTGTTTGGCGACTAAAGAAGTCCATGTATGGACTAAAACAGTGTGGAAGGTGTTGGAATCAAACTCTTCATCAATCCTTGACAGAGCTGTCACTCACACAGTCAGAGGGCGACCCCTGCATCTACTACAGGAGTGTTGATAGCGACTATATTGTTGTAGCAGTATATGTCGACGATTTGTTGATTTTTACTAATAAAGAGGAATTGAAAACCAAGTTGAAGAGAGAACTTCAAACAAAGTATGGTATGACTGACTTGGGTGAGGCGAAGAACTGCCTTGGCATGAACCTTACAAGAGACGAAGCCACTGGGAAACTGTGGATTGACCAATCTGCCTATACTGAGAAAATCCTACAGCGCTTCAACATGGCTGAAGCGAAGCCTGTGTCTACTCCGATGGAACACGGACAGAAGGACCCCGAGGATGATGAGGACTGCCCTGCATCTGTGCCATACCTGGAGGCGGTAGGAAGTTTACTTTATCTTTGCCAAATTTCGAGGCCCGACATATGTTTTGCAGTCAATCATGTGAGTAGATTTTGTAAAAAACCTAAAAAGAGTCATTGGATTAAAGTTAAAAGGATTTTTAGGTATTTGAGAGGGACTCAAAATTGTAAATTAAAATTTTCTAAACATGGAAATCAAGAATTGGAATGTTATAGTGATGCGGATTGGGCAAATCAAGTTAATGACAGACATTCAATAACTGGAAGTTGTTTTAAATTTATGAATGGTTTAATTTCTTGGAGTACTAAGAAACAGAGTACAGTCTCACTTTCAACTGTTAAAAGTGAGTATATTGCATTGTCATTTACGGTTCAGGAAGCTTTATGGTTAAAAGTTTTAATGAATGAAATTGAGCCAAATTGTTACCACTTTCCAACAAAGATTTTTTGTGATAATATGGGTGCAATTCATCTAGCAAGAAATTCAGTTACGAGCCAAAGGTCTAAACATATAGATGTTAGACATCATTTTTTGAGAACACATGTCAACAATAAAAATATTGTGCTGGAGCATATGCCCACTGAAGAAATGCTCTCTGATATTTTGACGAAACCTTTAAGTAGGGAAAAACATGAATATTTTTTCAAGTGTTTTGGACTTATAAAGTAAATTGTATTGTTTTACAAAGTAAATTGTATTGTTTTTGGAAATATCGCTCAAGGGGAAGTGTTGGTTATTTTGTGATCAATATTTCCAATCAAATGTACCGGGTCCTGGGAAAACAGCTGGGAACAGAGAGCACTCTGGCGGGGATTTTTGTAATCTATCTATCACAACATGTTATCTTGAGTTGTAGCTGCTTTTTTCAAATAGAAGTTTTTATCCAAAGTCATCTGTTTAATCATTTTCCCAAACCCTTCAGAGAGCACAAATTTGTCATAATATCAAGTAATGAATACTAATAGTAATAATTTACTATAAATCATTGACAGAAAATATAATTACGATTTGGTTATTCCTGTACTTATTTACTTCTCGATTTCACCCTTCTCTTTTATTTTTATCCATTTAAATTTTGAACCACACACCATTTATTATTGGTTCATTCAAGTATCTGAGCTCGTATAATTAGGACTAATATTTTGTGCTAGAGATTTAGATGGATAGAAGAAACCAGAACTCAAAATCTCTAGAAATGCAAAATGTGTAGTGGACAAACTTTATCCTGAAAATTATCATTGACTCAATTAAACCAGGTAAATTATTAAAAAGTCCAAAAAGAGTTGACTTGACTCACTGCATTCTATAACACAGGTCTGCAAAAAAAATTTTTGATCAGCTGCATGGAATATTTTAGCTAAATTTTATGTTTTTTGGTGTGCTGAATCCAAAAATGGCCGCTATTTTCCTCCATTACGTACAGTTTTCTTGCAAATTAGGGGAGAGGGGGACATAAAAAACGAAAACGTAGAAAAAACACCATAATTTGTATTGTCTATAAACTCAAAATAAAAGAAAGTATTTGTTTACTATTCAGTACAAAATGCTCAAAAACTTCATTCAGTTTGCTTGTGGAACCTTTCTTTTTTTCTTTGATACTTCGTCGCACACGTTTTCGTGCTCCAGCATTGTCCGTATCCCTCTTGAGCATCCAACAATAGTCAGCTAGCATATTGACGTTCCATCGTCCTTGGTAGCGTTTTTCCATATCCCGAACGTCTTGGTGAAATCTTTCTCCTTGCTCTTCACTAAACGCTCCCAGGTTTTCTGGAAAGTATTCGACATGGGAGTGTAGGAAATGAACTTTTAGGCTCATGTTGCATCCTTGAGCTTTGTAGGCAGCCAACATGCGATTCACAATTGTTTTGTAGTTAGGGTCTTTCGTATTCCCTAGAAACTTTTGCACTACATTATTGAAAGATTCCCAGGCTTATTTTTCTTTATTGCTCATTGATACAGGAAACCGGGGATCTGACAAAAGTTTTCGTATGTCAGGTCCTGTAAAAACTCCCTCTTTCAATTTTGCTTCAGACAGTTTAGGAAACTTTGAACACACATACTTGAAACATTCCCCATCTCTTGGCAATGATTTGATGAATTGCTTCATAAGCCCCAGTTTTATATGAAGTGGGGGTAATAAAACCTTTTCAGGTGGCACTAAGCTTATATTAATGACGTTTTTCTCGCCAGGATTCAGAGTGTTCCGAAGCGGCCAGTCACTTTTAACCCAGTGGTGATCTCGGGCTCGACTGTCCCACAAGCACAAGAAGCAGGGGTACTTTGTATACCCTGATTGCTGGCCCAACAACATGGTTAAAATCTTAAAATCGCCACAAACCAACCAGCGATGTTCTTGATATTTGATTTTTTCAAGAATCAGTTCCAAATCCTTATCCTTGTACTTTTCCTCTAATTGTACCGAAAGTGCTACAGGAATTGATGCAATTTTATTTCCATTATGCAATAGCACTGCTTTAATACTTGTTTTTGAAGAATCAATGAATAAGCGCCATTGAGAAGAATCATATTCAAGTTCAAAGCCCTCCATGATCCCTTGAACATCTTTACAATATACAAGATGCCTCTCTTTGGAGTAGAACTGAGTGAACTCTCTCTCTTGATGCCTGTACCATGAAAACGAAGTTCCTGGTAACAACAGGTTTTTATTTTTGAGTCTTGATCCCAGCAATTCAGCAGCATCTTTTGAAAGGCCTAAATCTCTAACCAGGTCATTGAGCTCATTCTGAGAAAAAAGTTGGGGGTTTCCATTAGAAGAGAAATCTGAGCCAGATTCATCCTGGGAAGGTAATGTCTCTCCATCCTCCTCTAAATTGTACCTGATACTGTCCATATTGGAGGGAGGCTGTGGCACTGGCAATTCAGGACGGTGAAACACTGGACGAATAGCTGAATTCAAGTTTGGATAAGAAACATTGTTCTTGTTTTTGGAGTTGAAACCATTCACATCTACTGAGCAGAAATAGCAATCGGTTGTATGGTTTTGTTGTTCTCGCCACATTATTGGAATGGCAAAACGAAAGGAGGATTTCTTACCTTTAAACCACAAACGAAGGTCTTCCTCACACCTTATGTGGAGGCCAAGTTTCAGTTTGAAATACGCGAAATACACCTTCTTCACAAAATCACTGATATTTTGTTGTTGTGCTTTAACAGTAAATTCACCGCAAATGAAACAAAAACTGTCAGGAGAATTAACGCAACCTCTTGGAGACATAATGAAAAAGTTGAATGGGAGAACAATCACGTTTGAATGCAGTTCACAGAATGAGTGGGTCTGATGAAACCAAAACAACTTCGACATGACGAGCAAGTTGAAACATGATCAGTCCTGTCCGTAAGCTGCAATTCCCATTACCCGCTCTTAATATCCACTGGAACATGTTATAACCTGTGCACTACATACAGCATGACATGATTTTGGGCATCCTTCCTCTTCTCCTACTTCAAAAATATCCCACCCCCTTCTTCCCTACCCCTCTCTTTCATTTCGTATCAATCCTGGGAGTGACATGACTAAATATGAGAGTGAAAAAATTCATGCAATTCATAAAATTGACAACTTGGAAGCAACTACCGAATTGAGGTTTAACGCTGAATAACACCGTATGTGGTATTCAAAAAACCAGTTTTGCGAGAAACTAACGTGATGGAATTTTTTGATTACTTTTTTCGGTTTTAGCATGCAAAAATCCATGGGAAACAGTAAAAAAAGCGTATGCAGTTTTTTGGTTGCAGACCTGTGTAATTAGTAAACTCCTAGAGGAGGCCATTTTCCTATAACTTTGAAAGAAGCTAAGTCAGGAGGTATGTGGCCATGGAAAGTGAAACACTGGATACGAATTGCTGAAGCTTTCAATAATAATTTATGGTTGTTTGGTTACAACATGAACCAATAAATTTTTAATACCCTTAAAATTTTAAAGTTAAAATTAATTAAAATTAAAGCTTAAATATACTTAAAATTTGCAAGAGCTTTTCTGCTATAATTGTGATATTGGACACTCGAGGTTCAAAATTTTGCACAAGCCGAGCGTTATATTTTTTGAGCTACATAGAAATTTTCCAGTAGAGTATTATATGAATCGAACAAAATTTTGGGTAATTGCAGTAGATAGATCTATATGATGATATCATGTTTCATATTGAGGTGGAAGAAGAAAGTCCCAATGTCTCACTCTTTATTGGGACACATCCTTTTAACTCTGAAGATCTACATGAGTCACCCCCCCCCACTATGTAAATATTAATATACAAAACCCAAAACTTCCAGAATTGAAACTGAATTTTAAAAATTCTGAAGGAAGTTTTTACACTCTAGAAGAATGGCACCAAAAATACTTCGTGACACGGCTTCCTTGAAAGGCTCATAACTGATTATTGCTGGGGCCTGGGAGAAGCAATGGGAAGTACAAAATCTTAACAAAAACCCCTAATTCATATATATGACTCATGAATAAATTAAATATTTCTCAAAACGATATATAATGCAGTCACTTAACTTCATATTCTGGTCATAATTAGTTACATTAATACTACTAGTTGTAGTAATATCAATGTTATAACTCCATTAATTCTAGATGATAAGGATCAACAGTAACATGTTTTAGGGTGAAGGAAAATTTAAATAAATAAATACAATATAAAAACTCATTTATTTGAAAATGATACATTATAAAAAACAATAAATAGGAAGGTAGTAATCAAATTCAATAACATTTAATATATCCAAGTTTATAAGCTTAATTAAAGTTTTTCACTTTCTTGAGCATAAATGACAGGAAAATAATCACATAGAAAACATAACTAATTATCTAACCAGTCTTAACGATTTTTAGTAAATCACAATACTGATAAATGATTACAGTCAGTCTATGAAGTCAATCTCGGTGGACTAAATACTCCTTAAAAATATCCATCAAATTATTTTTTCTCACTAACAATACTTTATTATTCCTTGGAAAGGTACGTAAAACAAAGTTTAAGACTAAAGAGTTAATAATTAATGTCAAGAAGGTTAAAATCTGAGGACTGATCATCTTCATAGCTTAAATTATTAAAGGAATTAAGAATAATTTATGAAAATAAAAAGATTCTTTGACATCTCTTCAAAGTAGACCATGACGAACCAGGACCAGCCACATTAAATTTTACATTAATGAGACAATAATTAATGTCAAAATATATTGAATCACTAAGGACCTTGGCTTATTATGTTCATTTAAATTTAAAGATGATTAATAATGGAAGTATAAACAGGAATAAATTCAACAATTTACACATAATGTCAAAATGATATCGTAATGTGAAATTTTGAAACTTGCAATACATTTTCCCAAACTAAAAAGACAATGTAAAAGATTTAAATAAAGGCCAGAAAAATGAAATGATCTATTTTCTATTTCTATTTCTTGAAACAGACACTTTAGTCTACCTTCACAATTATACCAATTATAAACCATCAGAATAACTGGAATGAAAGAAATAACCTGAATTAAGACTCTCTATATTACTCAATAACACTCGGAGATTGACCAAAATGAGATTCTTCCAACTTGAATGCCTTAAATGAATGGCAGTATATATAATAGGTGTATTTTTAAAGCTATGATACACTTTTTTAATATCTAATTAAAATATGGATATACTAATACCAAAATATTACAAATTATTGTAATTAATAAAATTATATTTCAGTTCAAATTACATTTCAATAAAAATAGGAACATTGACACATAAATAAAAAATACAAAATTAAAATAGAAAAATAAACATGTATGTTAATTTTTTTGGATAGTTTTTAAAATGTAAAATGTGTGTGAGTATTGTGAAGTTACAAGAGCTATAAAATAATTAAACTTTTATTTGGTCTTCTGTATGGATGTCACTCATGATTTTGGACAAAATATTTGGATTTACTAATAATAAATTTCAAAGGCCATGGCCAAATTTCAAATGAAGATTTTATTAAGTACATAATTCACAAGAACTCTTGTTCCTAATAAATAATTATGCTCATAGTTTTATATATCCAAAAGTTCTTTACGCCCACAGAACTTTATTACATAAGTATAAGCATTCTTCAAAGATTGTAAAATCAATTATAATTCTTTAGTAAAACATTTTTGAGACAGGAGACCTGATTATTCGGGTTTTATTGGTCTACAACAGTTATTTGAATTGTTCCTTGGAATCAAAGGTTAGGAAAAAATATGAGAGATTATTTTTGTCTTGATGAAAGAAACACAGAACATTGTAATTATTGCCCAGATATTTTTGATTAGCAGAAACATTTATTACTTAAAATAGTGCAATTGCAAATATAATTCAATAATCAAAAACAGAAAGCAGTTGTCTCTTTGAGCCTATTCTTCCTCTATAAAATTAATACAAAAGTAAGCCTTTACTTAAATAATTGAAATGTAAGGTCAACAAAGAATTGAATTTGAAAAGTAACTAAGAATGAAAATGCATTTTGAAGATTTATACCTTTAAGGAGCCTGTCCTACTTTTTATCAAATGATTGCTTTCATTTTTTTAAATGAATTAAGACCAGATACAGTTTCTATTTCCATGAAATCTAGAGATTTTTTTTTTTTTTTTTTTTTTTTTAAACCACCTATCACTACAAAATGATTGAATTACTGTATTTTTTTTACTTGAAGAGTGCAAAAGTATTTTTTTTAAATTCACACACTTCTTGAATATACATAATCCTCAAACAATGTTTTTTTATATCTTCACTCTTCTATCAAATGTTTTTCATTCTTCCAATAAAATTGTCAAATGTTCAAACTTTCTTTTCAAAACAATACAAACAACAATTAATAAGAACATTTGGGGAAAAATAAATCTTAATAATTCAAGAACTGCCAACAAACATAACTTATTATTACAAATCTACAAGCAAATGCATAAATTGTTCATTAATTTACAGTCAAACCACCTCTGCTACTTATCACAGAACTTTGGAAGGTGATAAAATTGAAATATCTTACTGTTTCAACTTAAATTACGCTAAAAAAAGATTTTTGTAAAAAAAATGAGGATCATACCCTTCATCCTGAAACAAATATTCTCATATATATTACCTTCTTAATTTCTTGGCAAAGCCAGTAAATAAATGAAATTCTTCTTCTTTAAATCTCTTTATTTTATGTTCCCCTACACATTTCATGGCTAAATTGCCACCGCCAAAGGGCTCAAATCTACATACTAAAGTGCTCATGGATCTAAAACTATACAATTATAGACGCACATACTAATGATAATAAATGTTTATTTACTCACCCTGCCAACTCAGAAGATAATATCAAATATTTGGGGAGGGGATTGCAAGTAGAATTGGTATATATATAAAAGCAGAGAAATTATGGGTTAATATTATAAAAAATATACTAAAATTAACTAATCATACCTCTACATAAGTGATGTACTCCAACATCCAACTCTTAAAATAATCAAAATATTACTCTCCTGCATACTTTCCTAAAACAAATAAATTACATCTATTCAGACAATCGAAATTCAAAATGTTTTCAAGTGCATCAATAAATCCATAGTGGAGAAGAAAATTAAGATAATGAGAATAATAATAAAATAAATAAGGGAAGAACAGTAATTTCTTATTTGCCTTAATTTAAATGGAACCAAAGAGAAATTCACAATAGCATGCCCTCCCAAAATATATATATTCCTTGTATTCAGTTTAGAGTTCAGTCTATATGTGCCTGTGAAGTCCAATATTGGTTTGTGCCTTGTTTAGAATAATTACTATTTGAAAAATATTAGAGAAGATTAGAACAATCATAAATTGTAAAGGGAAATAATTGAAAGGGGAAAAAACACCGGTGAAAGTGTAGTTTAGTCCCACCCTTGGTGACGCACTTTTCAAAATGATGACCGCAGCCATTTTGTTTTTCTAACTTTATCTTTTTTAACACTTTATACTTTAGTGACCGCATTCAAAAATTTCCAAAATACGCCATCAGTGGTTTTAACCGAGAGTGGGAATTTTAATTTTAACTTCATTTTTTTTTAACTCACCTAATTTGTTGGATCATTAGACGGTGACAAAACAAGATGGCGTATGGGGGGGGGGGTGCTAAACTACACTTTAGCCAAAACACCATAAAAACTATAAATAAAATGAGTAATTGTTAAAATAAACTCTGAATATCTATGACTTGTATTGTTTGAAACCTGTAATTGTAGTTCATAACATATCAATTACCCTAAAAATAACCATAAATTAACAAGAAATCAGCCCTTACCTTCAATTTAACCTTTCATAATCCTCTTACAAAACTTATGGTATTTTGAGCTTTTTGAAGATGAATCATCAAATGAATCGTCCCTTGAAAATGGCGTACACATTGATGGTTTATTAAGTTCAATTAAAGATGTATACGATTTCCCAAAAGTTATTTTTTCAGCTTCATGGACAACAAAACTATCTTGGCGTACCAATGGAACAACTATTGTTATTGACTTCATAGAATGTACTTCAATAACAGGATAAGCACAAAGATTATTCAACTGAAATAAAAAATAAAATAAAATAACACAAAACATTTTGATTTACAACCAAGAAGCATTATATTTATTGTAGAAACTTGAACACCAGAACTGTGAAGAAAAGTTGTGGGATAAGCAGAAATTACAGTGTTACCCAAATGAATATTTCCTCTAATAAATCAATCTAATGACAATGACAGAAATAATAATTCAGTGGTGTTTGGTGGCATATGCTGCCTTCTGAGTAGGGCACTACTTTTTAAATATTTTTGACTTAATTTTAATAACTGTGCATCAAGAATCTTTTATATAGTACTATTGAATAGAAATATTATTTAAAAATTAGCATATATTCTTCAAGACAATATATTTCATCAAATGTCACTTCTATTTGTTACCTAACGTTGATTTTTTGGGAACATTTATTTTGGTTATACCATAATTCCTAGATTAGACCATATTATCTGCTTTCACTAATAAATAACAGCAGCAAATAACTGATCAAACTTCTGTATGATTTAGTACCACAACTCTAAACTGGTAGGAACACTTCATAGTTTACTCATTCGACTCAAACAAACCCTGTATTGCTATGAATTTTAACTTATCAATTTGTACTTTACATTTTTTCAATAAAACGAATAATTAAAAAAGTTATTAGTGAAAATGTGTTTCCAGTCAAAGTAAACTCCCTCCCCCTTTTAGTTGAAAATTTGAATTCTCATATAGTCTATGTTTTACCATGGGATAAATGACTCGCAAATATAAACAAAATAGAAATTTTGTAATCCGTTTTTGAGTGATTGAGCAACAAACAGGCAGACAGACAGACAAGAATCTTAAATTTTATTATATGTATGTATGTATGTGTATCTATATGCACGCACACAATAAATTTTATAATTAAAGAACTTAAACATGTTTTCATTTTATCTTATTAGTAATATAAATTGTATCTGATAGAACCTGCAAATGCTGTCTGACATGTGTTATCATATTAGGTAGAAATTGTAAGGATAAGATACAGATTATAAATCAACTATTCAATTAAATTTATTTACATAAAAATTATTCAAAGAATTAAAAAAGATTTGATTAAACAAGATTACAAGCAGTAAGCAGAACGTATTCACAGGATCAAGCGTTGATAAGCTTAGAGTACAAACTTTTAACATCGTTTTTCCTTTCAAATTATTTTTATCTTTGCCATACCGTGTTTTTGACCATTTCAATAAAATATTTTAACACTCACTTGGGGCTCATGTTAGCCATAAGAGTTAAAGGATTGCCATTAATCTCACGTGGTAAAACTAGATTTGCCACTTTTATTCCCATATGGGCAATAGAAATTTACTTATTAACAAACTCATTAGTAACGAAATAAAACCCTTAGTATACTATTATGAAGAATGTCAGTTACAAAGCATATCCTGCTCAGTAAAAAAATATATAACACCAAGTAGGACTAACCTGCTCAGGTACTGATTAATTTAGACAACATCTGTAAGCGAGTCTGATACTTAGCGGTTAGGTTACAAGATATGGCTACTATAGAAAACATTTGGCTTAGCTAGAATACAACTCAGCAGCTGAATTTCTAACATTTCAATAGTGAACATAGATTCAAATAACTACCCAGACAAACATTCTTTTTATACATATAAAAATGTGAAATAATTGTAGTAAATCTTTTTAAATTAAAAATGTTGTCTTCTGTGCTTGAAAATAATACAAATGAAAGTGATTACAATAACTAATTCACCAGCCCAATTGGTGTTCTTTAAAACCAGATACACAGTAACATAACCAGAAAAAAATAAGTGAGCATATACCACAAATAAAAATTGTTCAATAAATGAAACTCCTATATAAAATAAGAAGTTTACCTCAGAAAATTGGCGAATAGTTGTATATCCAATAACAACTGCAAAAAGTTTTGTAAGAGAAAAACTTAGGAATACTGGAAACTCCATGTAAACAGAATGTGAAATAGAGGGTGTGGTGAAAAAGTTGAGACCCAGGCGCTTTGCTTCAGAAAAAAACCTGTTGCTAGGTATAACTCCATTCTCACTTAATACTACACCTTGGGCAAATTCTATGTGTTTATCCTAAAAGGAAAACATATTCAATCAGAAAAAGAAAAGGGGTGGAAATGAATAAAATCAATATGCCATAGTTTACTTTTGCTGCAAAATAACATAATTTGATCAATTTATGCGTCTTCAGAGAAAAAATAGATTTTTCAAGAAATCTAAAGTTGCTGTTTCTAATTAAACAAGAATATTTATAGGCTACAAACAAAATATCAATTGGGGGTTTCCCGATTCGAACTCTCACGGTATACTTCACAACACAATAAATAATCATCAAAATTAATATGCATGCATAAACTCCTAATAAAATCATTATAATAATGCTTTATTTCAAAATTTTAAAGTAAATTAGCCGCCAAAGAAATAAGCCATTGAATCAAAACTACCGGTCAATGAACCACATAACAGTTCACTAGCATGAAAACATTTACTAGGTACAAAGAGAATCATAAAATCCAAACTTATATACTTCTATGTATCATTAATAATCTCACAAAGTGACGTATAAAATAATTTATTTCTCATTTGGTAATTCTAAAAAATATCAAAAATTCATAATATAAGTGATTCGTAGGAATTAAGGAAATGGGGAAACAAATAATTGTTTACTTATTCTTGCCATAAGATTAACCCTCCGTCGGGCGCACTCAACGAAACAAAATCGGGCGCTACCAGCCTGAGAGGCAAAACGTTGGTAGGACAGACTTCGCTAGGATCTAAGGAAATCAAATATACTATTTAGAACGTAAAATAATGACTTTATTAGAATAGAATGAAAACAAGTAAAATTGATAAGGCACATTCGGCCTGAGAGGCCAGAGTTAGACTAGCACTTATTTCTCAAGATATCGACGAACTTCCGTACATAATAGCATTAGTCTTAGTAAAAGAAAGATTGCAATAGATATATCTTGAAAAAACCCATCTTCGAAATTAAGGAGCAATTGGGCGCGATCGGCCTCTCAAGCCACCTAGGGACCAAACGGGCTGGATGAAGGATGGCAATAGACTATAGTGGGGGATTCTAAGCATGAACACGAATCAGGAAACTACTGGGAATGGGGAGAATGAGGCGGGGCATCAAAAATATGTTTTCCTGGATTCTCAGGCCAGCGCGCCCGACGGAGGGTTAAGCAGGAAGTTCTTCCTGCAAATCAGTTTGGGAAAGGTTCGCCCATTTTCCTTAAGGATCTATGTCCACATTTACCTATGCCAAATCACAAGGGGCCAAATCGGGGGATCGGGCCGGCCATTCCAAGTCGTCCTTAATTGAGATTAGGCTCCCTGGGAAGTGTTCCCTTAAAACGGCCATCGATGCTCTAGAAGTGTGTGCTGTTGCACCGTCCCCAAAGTCCAACTCATGAGGAAAAAAATTCTGTAACATGTTTACATACCGGTCCGAATTCACTGTCACTGTGACTTCATTTTCCTCAAAGAACCAGGGACCAATAATTCCACCTGAGGAAATTGCAAACCACACCGTGATTTTTGGTGAATGCAAAGGCCTTTGATGCAATTCTCGAGGATTGGTATCAGCCCAGTAGCGCATGTTTTGTTAGGGCTAAATTAAAGCGATTCCAAAGGCACGCTGGGTTGCGATCACAGAACAACCGCTCGAAAAGTAGGCCTCAACGGAAAACGCACGCTCCAAACTGTTCCAACGCATGATTGCGACTGAACTGTAGAGATGGGCGATCCGCTCATGAACTGGTTCAAAGAGCTGGTTCACTTTACTGAGTGAGCGATCACTGACTCCAAAAAAAAAGAGTGGTAGCTCTTTGCCGGAACGTGATAGTGGAAGGGGGAACTGGTGAGTGAGTGTGGTAGCTCTTTTCCAGGTGGGGGGAGCTAGTTAAGTTCAGTTCACTCAGAGTTATTAGTTCTTTTGTGGTGGGGTGAACGGTGAGCTATTGAGAACTGTCATTTCCAACCCCCAACCACTCAACGCTCACCACTCCACTCACTGCTCTTTCAAAGAGATCAAAGTAAAGTGAACTCTGTAAGATCAGATAGCAAACGAATCACTCGCTCTTTTGCTCCTCAACGCTCTACGAATCAACATCTCAGTTCAGTTAAAGTGATCAGTGAAAGCGTTTAAATTTAACTAATACATAATACTTTACTTTTTATGCATTTTATTTATAACTATATTTTATATCCAATATTTGAACTAAAAATTTTAATAATTGAAGAAATTAACAAAGCAAATGTACATTGTTTATTTCTCTGTTTCCTGCATTTTATTTGCTAGGTAATTTAAAAAACGTTGATTCACGAATTCTATATAATTCTTTTAGCGATGGGATCTCAAATAATCAAAGTGAATAAACATTTAACTAATTCCTTTTACAAATTCGGTTTTAATCTCAACAATAAGCTGATGAAAAAATTAATTTCCAAACCGTTTCTAATTAAATGCCCCCAATTCAAATCGCCCATTCCTTTAAAAATAATAAGTTAAAATCAAAATTATTTGGTAAAATTAAAGTAAATATAATTATATATATAATTAAAATAAAGGTAATTAGGGCGTCCTTGCATCAAAATTAAAATGCAAGCAATGTAGATTGCTATTGTTGGGATTTGGGATGGGAATCGAGATTAGGTTCGGTGTTGGTCACGGTCAAAATGAGCGGTCGGTGAGCGGTGAGTCGTGGAAAAGAGCTAGTTCAGTTCAAAGAGTGAGCGGTTCTGATCTGATCCCTGAAAAGAGCGGTTTTGCCCATCTCTACTGAACTGTGTTAGTACAAAACTTTAAAGACCCGCCTCTTGAACAAGACCAAGCGCTACGCTACTACGTCAAACGACTAAATGGCGCGCAATTTAAAAAAGGAAGTTATGGTGCCGCACCCTGTATATCTGGTAAAACAAAACAAATGAATGTTTTCTCGAACAGCATTTGTTAACTATGACTGGCATTAGTGTTTACTGGAAGCCCTTCACCAAGATTGATGCTAAATGTGCGAAATCCATACATTGTGGTACAGTTTTAAAATCTTCAAGTAACTTGAATGCCATTTAAAGAGTTTGCGTCAAATTAATTTAGAGAAAAACGCTGAGAGAAGTGAAAATTACTGACACTGAATCCAATCCAGGACAGTCACACCAAGAAATACCATTACACTTCACTGTTACAATCACAACGATCACTACCACCAATATTTAAATCTTCGTCGTTTAAAGAAGGAGGAATTGCGAACGAAAATTTCACAAAAACCATTGTTTACATGATTTATGTTCATATACAGCTCATTAGGGTAGTTGAAAAAGGAGTATTTTTGTTGGCAATGAAGACTGCTGCTCCTCGTTACCTTGTTCCCAGCCGGTTCACATTTAAAAAATTAATAAATGAAAAATACAATGTCATGAAGGATATAATGAAGACAAAGCTTCAAGTGAAAAAATGCACGTTAACCACAGATGCGTGGACAGATACTTAGATGAGAAGCTTTCTAAGTGTCACAGTACATTTTCATGAAGGAAACGGCGTAGTGTTTAACGGATGCATTGCAGCGGTTGAGCAAATCGACAGACAAACAAGAATTCCGTAATCGAATTATTAACACATCTTCAACCTCTCTGTCAGTTTTTGCGCTTTTTTTAGAATAATTTTTACGAGCCGAAAATATAAAAAACACTAAAGTTGTGTCATAAATTCGTCGAGCATGTTTCAGTTTGTAAACCCTTGTGCCATCATCCGCGAACGTCATTAAGAATGAGTAGGAAGAGCAATGACCATATGTTATTATTATGATTTTAGACACGAAACTGTGTATTTTAAAATGTTGTGTTATAATAGATAAAGTGTATTCTTCAAGTTAAAAAAAAAGAGTTATTCAGTAATGTAACCTCCAGTAAACTGGTGACCCCGCCGAAGGAATAAGAAGACTTGTGTGAGTAGTATCTTGTATTTATCGACTAAAAGACATTTACCGGAGTGAAATGCGAACGATTTTTTTTTATAGCTCCAGTGATTTTTTTTAATTCAATAATGTTTGCGAATGAATTGCTGGACTTATTGAAGATGGAGAATTCGAATAACTCAGAACAACTTATCGGAGAATCAGCAGTTAATTAGAATTCCCTAACTAAGTTTCCGGGATTGTATTGAAGTGATCCTGAACTTTGGTTTATTCAGGCTGAAGCTGCTTTTAAATCCTGTCTTTATCGACAGGCTGAAACCAGCTGTATACTTAAAGAAGATGCTGATGCGTCTCCAAAAAATAAGACGCCCAATAAATGACGCCACTCCAATAGCTTCCAGCCGAATAGAAACGTATGTCCAATCAAGCTGCCTGTGACGCCATCATTCAGGGCACTACTGTAACCAACCAACGGCTATAATTTAAATAAACCATATGTTATTATTAGGATTTTACACACGATGTTATCCATTTTAAAATGTTGTGTTATAATAAAGAAATCGTGCTCTTCAAGTAAAAAAAAAAAAAAAGTAATTACTCCAGAAATTAGTCAGTAATTCAACGTCCAGCTAAGAACGAATAAATGGCGATTGCATGCTTCACGTATAAAACAAAATCATGGCAATTTTATGAAAAAATAGGGATTAGTCAAAGCTTAGTAAACCAAATATTTATATTTCTACGGGAAACTATTATTAATTCAATTCGTCCTATTTCCACATTTTACTTCACGGGTATAAAAATTGAATGACTAAGACCTACCTAGAGCTTACCCCTCAGAGGCAACCTAATGACAGTAACTAATCCAATCTTTATATTTTGATGGGAAACAGTTAAAATTTCAATTCATTTACGAAAACGTCGTCTTAATATAAATTCGACTATCTTATTGAACATGTTACGGAATATTCGTGTAGTGATGTATATGACGGGATGATTTTGTGCATAGGTTGAAAAAACTTCATATTCCCGTGGGTTACCTTTATTTCTACCCGTAAACGAGGTGTAACACAGCTAGTAGAACATCTCCCGAGTCCAGGTACAACGTGGAGTAAATACAAACATATTTAGAAGAGGCTTCAAAATTTCAAGTCAGTTTGTTATGAGTCTTTAAAAAAAAATTTCCGTAGAAAATATGAGAATGCAAATTTTTCATTTTTGGATAATCTCTCCAGACATCAGTTAAAAATGACAACCTACAAAGTTAATTTAATGGGTTCGATAAGAGCTACTTCAAATCTTATCACACGGATGCACTAGAAACATCCGCCAGCGAATATAGTATACTCATCACCCAGCTTGAATATTGTTATAGAAATTCGGAAAATAATGTAGTTACTAATTGAAAATCGAAATTTGGCATAGGTAAATGTGGACATAGATCCTTAAGGAAAATGGGCGAACCTTTCCCAAACTGATTTGCAGGAAGAACTTCCTCCTTAACCCTCCGTCGGGCGCAGCTAGCCTGAGAGGCCAGGAAAACATACTTTTTGATACCACGCCTCATTCTGTTTCCCCTGTGAGGGGCAATTCCCAGTAATTTCCTGATTTGTGTTCATGCTTAGAATCCCCTACTTTAGTCTATTGCCATCCTTCATCCAGACCGACTGGTCCCTAGGTGGCTTGTGAGGCCGACTGCGCCCAATTGCTCCTTAATTTCGAAGATGATTTTTTTTCAAGATATATCTATTGCAATCGTCCCTTTTACTAAGATTAATGCTATTCTATATGGAAGTTCGTCGATATCTTGAGAAATAAGTGCTAGTCTAACTCTGGCCTCTCAGGCCGAATGTGCCTTATCAATTTTACTTGTTAGCAGATTTCCCTTGAGGGAAATCAGCTATTGAGGTTGTACTCATGATGGAATTTTTGAAATTTTTCTTCAAATGTCCATCGATCCTACCCAGGAGATGACGAAAATGAGGTCCGTTCAAAACTGTATATATATATCTATATATATATATATCTATCTATCTATCTATCTATCTATCTATCTATCTATCTATCTATATATTTGTCTGTTACCGCTCTAGCGGTCGCAATTTTTGTTTGATCGTTACCAAACTCGATATTTAGTCGTTTTATGTAAAAAGAAAGATCAAGTTCGTTAACGGCTGAAATCGGACCAGTGGGAGGGGGGGTTTAGAGGGGAGGATTTTCGAAAATTCGAATTATCTCCGTTACTATACGCCGGATCGAAAAAGTGTACAGAATCAATCTTATTGCAAATTAAATTTACTATAAATATTGTTATATGCATTTATTCCCTATCTTGATTATTAACCGAGATATTTGCATTTTTATGAAATTTGGGCCGATAACGGATTTTTGAATTTCCCGCGAAAACCTAGTTCGGCCCTTTGCCGTCACCGTTTGGCTCTCCTATGGAGATTTCTCTATTGTATAACTTCACGTGGGAAATCTGCTTAGTTTACGCAGCCCCTGCGTGACGGACTTTTTTAGTATAAGCTTCATTCTATTCTAATAAAAACAATATTTTACGTTATAAATATTATATTTGGTTTCCAAAGATCCTAGCGAAGTCTGTCCTACCAGCGTTTTAAATTAAAATTAATTAGTTTGGTAGTGGGGGTTTAAAATATGGGTGCGCCCGATTTTGTTTCGTCCAGAGGTGCGCCCGACGGAGGGTTAAGCATCTAAAGATTAAGCATACATACATCTATGGGGAAACACTGACTAGTTCGTTCACGAATTGTATAAGACGTGCTTTGTATAAAACATTAGACCGCAAAAATCGTGGGTCGCTTAACGCTGGGAATGCCTTTCTGATAAAAGAGTTACACAATTATTAAATTGCATTTAATGAGAACTTACATCTCGTCACCACTTATGTAATCAGAAGGATTTCGGAGGCGTTAATAACTTATTGAGGACAAACCGAACACTAAATAAACTGTTTTCAAGTTTAAGGCTTGTTTAAATCTCTCGTTCGAATACAGAATTAATTACTTCATGGCGTACCACACGTGATGATAAGATATTATAATAATATAACAAATCTTTTCAACATCATAAATAATTCCACTTTGATTGTCCTCAGAAGTAGCATGCTTTAGTATGCATACACCTTAAAACGAATCGGAAATTGTACAGCGAAGATAGTTGGAAATGATTATTAGGTCCAATGAACTTGTAAACTAGCAACCAAAATATGAACATCTTGATAATAAAGCATTATATAACACGGTTACTATATCTTTCGTAAAACTGATTATTAAAAAGAGCAGAAACTTATCCCTTCATAAACAATCAATTGCTATTCAAAAAGATATACACCATTGAAATCTCCTTTGATCAATTAATGAAGATGTTCATATTTTTTACAATAGCTAATGATTTGCATAAACATATTCACGATGTTATCATTTCTTGAGGTCATTATGATTAGGCTATATTGAAAACGAGTCATTATTTAACTGTTACTGGCGTCATCGGTAAGAAATCGTGAAGAATGGCGTTACGTTTCGTGCGTTCATTTCAAAGTTTCAATACATCATTGGGAAGACAAAGATATTACAGGACTAGTTCAGTGTTCTACAAAATCGTACAGTTTAATTTATCGGACATTGGGGAAGGTATTCGAGAGGTTACAGTCAAAGATTGGTTTGTGCAAGTTGGAGACCGAGTATCCCAATTCGACAATATATGTTTAGTTGAAAGTGACAAGGCATCAGTAAGTATCACCAGCCGTTTCGATGGCACAGTTAAGAAAATGTACTATGAAATTGGAGACACTGCTCTTGTGGGGAGGCCTCTAGTTGACATAGATGTGGTGGAATCAGATGAAGGGAGTCAAGAAATTTCAAACCAAGGTCTGGATGAGAAAAAAATTATTCCTGATATAAAAGAATCCCATGCCAGAAAAGAGATCCACCAAGAAGAAGAAGCGCAAGGAGAAACAACCAGGCCTTATGATGTAAGTAGTTTTGGAGGTAAAATTATAACCACACCAGCTGTCCGAAGAATTGCTAAAGAAAATAATATCAATTTGAGCGCTGTTAAAGCAACAGGTAAAGGGGGTCGAGTTCTGAAAGGGGATGTACTGCATTACTTGGAGGAAAAAGAAGTTTCTGTTTCTTCTGATGAAAATGAAACCCCTCTGAATTTCGATAAAAAAGTTGAAATCACAGGAATTATGAAAGTAATGGTAAAAACAATGACAAAATCCCATTCAATACCAACTTTTGGTTACTCTGATGAAATCAATGTGACAAATATTATAAAATTGAGGAGTGAACTAAAGCAATATGCAGAACAGAAGGGAATTAAACTATCCCTAATGCCATTTTTTATTAAAGCCCTGTCAAAGGCATTAGAAGCCTATCCGCAGTTAAATGCAAGTGTGGATGATAATTGTGAGCATATTACATATAAATCTCAACATAATATTGGTGTTGCAATGGATACCAAAAGTGGATTAATTGTTCCAAATATTAAAAATGTTCAGTCACTGAGTATCTTAGAGATCGGGAAATACCTGAATAAGTTAATTTTAGATGGCCATGCTATGAAGATTGGTCCTGCAGACATGAGTGGGGGTACAATAACTATTTCAAATATTGGAGTTATTGGTGGTACTTATCTAAGACCTCTTATCCTTCCTCCAGAGGTATGTATTCTTGCACTGGGGAAATCAAAGCTCACCCCAGTCTTTAATGAAAATGGAGATATTGAGAAATGCTACATAATGACTTCTACTTGGGCTGCTGACCACAGGGTTATTGATGGAGCAACACTAGCTAGGTGCAGTAATGCTTGGAAAAAATACATAGAAAATCCTAATTTTATGTTAATGAATTTGTGATTGCTTACAGCATTCACTACATCTAAGTTTATCCTTTATTGGACTTACAAGACTGATTACGATGTGATTATAAATCTCATGAATTTTTGTACATAATTTGATATATATTTTGGCATCATAAATAATAAATAAATCTACATAATTGTATGAGATTATAATTACAAAATAAAGTATATTTTTTGTTAAATTTACAGAGCTTATCAATTCAATACTATTATCCCTATTAGGTTAAGGATTTTCATTTATTTATTTATCTTTTTTTCCATTTCTTGTTTGAAGTATGATTTACAGTTATATAATCTGTGGTGTTACAGGCAATAAATCTTAGGAGATGACATGCTTTATTTTGCACATGTATGTGCTCCCATTACTTATAAAAATTAAATCTCAATTCATTTAAAATTAACTATTTTTTTTTGTATAACTTAATGTCCCACCTTTTTGAAAATAGATATTCTAGCAAAGGGATTATAAAACAAAGGTACTTGAAATTATTTTTATTAGTTTCAATAGATAAACTCAATGATACCAAAAGTGGCTTTCAACCAAATTAGTCCACCAATTAATTTCATGCAAAAGGCATTATAGCAGATTTTGTTTTAAGGGAAATCAGCTATTAAGGTTGTTCTTATCTGATTTTAGAAAATCTTTTGCAAATGTCCATCGATCCTACATAGGAGATGAATTAAGTCCATTCAAGGTTATATATTTATGTGTGTGTGTGTGTCTGTCTATATATATATATATATATATATATATATATATATATATATATATATATATATATATATATATCTGTGTGTGTGTTAACACTATTTCTGTTTGATCATTACCAAATTCGATATTTAAATGTTTTTTTCTAAAACTGAAGCTCAAGCTTGTTGATGGCAGAAATTAGACCAGTGGCAGTGGGGGGGGGGACTTAGTGTGATAGAATTTCATATAATAAGTTATAAGTCAGATCAAAAAATTGTATAAAACAAATCTTATTGAAAATGTAATGATCTGACATGAACCTCTTTATTATAAGTTTAACCCTTTCCTTGTGTTAAATACCAAATATTGTTTCTATTGGACCTTTAATATAAGAGATACATGCAAATGCGTAGGGTGATAGCGTCATCAATTAAGGTTTTACATTCTTGTCTCGAAAATCTTTATTTGATCTATACCATACACAATATTTAACCGCTTTATTCAACACTAAAGATCATATTTGTAATTGATAAAAATCGGACCAGGAATAGGGTGGGGGGGGGGGGTTAGAGAGGGAGAGGAATTAAAAATATCTGTTATTCTGAGTCAGATCATAAAGTGTTACAGAATCAATCTTGTTAAACTATTGAAGCTCTACAATTTGTGCTCATTATTGTGCATTATTTAGTAACTCGTGTACAAACCGAGGTATTCATACTTTCTTATTTTCCGCCTTTGGTTATCCCCCCCCTTCGACTCATCGGTTTTTTTCTTAGAAATTGAGAATATGTGGTGAGATGAGATCACAAGAGTGCTATACCAGCACATGGGAAATCTGGTTAATTTACGCAGCCCAAGCATGACAGACTTTTTATTATTGTTTGGTAGATTCTATTTTTTATTGTGGGGATATAGTTATCTCAGTGTTAATTGGAATTAATTGATGATGGTAGCATTCACCCAACCAGCATAACATTTTTATATATTTGAAATACAATAAATAACTTTACTTTTTCACAGATATTCATCTTTTTTTTGTACAATCCTCGCTACATAAAGTAGCACTGCTTCCTGTGAATCTCTAATAGCTTCTTCTTACAACTTAAAATATTTATGGTCTTTATTGTATCAACAATGAAACAATGATAGCAGTTGTAGTTTTTTATTATTATAAATACTTTAATACACCGGCAATGTCCTGATACTTTCATAATTTTTAAGCATGTGGTTTCTGTATATACTTGTTATTGCATATTTGTAACATTAGATTACCCATATACTAGCTGTGACTTACCATTTTTTTTTCATTTTTGTTAGGAAATAAATCGATGAAAACAAATTTTACACAAATATATTTCAAAAAAGGATATCACAGTATGAACAATAAAAAACAAAAGTCATAAATTCTAAAAATAAAACATTTAATAATTCATGAATATTTACAATGAAATTAAAATACAACTAATAACAAATAAATACTTGAACTAAATATGCCATGGTCTTAGAAACTAAAACTATTATCCTTTTATTATTAATAACTATCAAGTACAGTGCATTGTTATCAACTTGTAATGATTTCAAATATCAATAGTAAATCATATATCACACAACAAATGAGTTTATTCATGATACACTCTATTGGAGAAGTGTGAATTCCTTCGAAACTGAACACTCCGACACAAATTCAGTAAAATTTGTAACAAAGAAAAAGAATGTATACAAATTTAAACTATTATTATATTTAACTCGTAAATCACTTCAATAAAGACAAAAAAAATGCAGGATACAAAAGGGCAAAAAGCTGTACAAATAAAATTTACATAAAAAAAAATCATTCCGCCTCATTAATTGAATATAGAAAAAAGTATATACCATAAAATGAACATTGTGACATTCGATGGAAGCTACAATTAAAGTATGTAAGAATTTATAAATGTATATTTTTAGCCCTTTCAATCCTCAAGTTTACTCTACTGCACAAATATTTTTTAATAGCATAATTTAGTTTTTTTGATATTTTTTCTCACTTTAGTGGAGGTTCTATTTGTTGTTTAAATAAGAGAATTTATATTATTATAATTCTATTAAAAAATGTTCAGTATGTTGGAAAAAATGTTTCCACAATTAGGTTTATATTAATCATGTTTATTTCTAGAAAAAATGTTTAATTTGAATTACACAAAAGTATTCGCTCTATTTTAAGAGCTCATGATTCTGCTGAGGAGGATTCAATAAGCAACTGGGGCATTCAAGGAGAACTTCTTGACAATAAGCAAGAGAAATTATATTCATTTCAAGAAATGTTTTATTGAAGAAATTCTTGAGAAGTCAACCATTTAGAATAATTAATATCATTTGGAAACAAAACATAAGATATAATAGCAGTAAAACAAATTCCCTTTTTACTTTACTCCTTTTGATGTGAATTTATCCATATGCCAGGGTGACACATTGATACGTTTTCTCGAGACAAATGTTTCTCTTTGGGGCTTGCATTTTGTGGATACTATGTAAATTAATTCAAATGATAGAAAGTTGGTTCACTATGTTACAGTTTCAGGAATCAGCTTCATCAAGGCTTGAAAGTATAAAGCAATAGATAAAAGGAAAACCATGTCATTGGAGAGGTAAAAGTATTCTTGCTATAGAAAAAGCTGGATTTATATGAGGTTATATTATTTATCCAGAGGCAAAAGATAAATATCCCGAAATAATCAACAGGTTGGGAAGTACATTAAAATTAGATAGTTATTTTAGTCTTTATGGGCACCTCAAGGTTCTATAAGAAAAGGGTCAATCCATTTCAAGTCATCCAGAAAATATTAATTTGGTTGCTTGCAATTGTGATTCTACTTCAAGTGCCACTAGAAGGTCACAAGTACTGGGGGGCTCCTCCTCACAAAATTTAAAATTTTTTAACACTAATAGAATTGACTATAGGAGCTGGATGATCCCACAATATCACTCCAAATGATGTGAAGGAATACCTTGGCTTCATATGGAACAACTTTACTGGTATGGAACAACTATTTACTGCTATTTAGCAAAGAGTATTTTAATATTTGGTTCTATTTTAATACTTCTTTACTATATTATTATTGAATAAAATATTTTAATACCTATTTGTCAAATAAGCTAAACTTCTGGCCTGATGTGATTCTATCTTGCTACTGCTTAATTTTCACAAAATCTTAATTTTAATGTTTAAATTATCATTTAGCTCACCTTATGTTGTAAATTTATACAATTATAAACTGGAATACTTCACAATTACAGTTTATCTATGCCTTCTAGATATCGGTTTTTTTAACCACATTTTCCATGTCATATCTCAGTTTGTAGTCAAAACTACAAAATGAAATTTTTTTTTACATGTTACTGTCATAAGTACTACCCACAAAATTCACAATTCTTCCCCAGAATTTCAGATTTTTATATTTTGCCCCATCGGAGAAATTAACCCCTAAAAATGACAATTTGTGAAAAAAAATTCAAGAAATAGGGTGCAAGCCAGAGCCATGAATTTTGGTGTAAAAGTAAACATACTATACTTCCTAACTTTTTACAAAAAAAAAAAATAATAAAAAAAAATAGTATATTCTAATCCTTCTCAAGAAACATCACCCTTAAAAACTGAAAAAAAAAAAAAAAAAATTTTAAATATGAAAACATAGCCTCTAATTTCACTCCTAAAACCTAAATTGGAGTAAAAAGTGTGTAAAACATAAAAATGTAACCCTTTATTTCCTGAATAATTTTGTTTTTGTTCCAGAGTGATAGGACAAGTAGTTTAGGAGTGATAGGTGTTGGCGCAAACACTTGGATATAGCAATTGACCAAACAAATATGGTAAAAAACTATTGGCAGTAAAATTTTTAAAATGAAGAATTTTCAAAATCCAATATGTAAGAGTTGTATAAAAAAAAATAAGATTTTAAATAGAGGAGCAACCACTGCTGGATGAGTTGAAATGGTTTGACCCAAAACCAAATACTCACAGAAACAATTAGAATAAGCTAATTCTTAAAACTCTCTTTCTCAGCAATTATTATTTAAGTCATTATTGACTTTCCCACCTGTATCTGTGGCCAGAATTTATTTTCTCCTTCATGTTTATAATTTATTATTTTTTTTCACATATTATTTAATTACCCAAATGCTACTTTTCAGTTACACGGCAGGGAGATTAGTGTATGCCCCCTCTTGTTCTCTATGAAGTCCTCAGTTCATTACGCATTACTGCCTAAAGCTATCAGTCTAAATCAACAATGTGTTTAACAGACAGAAATCACAGAAGGTTAATTTTCAAAGTAAATTGCAAGCCTATAGAATGGATTTTACATACAAAGAAATACAAATTACACAGATATGTATAATTTTTTGTATATTTCTCCACTTCATTTTAAATGATAAAGAAGTCATATTTTAAATATCAAATTGTGATTAAAGTGTATATTTTAAATATTGGTAATAAATAAAGATATTCTTTCTTTAATAAATGGTATTTGAAAAAAGAACATGAAGGCATAGTAAATGCTCCTCAATCGAACGCCTATAGGCCAATTAAAACAAGCACATACCTAATGCACATTTATTTTCCAGTAAACAGGTAATTAAATGATCCACAGACAAAATATTTGTCAACTGAAAGAACAATAAACATTTTTATAGCCCAATGTAACTGCATAAAAGGAATGTGAAGAATAAAATAACAATCATCATCATTATCACTAGCCAAGGAGGTAGAGTTCCTAGAAATAGAAAACAAAAGTGTTAACAATTATGACTAACATTTTCTACAAAACTAATTAATATAGGAAGTTCATGTAACAAGAAGTCAATTTATTTTATAGATAAATAAATATTAATAAAGGGGAGTGGATTTAGAGCAGTAAAATACAAAATTGTATATATCTCTGATATGCTTTTCATCAAAAAAATGGGTACTTGTGTATTATATCCACCACATTTTAGTTCCACTAGTCCCACGCTAGAATGTGCTACTGAAGTGCGACGCTAGCTCTCTCAGGCTAATGAGGTTATCTTTTGTCATAGTTGCAATAGATGAGAGTCTATGTTACTAGAAGAAAAAAATAATTGTGTACGGATTTTACCCCAACAGTGGGTGTTTGGAGGAATTTGTTGAGAGACAAAAGATTCGTTTCTCGTGGCTGTTCCTGACAGAAATCCCTCTACTCTTCTAGAGAAAATAATTCAGAATATAGCAGATGATAGCACAATATATTCTGATTGCTGGAAAGGCTACCAAACGAATATATTAGAAAGCCAAGGATTCAAACATGCGAAAGTTAATCATAAATATAATTTTATTGACCCCAACACTGGAGCACATACTCAGACAGTGGAGAGAATGTGGGGAAGTGCAAAGTGGCGAAATAAAAAACATTGTGGGACAGCCAGGCATCACCTTGAATCATATTTGGTAGAGTTTATATGGCGACAGCACCATGGGAAAGGAAATGGAGACACATTTCAGTGCATTTTAAATTGTATTTCCACACATTTCCCGCCTAAATGTGAATAAAATGTTTTATTTTTAAAAATTGTGTTTTCTTTTATTTATCATTATAATTCCGTAGAAGATTATAAGGTAAGTATAACCTCCCTTGCGGGCAATGAATCGTACTACTTAAAACAGTAGCGCACTCTAGCGTGGAACTAAAATGTGGTGGATATAATACACAAGTACCAAAAAAGGTTACATTACTTGACCTTCATAACTGCCATTCTTTCAATTAAGCTTCTTAGAAATAATGTCTTATACTAATTGATATATACACTCACACAAGCACACCTACATAAATGTATGCACGCACACACATACATAATGATATATATATATATATATATATATATATATATATATATATATATATATATATCAACAGTTCCAATTTTTAATTGATTGTTACCATGCATTGTTAATAACTCAAAATTTAAAAGTTTTATGTAAAACCAAATGTCAAGTTCATTAATGGCAGAAATCAGGCCAGAGGGATGAGTGGCAAAATATAAAACCAATTGTTATTATTATAACACAAAAGCACACATACTCTCACAAATTTCTTTGAAACAAACTCTATTTCAATCATGTCATACCCAAACATGTTACAAGACCAACCTTGGAAGTAAATTTGTGAAAAATGAAATGGCACTTAATCAAATATGGAGTAAATAACAGTAATACTAACTTCTGTAAGGCAGGCTATGAATGCAGACTCTATTGTCGACTGAAATACTTAAAGCAGCTGCTTCTGATGTTCCCCAAGTACACGTTGATGGCAGGAGTTCTATACCAGTAACAAACATTGAATGGGCTCCTTCAACATGAAGCACTCTCTGCCAAAATATTACACCAATAAGCTTGTTTTAGTTTTTATTTATTTAATAGAAAAAAGTGAAAAACACATATGAAATAAGAGAACTAAAGAACAGGCAACAATTTTCTTGTCCAATTTATTAAATCCAATTGTTTACAGAAACTTAATAATAATAAATATATTCGATTGAATGTCCTTAGTAATAATACTCAAAACAGGTCCTCACTGAATCTTTAAATTAGGACCAACTACAACAAGACAATGGGCAACCATAATAATTTCTCTTAATTGATTAGTAAGAATTACATATTGAGGACATTAATTTTCCTGTTTTCTTGGATTTTTTCAATGAATAGATTCTGAGATATTAAATTAATTAGAAGAGAGCCTGCCAAACATTCATGGCATCATCAAAATATGAATTTATTTAGATACATAATTAGATATTTATTCACTTATTTGTCAATATTATATAGGAAATTAAAATTGTTGATAAATTATATTTCTTATAAAACTGTGAATGTATAATTTCAATTGTAAATACTTTAAAATAATGTTTCATAATTGGTGATCGAAAATTGTTTGTAAGTAGTTCAAAAACTAAAAGGTAAAGTGGTCATAAGTCAAAATGATGTACATTTCATATTACCTGCAATGAAAAAGCAATGTAAATAGAGACAGATCCACTGAACATAGTTCCTATTGCTAAAAATGTCCCATCATCTCTGACAGCAAGAGCAGAGGTAGGTTCTGATACGGAAATTGCTCTACATATTTTCCCATCATCCCAGCTATGAAGCCAACCCTGAGCATCTCTTCCACCTGCCACAGGGTTTGATGTAGTGAATAATTTACAACTTCTACCCTCCACAGATCCAAATCTTGAAAAAAAAAAAAATTAAACAAATCTCATGGAAAGTTTTTGTATAAATCATTTAATTTATCAAAGCAAATAAAAAAGTATTACTTTATCAAAGCAAATAAAAAAGTATTACTTTATCATAGCAAATAAAAAAATATTACTTTATCAAAGCAAATAAAAAAGTATTACTTTATCAAAGCAAATAAAAAAGTATTACTTGGTAACTAAATTTCTCAATGATTCAATCGGTTTTTCAAGGAGAGAGGCTGAAAAGAAATGAATAATCTCAATGGTTCAATTATTGAAAAAGGAGTACACTTTTCCCTTGTGCTGAATACCTTTATTCCTAGGAACCTCATCATAATTGAAAACCATGTAAAAGTTTCTACAATTCATGAATTTATCTTTTATACAAACATAGTACTTCATATTAAAAGGGGAAAATCAGTTAGCAATTTATAATAAATGAATCCTGAGAACGAAATTTGAGTCATTTTCAGGTTTGTCTCACCAATTCTTACAGTTGTGAAATAGTGATAGAATTTTACCAAAAAGTAATATTTGTTACTATTCTCAAATTTTCTTTATGACTGCTCTTGTTTAGTCTATCTTCATGATGAAATTATCCTTGCCATAGAGATAGCACCCATTCCATTTCTAAGCATGCCTTTGATTAAACTATCATTCTGCTTTCTTATTTTGCTGAATTACTTAGAGGAATAAAAAAAGTTGAATGCCAATGGTGGCTAGTTAATTAAAATATGATAATGGAGCAATTTTAATCCAATAAAGAGAAAAATAAAATATTCACCTTGATCTTTTGAAAAGATATTTGACTCCTGAAGGATGAGTCCACAAGAGGCTATGGATTTGTTTTCCTGTTCGTAAGTCCCACACAAGTGCTAGACCATCTTTAGAAACACTTACAAGCTGATAGAGAAATAAGATATCTTAGCACTATTTAGACAAGAAAAATTAATTCTTAGATATAACATACATAATCAACAGAAAAAAAAGCCTAATATTTTAAAATGGATTAAGTACACTAAAGACATAAAACATTAGTAAGCTGTATAATCAATTGGAGAAAGAAAACAAATTAATACAATACCTGCTTTGAGTCTGGGCTGAAGTGCAAATCATCTATCTCTTTAGTATGGGCTTTAAACATCTTGGAAAGTCTCATTCCAGGAAAAGTCCAGAGCCTGACTATGCAATCAGTTCCACCAGTAGCCATCCATTCACCACAACGAGATATCGTAACTATCCTTTGATAAGGCTCTTTTTCACTATAAAAAAATAATAATACCATAACTTTACCAATAATTTATAGCCAAGGAATAACTCCTAATACTCGAGTAACAAAAAAAACACCATAGAACAACAATTGTGGAGCATCAATGGTCTAACAAATTTGATTATATAACATTTTACAATCAAACTCACAACAACAGATATTTGAAATTTTCGAATTCCCCTCCCCTTTAAACCCCCACCATTCCATGCCCGATTTTATCTAATAACAAATATTATCTTCCTTCTTGACTAAAATAGTTAAATATTGAGTATGATAGAGATTAAATAAACATTTTCTAGTAAAGAAGGGGAAATCTTAATTGGTAATATCATCACGTAACATTTGCATGAACCTCACAAAGCAAAAGTTCAATGAAAACCATATGTGGTATCTAACCTTGGAATAAAGTACATAATGTTATAACAGCTTATTGTTAATATGACATGATATGAATGGAAGTTTACTGAAGGCTAAAAAGTAAAAAATGAAAATATCTAGGGTAATAATCAAAATACTGTAAAAACATGTATAACAACATTCATAGAACATTAAATTTCCAATAAGATTGATTCTATACACTTTTTCGATCCGACGTATATCAACAAAATTCAAGAGATATTTCAAATTTTCAAAATTCCCCCACTAAACCCCTTATAATTTATATATAAATTTATATAACTTACTAAAGTTAACTTACCTAAAGTCAGTTTGGATAGAATCTCCAGCATGAAATTTGAAGCAAAGATGTTTGGATTTGTTATTGTCACTGCTAGAGTCAACAGTACCATTACTGGAGTTCTTATTGGGCTTTCTATGTCTAAGATTTGGTGTTTCTTTCAAGCCATTTACTGAAAATGTCATCAAGTTGTTATCATTTCTGAAAAATATGTTTTGCAAATTGCTTTTTAAGGTAGATTTTACTAACCATACCTGGAACTTCTGAGGATTCTTTTTCAACAGTTATTCCAATTCTATACTGCTGGCAATGACTTTCTTGTCCAGCTGCTAAATATGTATGTTTCTTATCGCTAAAGCAGGCTGAGTTCATTACTACTTTAGAGCCTGTTTCATGGCGTATAATTTCCTTTGCTGAGTAATTAACTCCATCATGCAATAGTTCAAAAATTTCCTATATTAATAGAAATTACTATCAAATAAGTAGATATTTGCAGGCTAAACTGAAAACAAAACAAAAAATGTCTAATTTGCTGTAACAGCCATACCCCATTGTACCTGTCACTGTGTATCCAGGACTAAAATATGGTTTTTCTATCAATAATAAAGATTAATTAAAGACAATTCAAATGTTTTCACTTTAGTTAAACTTGAAAGGATATTTAAATTATTTGGTTCAACTCAATTTATCGTTTTCAAAATCATTAACTGAAACATAAAACTTTTTTTTTCTGTGTATGTTACTCTTTGCAACTAATTAAATTTCATAAAGTACAGTATAGGTATAAATGTTGAATTATTCCTCAAATATAGCTTGCTGAAATTACTGGAATATTTGAAAATCAGTAAAAATAAGAATAGTTAACTTAAAAGAAAGGGGATTGATGCATTCAACTCGTTTATTCAGGCATTTCACTATCACAAACAAGGTAACCCTAATTCAAGAATATTACGAGGAAATAGTCAGAATATCTAACAGAAAATTAAAAGGAAATACTACAAATATACAAGATCAATGGAACTACTTGTTCATTTTTTTGGTTCTGTAGCTTTCATTACTCTCTTTACATTAGTAAGCACCCCCATTTTCCATAGGATCTAGAAGCACTTTTAAATAGGCGTTAAAATATTTGAATAGTAATAGATATTCCCCTTTTATATGATAATACATACATAAATATGTATATTGCATATTTCCAGGAGTACCTAAATAGACGAATACTACATATAAGTTAATTCTTTATTAATTTTTCTTCCAGTTCTTTCTGTCATTTCAAGGGTCTGTCTGTCCACATTCTCATTCATTGAGCATTCAGCAGTTCATTTGCCATTTAAGCATTGAACATAAAAAAAAACTGTTGAAAAGAATATAAACTTTCATGAAGGACTATACTGCACTATTCATACTAAAGGCCATAACCATCATACTCATCCACCACTATGACATCTATTAGTCCATGTTATTTTATTCTGCATATTTTATTTCTTTATTCTTTGGGGTAAAAGTTGGTTTTGTCAGCCCTAGGCATAATAAATTTGTTTTACTTCATATTTTCTATTCTTTTTTTTTTTTTTTTTTTTTTTTGTAAGGGGTGTGTGAGAATTCAGAATAACTTAAATACATATTTTATCTTCGGGTATATAATCTATTATATAGGAGGAAGTTTAGTAGTGTTTGTATTATTTAAGAGTGATCTTTATTAAATTATGTCATTTAAAAATGTTAAAATTCGTTTTTCTAATTAATTAATCTGAAGAAACCAAGTCTCTTCTTTAGACAAGAGTAGTGTAAAACAAAAATGATCTGATTAAGCTACAAGTACCAGTAATTTACAAACCATTTATAATGAACTCTACCTTACAGTAAATATTTACTTATTTTTGTAATAACCTTTATTTAAATCTTAACTCACAAATCCATTAGCAACACCAGTCTTGGCAGATCCTCCACCACCTCCTACAAGAATATGCCTGCTAGTCAACATTTGTAATGTATACAACGGGAAATTGACCCTGGCTAAAAGTCCATCATGTTTCTTAGACGACATTGTTCTAGAAACTCAAAAGTCAAGATATGAAAAAAGAAACAGTTAACTGCCACTGTAAACAACTAGTAACTTGTCATACCTAACACACGTCAGATTAATCAGCATAGCACTTTCAATACTAAACAAGTAGGTATACTAATGTTACTGGGGAAAATAAATGGGAATCATGACGTCACTACTAACCAGGGTGGGACTAAGGATTTTTTATAAATGCTTTACTAAATAAATTCCTATTGCCCAGTCGAAAATCGAACACACCACTATGCAGAAATAAGCACACATCTTCAGACTCATACCGAACGCATTCCAGTAAATTTGGAGCATGCCTGCCCTCAAATCTAAGTAAAGCTGTGGCTATAGTCAAGATTAATGGTTCTAATGCATGTGATTTGATAGATCCTGGTACTTTCATTAACTAGTCTATTGTCCCCAAACTAAAAATTCCTGTTATTTCCTGTAAAGTAAAGTATGTTGTTATAGCAACAACGTCTCAAATTAAAGCTCAGTGTAGGATAAACCTTCGCTTAGAAGATCGCCAATATGATGGTGTTAGAGTCAGTGCCCTTAAAAACTTTGTTCAGACATTATAATAGGTCATGTGAACTTAAAAAGGTATTCTTCAATTCAGGTGATATTCGGAGGACTTGAAGCTCCTCTTAATATTTGTAGTGTTGCTGTGGCTAATGTTGAGCCTCCTCAAACTTTTCAATAATCTATCCTCGACTGTAACCTATCTCCATCATTCATTCAGACATCCAGCCTCCGTTTTCAAAATTCATTGAAACAGAAATAAAGAAATTGTTAAAAGATAGCGTCATTGATTAGAGTATTTCACCATGGTGGGCTCAAGTATTGATTATGAAATCCCCCAATCATTGGCGTAGAATGGTAGCCGAATATTCCCAGACAATTAACCGGTTCACCGAAGTATATGTTTCCCCTCTGCCAAGAATAAAGGATATTATAAAGAATTGCCACATATAAAGTGTTCAGTCCGGTTAACCTCCTTCGTGTTAACCATCAAATTCCGATTAGACTAGAGGGCATAACTTACACAGTCTATGTTAGGGATGAATTATCTGAATTTCAAGGAAGGAGTTGAAGGACTTAAAGGAATTAAGGGCTATTTAGATGATTTTACAGTCTGCGGTCGGGATCAGCAAGATCGTGATCAATATCTTCAGAAATTTATAAAAGCTGTTGATAAATACAAATTAACAATAAATATAGAAAAGAGTGTATTCTCATTGACCACAGTTTGTCTTTCGTCATAAATCAATAATTTCAGCTCCTGAAAGATTACAGCCTCTTCATGACTTGCCTATCCCATCTTCCTTGCCTTCACTCCGTCGGGACCTAGTTATGTACGCCAATTTTGCACCATTCAAACCCAAGTTTGCTGGGAAATTCAAGTGTTGAGTTCTCTACCTCAAAGTTCACAAGCGGTGCCAACATTTGTAACCATTAAGCACCATATTCGAAATGCTGTAGTATCTCCAATAGACAATAATTCTACACAAACAGTTTAAACCGATTCTTCTGATTTTGATGCCGTCGGAGCTACACTATCACAAGACAAGTAGCCGTTAGACTTATTCTCAAGATCTCTCACAAAGGCTGAACAGCATCATTCATCTATCTAAAAGTAAGCTTATGCAATGGTAGAGGCATTGCGAAAATGGAGACACTCCCTTCTTGGTAGAAACTTTCGTCTAATAAGCGATCAACGATCAGTATCTTTTATGTTTGACAGTAACAAGCAACGAAAAAAAAGAAGATGGAGGAAATATCTTTCAAACTACAAGTATGAAATAATATAAAGTCCAGGAAATGAAAACAGAACTGCTGATACCTTGTCAAGAATTTGTTCTTCAATGGAAAATGACTTTCCATTCAGAAATCTGAATGAAGCACTAAGTCACCCCGAAGAAACAAGACCCTAACCTGGATACGAAGTAAACATCTCCCATCATCTTTGGAAGAAATACGTAGAGTATTATCATTATGTCGAATTTGTGCTGAATTAAAAGCAATGTTTTCCACAAATTTGAGGGAACTCTCGACAAAGCACACAACCTTTTGAGAGGATTGTAATGGATTTTAAAGGCCCTCTACTGTAATCTTCAAAAACCATTACCTCTTGATTCTAGTTGATGGGTATTCACGATTTCCTATTGCTTTTCTCTGCCAAGACAAGTCTCCCAGAACAGTGCATCAAAACCATAACAGATTATATTAGATCTACTCTTATCCAAAAATATTTGAATGTGAATAAAAGAAGATAAGCCGGCCTTAGTGATAAAATTAAAGAACGATAATCGATCCATAGTGATTGCTATAACTGTGAAAACCCTGGACATATTTCAACAAATTGTAGAGGAGCTATAATTTGTTTTAATTGCAAAAGAAAGGAGGAGAAATCAGATTCCGTGAGTACATCATCAAGGAGGAAGCAGTTATCTGCTAAAAAGGAGATCCTTGTGACCTTGATCCTTGTGGTCTTCCCTGGCTAAGGCTGGCATTTCCTACTGCATCCAGTCAGGTATCGCCCAATGTGGAACTAAAGGCAACCGGGCTCCCTCGAGCTGTCGGGTTCCCGAGACCGATTGGTTCACCCAACCCACAGGGAGCGGTGAGCGTCCTTGGCCCGCGATCAACGCCGGTCGATTGGAACGCTTGCTATTGACTCCAGTTGTGTATATTTACTGAAAACAATGATCTGAGGTGCCATTTCGTACGTAGGATCAATGGACATTTGAAGAAATTGTAGGAATAGCTGATTTCCCTTAACTCTTGGGCAAGGGTGCTCAAGAAGCCCAGCGAACGAAAAATTTAAACTTGGCGGGATTATTTTCTACGTGGCTAGCTAGGTACCATGGCCTTCTGGAAAATAGATACAAGTGGCACCTGCCCGGAGGGGACACGTAAATCAGGATTCCTTGTCATCTCAGCTACGCCTTACTTAGTGCGCCTGCGTTATCTATTTTGACTTTCTTCTATATACTCTTCCACCTCAGAAAGGCCTATAATTATTTCCTTATGCATTACTTAAATATTCGAATTAATTTTGGATAATTTGGTATTGTCGTATACATGTTATTTGCCATTATGTTCGGAAATTTGATAAATTCAGTGTGGAGTAAAATTTAAAATGAAGCTTATTTTTCTTCATACTACTTCTAAATTGTGAAACAAACCCAACTTGTGAACAATTGTATGATTATCTAGTTATTTTTCATCAAAGCTTCTTTTTATTTGCGATTAATTTGTAGTTTTACTAAATATGCTCGGTAAATTGAATAATATGAATACATTTTTTTATTAGAAATTCAAGCTATTTATTGAAATACGTAATATATCAAAATACATTGTCCAAAATGAATAACTTCTCGTTTGTAATATTGTTTTCTACATATGTACAACTTAAGTGGACAGACAGCTGCTGAGGGAGAGCTTCAGATAAAAGGCTCCCAAAGCATTTAACGCCTTTCTTTTTAGCAGATTTCCCTCAAGGGATATCGGCAATTCTTCAAGTCAGGAAGGATTACAGGGCTAGTGTGACCTCTGCTAGTGCTAGATCTTGCAAGGTCTGCTCTGGAACTTCTGACAAAAAACCTTTATTATGATGGTGATGTTATAAATGGTAACTTAGGTTCCCCTGGACACCACATACATCCAGAATTTGGTTCTAACTGTAACACCGAAATGCGCCCTATAAAGGGTTATGGGAAATCTGCTAAAGTCCGTCACGCAGGGGCTGCATAAACTAAGCAGATTTCCCACGTGAAGTTATAAAGTGAAATCTCCACACGAGAGCCGAGCAGTTACTGAAACGGCCGAACTAGCTTTTGGCGGGAAAGTCACTTCGCCGTTAGCCGCTCAGATTTAATAAAAATGCAAATATCTCGGTTAATGTTCAATATAGAGAATAAATGTATATAACAATATTTATAGTAAATTTAATTTGTAATAAGATTGATTCCGTACAATTTTTCGATCCGAAGTATAGTAATGGAGATACTTCGAATTTTCGAAAATCCTCCCCTCTAAACCCCCCTCCCACTGGTCCGATTTCAGCCGTTAACGAACTTGATCTTTCTTTTTACATGAAACGACTAAATATCGAGTTTGGTAAAGATTAAACAAAAATTGCGACCACAAGAGCGGTAACAGACAAATATATATATATATATATATATATATATATATATATATATATACACATATATATAGATAGATAGATACAGTTTTGAACGGACCTCATTTTCGTTATCTGCTAGGTAGGATCGATGGACATTTGAAGAACAATTTCGAAAATTCCGTCATGAGTACAACCTCAATAGCTGATTTCCCTTAAGGGAAATCGGCTAAAAGGCATAACAAAAATGTCAAAATATATGAAATTTTTAAATAGCCGCAGTAGAAGTCCATGTGAAGAAGTTGCTGTTATATGTGCTACATCGATAAAACAACGTATTAATATTTATTGAATATCAGGTGCCAAATTATAGAAAAATACCACATTAATTACAGAAATTTATTGTTCATGCAACGAACACACATATTCTCAATAAATACAATAAATTTTGGCAACTAGTAGCAGAAATCCAATGTTCAACAAAGCTATGCCTGGAATGAACACTCTGGGTAGTGTGCACTAACTGGCTTTACACTTTGCTGTCACGGGTCTTCAAATTTTAACCATGGGAAGCTCCTTTATCACTTACATGCGGTAAAAAGTGTGATAAATGAAGCCTGTCTTCTTCAATACAGCGAATTCTCTAATTAGCTCATCTGCCAATTGAGTTTTTTGTTTTGTTTTGTGACTCCCGGCACTAGTTTTGTCATTGTCATTTTCCCATTGTTTGAGAGATAGGGTTACCTTAATTTGACTTTCACTTATTTTTCATTTTATTGAGACACATTCTTCCATTGTTGTATGAATGTTTTTAATACATTGATGTTTTTCTGAGAGCTAACCATACCCACTGGTTCAGGAGAATAATTGTAGACTGGCATCAACTGGATTCTTGCAGAGTCATATTTTGGACAACTGATGAGAACATTCATCGCTCTCTCCACAGGAACATGTTGGTGTGTTTCTCTTTTTATACATACTTGTGTAAGTAGCTAGCAAAGTTGCCGTGGCCACTTAACATTTGGCAGGACCAATACTCAGAGGGCAGCCAGTTGCAAGCAAATCTAGCAGCCACGCTTGGGAAGAAGCTCTTGGTCATTTGGCCTTTAGTTGTGGCCTGCCATCTTCTAGAAGTAGTTTATCATAGAAGATAGAGAGTGAGTGAAGGTCTGAAATTAAGTCCCCAGGTTACTGCAGCCATTCTCTGGTTAGGCCATGACTTCTGGGAATTTCACCCAACCCTTGCCTTTTCTTATTCGAAGAGGGTGTCTATTATCAAAGCTGCCTCTCATGATGAGGGCACTTGTTTTCTCGGTAGCTATCGATAGTCTAGCCTCTTTCAGCCAGTCTCTTATCACCCTAATCGCTTTGTTTCCTTGGTCTGCAAAGGATTTCTTAATACTGAGCCTTGAGCATCTTTTGCTCACTTCTATCTCTGCCTCTGCCCCCCCCCCCCATCATATCTGAGGTACGCCATCCGGTTTTGTAGAAAGCTGCTGATGAGGGCATGGATGTTACTGGTCAGCACCAGCTATTGGACTGCTTCCATAATCCATGTCCACGTGTTGTCATACGCATCTACAATATCAATAAAAGATGGTGATTGCGTATTTTGGCTCTCCCTCTTCGCAGTTTTCTAGTAGCTTCCGGAATTGCATCTTTGGTGGATCTGACTTGATTACCTCTGAATTGTCTGCTACTATTTAAATGTAACATTTTCAATTCTTGTTCCTCAATCAGTACCTCCAGCACCTTACCAAGCACCAGCAGCAATCATATGGGTCTATAGCTCCATCCTATACTTAGGTCACAAAGCCCCCTCTCCTTGAACACTAACACTGCTTTCTTCCAAATGTCTGGGAAATATCCTATAGCAACACAGTCGTTCATGGGTTTGGTCAGTATTTTCCCTATTACTGGCATTGCCTCTTGTATCACGTCTCACAGATTCCGTCCCCTCCAGGTGCTTCATGTTTATTCATTGTAGAGACAGACATCTCTACATTAAGCTCATCTCAGTCCGGTGCCAATTCAGTACCTGGTGGTAATCTGGCCAGACTTCTTAATTTCCTGTGTTTCTCTGAGTCCTTTATGACACTATCTTCTCCTAGTATTTCCCTGAGGAAGTTTATACTTGCACTCCTCAAGTCTGTGGGGTATAGGCCTCTGCTTATTATTGCGTGCATGGGCAGAATAATGATGCTTCGTGTTTAATTTCCCTGTATGCAAGCCCCAAGGGCCGTTCTCTATTGATTTACTCATGAAATTTTACCACACTGCTTTTTTCACAGTAGTTATTTTTGTTTTGTGTGCTTTTCTCGTTTTTTTATACCTATCACCTGCTTTAGCTCTGTGTCCTGACACATCTGAGCGTTTTTCCTTATTCGGTTGACCAGTTTTCTTGCAGAGTTTATCTACTTGCTCCACGGGCTTTTTGTCTTCATGTTGATCAACTGTTCTGAAGCTAAATTTTGCTACTTCTAGGACATTCTTCTGTAGCTTTCGTGCCCGAGCCTTGACTGTTGCTTAGCTCTTGGGGAATGTGGGCTCTAGAGATTTCGGGATATACTTTTGATTCAAATTTTTCCCATTCCGACTCTTTGAGAATGAATCCTTTGGCAGGACAGGATTCACACTCTTTCCCTGCTTGTCCCAGCTCAAAAGTTATGGCATGATCGATTACCAAATCATATGCCACTCACCAATTTCTAATTTGCCCTGCCATATTCGGGGTCACTAACATCATTCACAATCTGCAGTCCATTTTCTCCTATGAAGCCTGCCATAACCTATCCCCTGAGGATTGTACATCTGGAGCCTCATTGCAGCCGGCGTATATGACCTCTTTCTGCAGATATCTCCTTAGCAGCTGTACTATAGTGTCCAGTATCAGTCGCATTGCTTTGCTAGGTGACATATAGGCTGAGATGATATGGAAGGTTTCTATGCCTCTTGTCACAGTCATCGCTGCCACCAGTTCAGTGCTCATTGAATGGTGTCCCCGCCTACCACTCTGTTCCTGTAAAAGCAATTGCTGCCTTTGGCCTTTCTCCAGGGCAGTATTAATAAATGTGGCTTGATTTTCATGGGATATAAGCCAATCTCCCCTCCTTCACTGGAAGTTACTGCACTGTTACAATTGTGTTAGCACAGATCTCTGTCCATGTTTCTACTGCTGCCAGTCTTCTTCAACCCAGATTCTAAATCTAAATTACTCTGAGCAAACTCTTCTTACCTCAGGATATGCTGTTATTTGTCCTTGTAAACAACCATATTCAATTGTCTTTATTCTCTTGCTTATGTATCCCATGTATGCGTGGCATTTACTATCGTACACTGGGTTATCTGCCTTTTTTTAAATGAGTGCACAGTTTGTGCATTTTGGTGGTTTTTGCGTATTTGGGCATGGTCTTGGCTACACCTGTCGCAAACAGTCTTCTGGCTTTTGCAATTCCTTCCTATATATCCATGTACTTGAAATTTAAAAAACCTTGGCTGTCCTATATAGTCGTAGAACTTCATTGCTGGAAATCCAAGCTTCACTCTGTTTTTAAATACTCTTTCGTACATGTGGCTCCACTTGCAGCACCCTCTTCTAAATAGAGCACGGATTGTATTTCTACTCCCTTCGGCTTCGCTTTCCTTATTCAGCTGTTCCAACATTCGGCCTTCCACCCTGTCTGCCTCCCATGCAGCAGGAACTCCAACTGCTACTACTCTGGGCATCCTTTTGTTCACATTTAAAACCCGCAGCTTCCCTATGTGTTTGCTGTTTTCAAACACTTGAGACAGCTTTTTTGCTTCTTTCTTATTTGTCATCCTAATTATGATTGCTCCTACTCTTGTAATTCTCAGATCCATAATTTCATTCCCCACTGATTCCAGGTTTATTCATACGACTAGATCCACCAGCATGGCCGCTTTCTCTGCAGAACTTTGGTTTTTGGACTTGGTTCTACTTTGACTACTGTGGATAGACTTGACTCTACATACGTGTTTGCATCCAGCATCAGTTTTTTTAGGTCATCTTTTTTTTTTATTATGGTGCCTGAGCGAGACTTTCCTCTCTATTTCCATACCTGACCACATCTGTCCACTTGCCACTGCTTTCCTCCCTGTTCTCTCTGTCTTCAGGAATACTGAGCAGTTCTACCATTGTGTTGCCTTTGTCATATGGTTTAACTCATTTGCTGATGACGAAGGGATCAGTACCAAAGCTCTTTACTTTTGTTTTTGAGGTTTCATATCAACTTGCTGTGTTTATCATTTCATGAACTTGCTGGATGAGATTGTTACAGGCTCTCCCTACCATTGCTGCTATCTGTGACTTTATTATTTGTACTACATCTTTTGCTATTTTGTTTTTGTCTCACCATTTTTTGAAAGTTAGAGGAGTATCATCCCAATCTTCTGTGGCCTTTAACTGTGGAAGAAGTGCTTGGACTTGTTCAGATAGCATTTCTATAATCTCAGTGAGCCTCTGTACCTTCGTTTTTATGTGCCCCTGATTTTTCTTGTTGATATTCCTTGCAGGATCTTACACAAACGTCCCAATATCGGTTTTCATTTTTTTGTGACTCCTTGATGTCAACAGCGATGCTTTATGTCAACAGCGTCTTCCTCTTTGTGTCTTTTTTCCTAACTATTTTCTATTTCATATATTTTGCTTCTCTCTCTTTTGACCCACTTCAGTATGTTTACCTTGTTCACCATTTTTTTATTGTCAAGGGAAGAAGAAGAGAAAGAAAACTGTGACATAGTTCTTGGTTCGAAAGGTGATTCTACATCTTCCCCTATTCCACTAAATGTGAAGGAAATGCAGATATAGCTTTGATTTCCTGTGACTTGTTATCTATTGGCACACTATCACTGTGCCATGTTGAAACAGATCCATTCCACCCACGTGATTATTATAATCCACAATGGGCTTTGAAACTGATATCTCTCCTTTCTTCTTTTCTTCCCTTGATTAGACTTAGCTTCAAATTTATCAGGATTATGGGTCCCGAGAGAAGTTAGACCATTAACCCCTCATGTAGGGGAGACCTGCAGATTGAAACATACCTTTAAAAAGGGCATATATCATATCGCATTGTATGTTAACGCTCTAGCAGTCGCATTTTTTGTTTGATCATTACTAAACTTGATATTTAATCGTTTTATGTAAAATGAAAGATCAAGTTCGTTAATGGTTGAAATTGGACGAGTGGGAGGAGGGGGGTTCAGAGGGGAGGATTTTCGAAAATTCAAAATATTTCCCTTACTATACGTCGGATCGAAAGTTGTTTAGAACTAATCTTATTACAAATTAAATGTACTATAAATATTGTCATATACATTTATTCTCTATTTTGATTATTAACTGAGTTATTTGCATTTTTTAGTTTTTGGCTTTCAGTAAACCCCCACTCCTACTCATGTCATATTATCAATAAGCTATTATATTATATTATGAAGCACACTATTTGAAGGCTAAATAAAAAATATTGTTCTCATTGAACTTTTAGGTTTTGAGGTAAATGCATGGCAAATTTGCTTAGTTAATGCAGCCCCTGCGTGACACTTTCATTGTTTAGATTATAATGTAATATAACTCAAGAGGGCATTTTGAATTTGATATTGTTGTAAATAGGTACAATGAATTTTAGTAGTACTACTGAGTAAATGGAATGGCATTACAAAGTAAGCAATAAATGAAAACATCTCAAAAAGAACACATTTATTTTTCTTAGCTCAACTCTTTTTTTCCCTATACTTAGTTTTAATTACTGCTAAATGGTCCTAAAGCTTTTAAGCTAACAACAGTAGAAATAAATAGAGCAATAAAATTAATTTAAAGCAATTGTTAAAATTATAAGGAGTATAATTATAGGAAGAAACATTAAACTAGAATTAATAACTTAGTTAAAAAAATTACAATGTCCAAGCTTGATTTAGGTAAACAATTAATATTAAGTCTTGGATATGTACTGTGATAACAGTAATGCTGCTTTACTAAGAAGTATTGGTTTTTTATCACTTTTTTTACAAGTAATTCCGTTCTTCTTTAGGAATAAAATTAGAGATGCTGAGTTGACTTTACTCAGTTTTCCTTCTTGGTGAAGTTTTTCAATTTCAGCATCAGCAAAAATTGTAGGAGACCTTTTAACCTAGACAAAAATTAAGATAATGCAAATTTTTGTAATAAAAAAAGTGGTTAAAAGTATATCCAAATAAATAAAACTCTTGGGGTTTTCTGATATTTTTTTTAAATTTGGCAGGGAAACATTTTATTTGCATTTCAGACGAATCATTCTAACAACAATGACATCAAAATTGAAAATCTTGTCTGTGCCCACATGTTTATTAATCTTCAATCATTGAAAACGGGGTCAGAAAATTTCAATGGAACTACCCCAAGGTATGATTTTTTTTTTTTTATAACATTTGAAATCTACTTAGTTTGCACAGCCCTTGCCTTTTCCTTTTAGGAATCAACTGATTTTAATTCACATTTTCATTAAAATAAATCAGCTGTTTTTGCCCCTTCACCACATGTTTTGAATAAAACAGTTGAGTAATGACAGCCAACCAACTAACATCTCAGTTATTCCTAGTTTAATTAGTTGTAACATTAGTGTCGCACCTCCAGTGGCTATACAGTCTTGAACAAAGTGTTCCAAGGCCGAATCAGCATTAAAGATTGAACAAGTTGTCTGCTTGGTTGATCCTAACTGAACCAATGGAACATGGAAGAAAGGAAAGATTGCAGTGCTTTACCCGGGCAAATGAGGATTGTGAGCTTACTTCTAGTAATGAGATCCTTAACACTTTCACTGCCACCAGATTTTAAAAAAATTTAACCATGTGCCACTTTGTTTTTTTTTACATAAATGGTGAGCTAAGAGCTTTTAAAAAAAGGGAAAAATAGTTCCTGAACAGATTTGTTAAAACCAATGGTTCTCTTTTAATCTCCGGTGTTTGACTGAGTGCCACTGTAAATTTCAACCCCTTTCTTTGTGTGCTGGGGTGGGGAGAAACAATGGTCTGGAGTTATACCTGCTCCTTAGCATCTACGGAGCCAGCACACAGAGTGAAACTCACACTTCCGTATATGCTACGGAGGTGGCAGTGAAAGTGTTAAGAGACCAATATCTGCCCTTCAACCCTTGAGATAGATAATAAGCCTTGGCTTAGGGGTGGAGGATATTTGGTTAATTTTTCCTTGTTTGTTTGGGTAGATTATGACCAAGTGAGGGAGATACCAAATCTGAGAGTTTGCAACTTATAGTTCTGCTGAAGAGATAGCTGACTTTTGTAAATGGCAGACGTGGATTAAATCAAATTTGTTATTAATGTGAGTATTGAGGTTATCAAGGAGAACCCAGCCAAACGATCTTTTTCCTAATGAAAGCCCATTTCTATAATTTTTTATTTCTTGGGTAGTAGGGACCAACTGTCTGGACCTATTAGTAACTTGGGATTTATGTTTCCGGATTCAATTTTATTTTTAAACTTAGCTACTTCAGGCCACAATAATTAAGTATTTCACTAGTTAAAACTTCCTGACTGGCTAAAGCTAGGTTATGAATGGTTATAACATTTTGCAGTGTGTAAGACTTACAACCTTTGGATAGTCCAGTAATCGAAAGTGATAGTACTTCTGATTCTTCATATCTACTCCCAATATCATTTACCCAACAAACACAAAGTGGTTGTTTTGGTCTATGGACATGCATTTGTTGTGCTACAGATTTGTCAAGGAGGGTTACAGTGGACCCCTCGTCGAACAAAGCACGTATAACCACTTCACCATTAGGACCTTTGAGTTTAACTGGCAGAATTTTAACAAAACGTCTGAATGAGTTTTAATGTTGTTCAATGCTGAAGGTTCAAGAACTGTTTCTATTGGAGGGTTTTCGAAGTATAACCATCAGTTATGTTTGTTATTGCACCCATTCACTACAATGCCAAATATTCTTACAGTCCTTAATCCGGTGAATACTATTAATGCATGAGTAACAAAGATTATGGGGTTGAACCCATTTTAACGTAGTAGCGACATGTATGCTCCTGAGTTTATCACATTTAGTCACATATAAATCATCACATTACTTACAATATCTACAGATGAGAACTTTCAATTTTTACCACCATTTTAGTTCTCTTTCCTTGTGATTAGAAGTTGTAACAAAGTCTTTTGGCAGCTGATAGGTAGGAAGTGTATAGATAGCTGCTAGAACTTTATGGTATAACCATTATTTAAAATGCGCCAGCTTCGATGGAGAGCAATACTTTTAGTTAATTCTTCATGCCATTTAAGTTTCAAAGAACATGTCAATTTATCAATAATTTCTTCTGTTATTAATTAAATAATCCTGATTTTTTTTTAGTAACTGATCACAACTCAAATAGTTATTACCCTTAGCAAAATAACAGTTTATACCTCAGTATTGTATTTTCCAAATTTCTCTGTGAAGAAAATGTGACAACTCTTTATTTTTAAATTTTGAGCTGCCTGTGATAGATGTCAAAAAAATCAACAGAAAGAGGACATTGCATTCTCTACAGTAACAAATAAAATGAGTAATAAAGTCTAATAATAAATAAATACTGTCCTATTTCTTTTTGGTTCTTATAGTTAAACATTTTAATTTATGTTTATTTCATTTCATTACGTCAATTAGGCCTATATTAACATGAATAAATTCTGATTGTTATTTACACGACAATAAAAAACATATTTGATACACCACATATTGGCTTTTGCTTAGGGATTGTATTGTTCTACTTTGAATAATGAAGTTTGTTAATTCAAGACTACAACTTATTGAATACAAAAGAACTAAATTTATCTTACCTCTGGTTTCTTTTCTACTTTATCCTCTGAATGGGTTTTCTTAGGCAATACTTTAGTCTGTGTTTTAATAACTTGTGGTTTATGCTTTAAAAAAACTGGTTTCTGAGCTGTATTGACTGTAGCACAAGATGAAATTGTGTTTTTAGGATCTTCAGTGTTATTTATAAAAGCATTCTCTTGCGTTCCTTCCAATTTTAAGGCAGGACATTTCTGAATATTTTTTGGTTTGGTAAATACTGGTTTATAAAGGATAGGAGTTTTAGGAGCAGTAGATTCCATCCTATCCCTAAGAGAAAAAGACACAGATACTTGAGGATCTGTTGTTTCTTGCTCGTGTTTCTTCTCGGCAAAATAAGGAGAGTTAATCACATTTGTATAAATATTGCTCTTTTCTTCATTGGTATCAGTTGGCTCTATATTTTTTGCAAGAAATTTAGACTTTTCATGTGGTAGTTTTATAAATTGTCTTGATCTATTCATAAACAAAGGTTTTCTAAGAGCTTTTGACCTTGACTTCTTAGGATCGATTTGTGAAAGACCTTCAATAAAATTGGAACATTTTATGAACCAATCATCAGTAGATCCTTTAGAATCCTAAAAAAAATAATTAAAAAAAAAATGAAATAGTAATATAAATTTAGAGGTCCTTGCAAAAGAGTGAATAAATCGAGAAGTAAAGTTAAATTTTATAAAACGGGTGACATTCGGTTCATTGAATATACATTAAATTGTCAAGTAATTTAACTAAAGTTGAACTTGCAATTGCAGGTGTTCTCAAAACAATTTCTGACTCTGAATTTCCAAGTAAAAATTCTGTCTCACAGGTTCAGCGTAACCTAAATAGATTTCCCATGTGAAATAATACTGATATCTCACCACATATTCTCTATTTCCAAATAAAAAGTGGGGGTTTACTAAACTCAGATGCATTCGGAAATTAAAAATTGCAAATACGCACACACACACTCCTCGTGTAGGTCTTTCAGTTTTATTGTGACTGTTTATGATTTTGTAAGAGTGTTTATTTAATTTTTAACTGTGAGTGGAATATTCATATTTATTGTCTAAAAATATTCAATGGGACTCACATTTTTATTGTTTTATTATTATATGATTCTGAATTCTATTTTCCTCTGTGAATAAATATAGTGAAGTAGTTAAGCTTGTGCGACATTTAATGGTTTTCCCATTATTTGTACAGTGCAATAAAATTGTATTTGAAAAATAATAACTTTCAGCTCAACTCAAAAGATACTCTCTCTATTATGCTCATTATAGATTTTGTAAGACTCTTTTAAACCACCTAACAGCTAACTCTTGAAGATTCCACAAGTACCAATCTATATCTTTCTATCCAAACAACTCAGGAACACCTTTTTTTAATTCTCACTGACTACTGAACTGTCTTCCCCTAGGAAAATGAGCAAATGAGTGAAACAAGTAACAGTCAGAAAGGGCAAGGTCAGAAGGGTATATGCAGGGTGTACATCAAATTCTTCTATTTTAATCAGAGTTATTCTAGTGGTTCTCTTGTTTGTATCAGGATTGTGGAAAGAGATCCATTTCTCATCACAAATGACTGTACTTTTCAAAGTGTCTTTAGGAATAGTAGCAGTTGTTGACATTTATGTACTAGACATTGGGGTCAGGTGGGAATCGAATCATGAAGTATAAATTAGCCACGGAATTAGAGATGAGGCATATTGTTTCCCTAGAACGGCTCAAGAATAGTCAACAGCTGGCTGATACTGGTTGAAAATTTTTCAATAAGTGCTTTTTCAGTAGCCATAACATTCCACTCTGTGGGTTCAAGGCTCATATAGAATCTTCAAGGATGGTGTCGCCATTGATGAAATGATCAAATCAACATTGTGTAGCCCTTTCATTCACAAGACCCTTCCCCTCCACATCAAATATTTTTCGAGCAGCAGACACTCCAGTAAATCTTTGTGAATTCATATTAAAAGAGTAGCACAGGTATTGCTTGAAAGATACGATAACTGAATGAAAAATTGTTTTGTAAAATTTTCTCTTTCTGATAAACATGACGAGTCAAGGATTAAAGACTGAACCAGAACAGATCAGATAAACAAATAATTCCATTCAAGAGTGGTTCTTCCAAGGGTGGCTTGTCTCCATCTCTAACTCTTCAAGGAAACAATTGTAAAATTATCATTTCTTAATTAGTTCATTATGATAAGAGAGAAAGAACAAATAAAACAGACTCTGTGATAATTTAGTGTTTCAAAATTTCCAAATGAAAAGTTACAGACATTTTTCAAAAATACCATCAATTTAAAATTTAAGTTCAACACCCATACAACTTTCTTTCATACAAACTTTCTTTTGTTGTTTAGTTTCAGGACTTAAGTATTCTACCAATAGATAACTAAATGAAGAAATTTGAGAAGCAACTTTATGTATCCCAAAAAAGGATGACTTTTAAAAATAAAATAATGGCTTACATTCTTTTCCATGTTAAACTGCATCCATGAAATAACAGCAACAAACTCAAAAGAAAACTAAGAAGGGGTACAAATAGATAAGTGTAAAAAAAAGTGATGAATCATACATCACACATAGAAAAAATAAAAAAATAGATTCCTTCATACATCAACTTTTCTAATAAAATATATAACGAAGTGAAATCAGAATAACTGAACTGGAATGGAAGCCTGCTTTATAAGGACATCTAATCATTACTAATTTTGTTTAGGTTATATTTTTCAGTAAGCAATCATCTTATCTCCTGTTATCAACTTACTCAGTATTGTGTATAAAAAGTGCTAAACTACAAATTGTTTACTAGCTTCTTTGCTGCCCTGTATACAAACTATTTGTGAGAGGGGAAAAAAACGGTTAATGTTTTAAAAACATTATTGATATGTGTTCTTATTTCAACAAAATTGAGAAAAATCAATGTAATCATACTTTTATGACTGTTATATGCCATCAATAATTATTAAAATTTTTATTTTAGGTACACACGTACAACAGTAATGTGTGTCCAATATTATTTTATTTAAAAGTAAGTATTTTAAAGATGCCCAAGATTAATACAATTGGAATTGTTTATTAAAGTAGCTGGTTACAAGAAGCAAGCTGACTTACATAATTCATTGTAAATTTTTGTTTCAAAACCGAGATAAATTTTTTCTGAGTGTGTCTGGGATAGATATTGTTATCCTTATATATTAAAAAATGAATTTAAATTGTTATGAAATGTGACTAAATTATTATTAATTTTCCAAATTATTCTGTTTTTTTTTTTGTTTTTTTCCAAGTGATTGGATAGCAAATATTCATTTGAACTTATATAATATTTTTTCACTATTAAGCAGATGTTAGAAGGGATTAGAGCATCAAGTTCATCTGTACCACCTCTTTCTTGACAGTGTAGATAGGGTAAAATGGATAGATGCAATGCAGTCTAGGGAAAACCTAGCAAGCTGATCATATTCTCCAGGATGGCACTGGAAAGGACTCTGTAAAGTCAAATTAAGTGTGGGAGTCTCAGATAGCGTTGGGGTTATGAGGGGTTTAAGTTAAAGAGACCCACTATCACTTAGTTGGTAGGTCTTGGGGTGGTAATCCCAGGAATGAAAACTAATCCTAGTGGTGCCATATGCAAGAGACTTACAGTACAGGTATATGCCAACAACATATTAACAATAGCTAGAACAATGTATGGTTCTAGCTATTATGGTTCTAGGAAGTCTGAACTGAGTAAGGGACATCCAACATCAGCCACCATGAAGGCCCAGGGAAAGATGCCAATTCCGAGATTAAGTGTCTTTTCGCTATAGGTAGGGATGGCAGTGTTGTTGGCAGCGACAAGTGTACAGTCAGTGGGCGTGCGGTGGATTCGGGCATTACGTGGAACTATATAGATGGAGGCTCTGGTGTCTACCAGGAAGGAGAGTCCTGACCTCTTGTCCATAATAAACAGGCGGCATTGTGGTTCCTAGTGATGCCATGTTCAATAGACTCACAGTACGAGTATACGGTATATGCCAACAACATATTCATAATAGCTAGAACCATTCATTATTCGTCAGAACAGAAATAGAAAAGTTTGCACAAGGAGTGCAAGACTAAGCCTCACTACAAATATGAATAAAACGAAGAAGCTTAGTTTCGCCTTCCCTTATAACCCCCACTCCTGTTCGTACCTAGAAATTTTAACCCTAGAACTACCAAGGGGGGGGGCTCCTCGAGCCCACAACTTTTTGTTTTTGTTCCCTATCACCCAATTTTAATGGGATATTTTTGATATTTTATGTATTCCTCAGAAAAACATCCTAGAGTGAGGGCATAACAATAAAATTAAATAAAAAAATTTCTATGTTGAGAAAAAAATTTTTTTTTGACGTATGGGCTCGAGGAGCCCCCCCCTTGGTAATGCAAGGGGTAGTTATACACTTAAGTACCAAGGGGGGGGCTCCTCGAGCCCACTGATATTTAATACTACTTTTAACTAGTAATTCAAGTGTTATTAATTATATTGCTCAAATAATAATTACTTTGATGTAATTTTAACATACACAAACCTTCTCAAGTTTTTTTTTCTCAAAAAAAATATATATTCTCCCCATATAATTTTTTTTCATATAAAAATATATTACTGAGATGGTTATAATTATTGCTCCTGATAGGTACTTTTTTAGAAAAGAGAAGATTTTCTAGGTTGTTCCCAACTAGGGGAACAGTTAGTCCATGCTGCATCCTGGATAAACACTCGGAAAAAAAATTATTGTGCAAAAGCACCGATAATTGCATTACGAATCTGATAATTAGATTTTCTTAAATTATTATTCTATTATAATGTTATAATAACTTAGATATAGATAACTTTTTATTCTAACAATGTTTAGATATGTTCCTCCAGTAGAATAAAATTACATTTAATTTAAAGTCATCCTTTTTTCCCCATCCGAACTTTTTTTTTTTAATTTATTTTTATTTTTGTATTTAATTTTTTTTAAAAATTTTTTTTTCACAGGTGTCATAAGAAACGTTCATTAAACATAATCCAATAGAAATAAATTTTTTTAAAAAATTATAGAACCAAAATAAAAGGTTTTTAAGGTTGTGGGCTCGAGGAGCCCCCCCCTTGGTAATCCATGCGACCTGGGAGAGGTCGGTAATACTAGGGTTAATATAGCTTATAATCAAGGAGGTTTTAATACTAAATTACATGCGGAGTTTTGTTTAGTTTGGTTGAGACTTTTGTTCCAAATAAAATTGTTGACTCCTACTATAGTTGTTAGGGTAGAACTTATTTGGTATACGACAAAAGTGTATATAACCAAAGTTACTCTAAATAACAAAATAAACAACTTTTGTCCATGTTCATATTTGCCGAAAAACCAATAGGAAACAAAATATCGCTATTTTTAATTTCAGGCCTCCCTTATAACCCCTGCTCCTGTTTGTCGCAGGGAATATTAATATAGTCTAAAGTCTAAGTTGGGTTAGTAGTAATACACATACCAAGTTTCATAAAATTCGGTTCCAGGTGTTTATGCGTGAAAAGTAACTTACAAACAAACAGACACCAAATAAACAAAATGCAGTTATGGTGTCTATGACATGTGAAACGAAAAAGTATCGTGAAATTTTGAGAAAAAAATCAATGTACAGACAGAGGTTATAATTTTATATAAACTCCTCGTCAAAAAAAACGCAACACCCTAATATTTATTGATTACACAAGTTTTTAATTGAAATAAAAAATATTATGTTGATGTTTCTAATCAGACAAATACATTGGAGGAGAAAAACAACAATTTCATTTGAATTCCAGCACTTCTTCTTATCTTTAATCCTATTGTTTAGAAACAGCACAAATTCCATAGTCATTCTTATCGACTTAGGGATACAAAAAAAAATTACTAAGGCTCAGTATTCGTGTTAATTTCATCAAGTACGCATTATTTTAGAATTCATAGGTAATTATGGCACGGTTAGATAGAGATGACACAATTAGGACAGTGACGATGCACCAAGAAGGCCGTAGCACACATTACATTGCTAATCGACTTGGGGTCCACTTTTCAACTGTCGCACGGGTCTTGAAACAATTCAGAAAGACAGGAGGATATGCAAGAAGACCTGGATCGGGCTGACCACGGGTCACATCAGGGGAAGACGACCGTTTTATCCGGCTTCAGACTCTCAGAAATCGGCTAATAACAGCAAACGACTTAAAAAACTTGGTCGCTGGTGTTCAAAAACTTACATGTTTCGGTATCAGCAGTTACGAGACGAGTGAGGAATAGTAGACTGAGGGCACGAAGGCACATGGTTGGACCACTTCTCTCCAGAGAGCACCGAAGAGCCCGCCTTAGGTTTGCCCAGGAGCACCGAGATTGGACTGTCGATGACTGGAGACGAGTCCTGTTCACCGATGAGACCAGAGTGGCGCTAAACTCTCCTGACGGACGCAGAAGAGTGTGGAAGGTGCCAGGTGAGCGATACAGCAAATGTTGTATAGTCGGATGGGAGCCTTATGGTGTGGGCTCCGTGATGTTCTGGGGTGGCATCTCATGGGAAGCTCGCACGGAGTTAGTTTCGATTCGTGGGGGCCCTTTGACTGCACAAAGATACATGGCAAACATTTTGGAGGACTATGTCATGCCATACATGCAATTTATTGGTGAAAATGCATTTCTTATGCATGATAATGCAAGGCCACATGTTGCCCGTATTGTTAGGGACTACCTAAACGAAATCAATATCGACACATTGCCGTGGCCAGCGAGGAGCCCTGACCTAAATTGCATAGAACATTTATGGGACAGACTAAAAAGAAGTGTTCGAGCCAAGGAACCAGCACCACTCAACCTCAGGGAGCTTGAGGCTGCCGTTTTGGAAGAGTGGGAAAGATTACCTCAGGAGGCCGTCCAGGACTTGATCAGGAGCATGCCCACACCTATGGAGGCTGTCATTCGAGCAAGAGGTGGCAACACTGGTTATTAGTGTAAGAATAGTCAATTTAATTTTTAAAAAAGTTAAAATTTTGTTTTTTTCATTTTTAGGATAAATTTTTATTTTTTTTTTGTAATTAAAGGAATTAAATTTTTTTTCTGAAATACACTTTTTATTACTCCTATGTACTTGTATTATAAGACACAATAAGGTATGATTCTCTGCTTCAGTAAAAACCCAGTGAAATTAATAAATTTTAGGGTGTTGCGTTTTTTTTGACGAGGAGTGTATATATATATATATATATATATATATATATATATATATTTGTATATATTCACAAACCTCAAATATCCTGTACCTTAGAGTGCAGAAATACTAAGTGATATAAACATAATTTTGAAGGAGAGAAATTTAAATGTTTGTAAAACTGTAGTGATAATGGGAATACAGAACATTTAATGTTGAGTGCCAAGATTTTATATGAATACTTATATCATTGTAACATTTTTTATTTCAGCACTTTTTTACATTTCGCACTTTAGCTTGTGCCACCTAATGCAAGTAGTTATATAAAAATCCACTTAACTAATCAGGCATTCGCCAGAAGAAGCTTCTAAGATTACTTTTTACCTACCAAGGCTGTGCAATGGATTAAATGTCTTAGGAGAAAAACATTATTTAACCTTAAAATTAAGAAAAATACAATACAGTTAATACATATGCGGTCTAAGGTTATTCCCGAAGAAGGCTTGAAAGTATTTCCTCTCTATGAAATCCTTATTACAATATTCCTCTTAGCAATAGAGCCTGCCACAATAATTAATAATAAAACATTTAAACCTAAAGGATTCAAATCCAGAGATATAATCAAAGATATTGTAAAATTCACTCAAGAAATAAAAAATACAATAATAGTAAGAAAATTTGTTAAAACTTACTAAGCCAGTTCCGGAAATAGTTTGTGACTCACTACAAAGACTTAATTGTGTATTATTATTTAATATATTTTCATTTGATGACATAAGGAAGTTTTCTAGAATATATTTATCAATTTCAAGAAGATTTTTCTCTTCCCATTTCGGTTCTGGTTTAATCTGAAAAACAATAAACACAACGTAAAATATCGGCGTTTATAAGTCCACAGTGTTGCCCATATTTTAAAGAGTGGTTAGTATTCTGCTAATAAATGCCTCAAACTAAATGATTGAAATTATTTGGAGACATTGTTTTATACAGCACTAGTATCCCTTCTAAGATATTTAAAATGAAAAGAAAATGAAATAAGTTACTATACTTAAACTACTAGTTTTAGAGATGACTGTACCATGTTCATTCAAAAGTCTTTGAGTTCCTTTGCTAACTGTCTCATTTGCTCAAAGTGAAAATTGGATGAGAAGAAGTGGAGGTTCAATAAAGGCTGATAATAAAAACATTGAAAATATTCGAGTTAGGGAAAACATAAAACTCGAATAAAAAGTAAAAAATTAAATTAAATTTGCAACAAGATTGGTTATGACATCAACCAGGCTCACAAAAACAAAAATATTTTTAATTTTCAATACTACCCCCTCTTCTTGGACAGACCTCAGCCGAGTATAACCTTTGGTGTTGGATGAAATATTTAAATATCGATTATGGTATTGATCAAATAAAAATTGTTGGGTCTAAAACGTAAAGTCTTAACTGATGATTGTTAGAATTCTCACACAGTGAAAGGAGAAGAGCAAATACTCCAATAAAAAGTCTATTTAATTTAAGAACAAATAAAATGGACTCAGCACATGGGCCATTATTTTAAGATACAGAAATAGCTTATAAAAACATATTACAAATATAAATTTTTCCAATAATGGTGCCACACATATTTATATGTATCACATGTAGTAAAGGCCTGTTAGAAAGAATATTTGGCATTCAAGCTTGGAATAAAATGTTTCATATTATATTGGCTTATTATTCAGGAGAGATGAGCAGAAGTGGGGGTTTACTGAGGGCAGAAAAACAAAAATGTAAGATTGTAAATTATGAGTATTGGCTCTGGGGGAATAAATAGAAGTCAAACTTCAAAGCTGCTGAGTACTTTAACCACATTATCTCATTATAAAAATGGCCAAAATATGAACAATATAATATTAGATACTGTTACGAAACATATGTTAATAATACTTAATTGTTAATTAATTTTTCCCGCCATTGCTAGATAAAGGGTGGCAACCTGTAGATAACCAGTTCCAATCAGCCATAGTAGCACAAAGTGGATGTTAATAAATAGTAATTAATTAATTGTATTTATTTACGCACACCTTATGCTACTATGACTAATAGGGACAGGTTCCCTACAGGTTGCCACCCTCAAGCCAGGGTGGGACTAAGGATTTTATTTAATGAGTTTGTCATTAAATAAATTCTTCCAGGACGGAATTGAACTCTGCACTCAAGGTTAGCCATATGAGATTAAGACCAATGTCTTAACTCTCATGGCTAACCTGAGCCACGACATTTTTAAAAAAGCTCATAGTCAGGTGGATAAAACAGACGAGATTAATTTATTTAATTTAATTAGAAAATACTTATGTATATATGGATCATTCTATATCAAATCAACCAGTGATCTCAGTGCCACTTGACATCTCAGAAATTGACCATTTTTAACACAGTGGTAGTGTCAGTCAAACTATGAAGAAAAACTGAAATTTTGAATTTTTAGTGCTTTTAGTTTTTGTATCAAAAAATCAAACATTCAGCAGCACTTAGACATTTCAAACTACTATATATAAAAACTATTTAACATACAGAGATCAAATTGGCATCATTCTCTTTAAAATTGCATGCTCTATAAATAGGTATGCACCATGACTATGGTATTTAAAATGTAAATTTTTATAAAAAAATTAAATTTTAATATCATAAAAACTCTTTCAATTTCTTTTGAAAAAAAATGTATGTATTAAAGACAATAATTGACTACTGATATATCAAGTTATACATATTAATTTAAACCTCATTAGAAGTAGAAGAGAATGACATTAAATTTAACCCTCTATATCAAATAGTTTTTTATCTGAAGTGGTTTAGCTGAGTCAATGTGTACTCAAATTGATGCAATTTTTGCCTTTTTGAAAGTCAATAGCTTATAAACACATAGTACAAAAAAAACTGAAATTTTAATTTTTGTATTACTGATAGATAGAATAAGTAAACAAGCAATTTTTAAAATCTAAATCCTAAAAGTTCAAAATATATATATATATTTTTTAGTTGATTTGATATGGAATATACCATGTAAGCCCTTTGCATATAAATCTATTTCATATAAATAAATAGTAAAATTAACCAGAAATGTCAATGAATATAAAGTAGCAATAAATAAACACTAATAGAATGATAATGAAACTTATTAACAAGAATATAGTTAAAAATTACCATGAATTGAGGCTGGATGGGAATTCCAGGATTAACAAGTTTTAATGTAGAACCACATAAGTTGGAAGCTTTAGTGCAGATAGCACTAACAAAATTATATATTAAGTTGGGGTCACCAATATTTAAATGCATTCCCCGCCTGACACAAACTAATGGATAAGTGTAGTCTAATGGGCCAAAGAAATTTACACCGACATATGTCATAGAAGAACCTTCTTCTGGAAGCCTGAAGCCATACTAAAAATATGTATAAATGTAAGTGATTTATTTATTTTATTATTCTTATTCTTTACTTTTACACAAGAGAGCACATCTCAACCAAGGCTCTTACATAAGGGATCACAGAAACTTCCTTATCCATATTCTACGATTCATGGGGCTTAGCAGTTGGTTTTCAATGATTATTACATTCATAAATAATGAATAACCGATTATAAATACCATTGATAACTGACATTATTATAGCCATTTACAACCTTATAGCACCAGTACCAGGTATATAGGTTTTTAATACTACTTAAAACCTTATAGCACTACTTATACCTTATAGCACCAGTACCAGGTATATAGGTTTTTAATACTACTTAAAACCTTATAGCACTACTTATACCTTATAGCACCAGTACCAGGTATATAGGTTAAAACCTTATAGCACTAGTTATACCTTATAGCACCAGTACCAGGTATATAGGTAAAACCTTATAGCACTAGTTATACTTATACAGTACCAGGTATATAGGTTTTTAATACTACTTAAAACCTTATAGCACTACTTATACCTTATAGCACCAGTACCAGGTATATAGGTTTTTAATACTACTTAAAACCTTATAGCACTACTTATACCTTATAGCACCAGTACCAGGTATATAGGTTTTTAATACTACTTAAAAAATGGTACTGAGCGACATCGCCTAGTTGCGGAGCTCTTCAAATAAATAAATAAATACTACTTAAAACCTTATAGTACTACTTATACCTTATAGCACCAGTACCAGGTATATAGGTTTTTAATACTACTTAAAACCTTATAGTACTACTTATACCTTATAGCACCAGTACCAGGTATATAGGTTTTTATTTTACATCCATTCCTTTTGTGTCTATGAGAAGACAGTTTATACATATTTCTTCTGATGTTCACAAGGCACAAAAAAGTGAAAATTTATTACTTGAATTAATCACATTTGTTTTTATCTTTATTTGGTGAAATAAACAAAATACTATTTATTAACATCCACTTTGTGCTACTTATGTTAATTGGAAAAACAAAATGTAAGAGTTAACAAAAATTATACAATGACCATTAATACATCACTCCGAATATTTAAAAGCCTTAATGTTGTCATGGACCTTCTTACCAATGAATTAAATTGTGGATAATCTCCATTTATTGTTCACCTAAAAAACCAAAGAGTTTATGCGTAACAAAAACACAAAGCATTTGAGATATTTCAGGGGTTAAGGATTTCTCCCACAAATCCATTCCCCAACTTCAACAGCATCAAGCGGTGTATTTAAAAATGGTGAGCCATTGATATTGGCTGTTTGGTACCAATAACTACTTAACTAATAAAATACTTACCCTGATAGAGCTAAAAAAAAAATAAAAAAGGTAAAAGCAAAATTACTAAAAATAAAAATAAAATAATTAATAAATATAAAAGCATAATTATTAAATACAAAAATAAAATAAAAATAAAAAAGTGAAATTTAATTCAATTAAAAACATAATAATAAGACAAAACAAAACAAAAATAAATAAATAAAAACACATATATATTGTTTTCCCCTTTTCCATCGATATACTCTCATTCCTACAACATAATTAATTAACCTGGAGAAAGACAAGCTATGGAGTCCCATGTGAAGAAGCATCTACCATCTACTGAAGTTGATGTAGGAGCCTATCAGTAAGTTTTAACACAAAGTGTATGTTCTGGTATGCCTAGGGACCTGAGGTTCCTAGCAGACTTCTTGCTCCAAATGCCCTCCAGCTAACAATAAAGGACATGTCACCAACCTGTTGCTCAGGAACACCCACCATATGAGACGAAATAGTCATCAATAACATTTGCAGCCATCTCCATAATTCAGCATCCACCCAACAGTTACTATGACTTCTGCTTGTCATCACAGCAATCAGAAGCAAATTAATGAGGGTGCAAACATACTGGACAAAGTTTCACCAGTATACAGATGAAGATTCTCTGCCAGTTCATAGAGGCTTTGCAGTCTAATACAATGTGCTACCACCATTAGACCTATGTAACCTTTCAGCCCAACGTTGTTTCCTTATAAGTGAATAGGAAGCATTTCCTTGTAATCCCTGCCTGACCAGGGCCTACTTTGCATCCCTCAACCATCAGATAACTGCTCTCAAGCCAAATGCTGCACTCCCTGCCAACAACCCCGGCCTTTCAGACAATGGAGAAGGCAAAGGTCTAAGGAAAGAAACAAGACTACTCAAGCATGGTACATCTAAGCCCCATCTGCAAAGAAAGTATGAAGCATTGGTCTCCTCTGGGAAACCAGCCAAGCTCTGACCTTGATATCAATCTCGGCCAAAGACTGACCGATGACAAAGCCAAGTACCATGCCATGCACAATCTTTGGCAAGAGGTGAAACCTGAGAACCTTTAATCTCTGTTGAGGTTAGCTCCTCTAATGTCAAAATTAGGCCTCTCAATTCTTTATATATAGGAGAAACCCAAGTATCTCCACACTTCTTGGTCTTGTGGTTGATGTATTGGTTCCCAACCAAGAGTATACATTGGATCTGTGACGACCTTGAGACAGAGAGATCCTCCAACCGGAATCAGTGTCAGAGCCAGACACTTGCCTGGGCTGACAGCAATACCCATATAGTGTACAGCAGCCCAGACCCAAAAGAGAGTCAGGAGCATGCCAGCCTCTGAGAAAGATAAGAGTATCAAGTCAACTGGCAAAAGCCAGATAGGAAATCTTTACTCCCTTAAGATATAAACCTACTTGCTTGGAGGACTCAGTCATTCAAGAGATTGAAAAGACAAGGAGACAGATGACCTCCAAGCCTAATAACCTTCCTGCAAGTGATTGGACCAAACTAACCCCTACCATCGGTAAACCCAATACTGTAAACACTCATCATGAACAAAGATGGGAGGCTTTTCTGGGTCAAGGCAACTTGAAGAGCAAAATGAATTACATTATCAAAAAGCTTAGCTATACTAAGGGTGACAATGGGCACCTCTTGACATTGACATCTTGCCTCCTTTACTATAGCATCTAGGATCACAGCGATACCATCAGCATTGATAAATGCATAATGTCCAATATCTTGAGGTCCAGGACTATAAGGTGTGATGTCAGGATCTTCTCCAGTTCCCTAAGAGATACCGAGAAAACAGTGATTGACATGAATTGGCTAGTTCTTCTTAAGAATGAATATTCTCCTAGCTCCCACTAGTTTAGGTATGACAGCCTCCCGGGAGATAAAGATTGTAGAAATGAACTCTAAAGCTGGGGGAAATGCTATTCCAATTCTTAACTGTCATTCCATCTCGTCCAATCTTACAAAACTGGACCTCCTCTGGTCATAAAAAGATAAATGTGTTTATGTTATTTGGTAGTTCAATAATTGAAGGAATTGGTATAAAATTAGTGGGTGAAATTTCTAAACATATTATTAACTCTCATAAGACAAGATGTAAAGAAAGACCAAAATAAATCCAGACATTAAGAGTATGACCTAAATAAATTCCTAATCCTCCAGATTTCCTCTTGAGGGAAATTACCTATTGCTGTTATACTCATAATAAGAATTTTGAAATATGTCTTCAAATCAAATGTCTAACGAGGTGAGGAAAATTAGGAGATCTGTCCAACTTTATTTAACCCTCCATCGGGCGCACCTCTGGACGAAACAAAATCTGACGCACCTGGCCTGAGAGGCCACCCACATATTTTAACCCCCCACTCCCCACCTAATTAATTTTAATTTGAAACTCTGGTAGGACAGACTACGCTAGGATCTAAGGAAAATAAATATGCTATTTAGAACGTAAAATAATGACTTTATTAGAATAGAATGAAGCTTAAACTAAAACAGGTAAAATTGATGGCGCATGCGGCCTGAGAGGCCAGAGTTAGACTAGCACTTATTTCTCAAAATATCGACGAACTTCTGTATAGAATAGCATTAATCTTAGTAAAATAAACGATTGCAATAGATATATCTTGAAAAAAACTCATCTTCAAAATTAAGGAGCAATTGGGCGGTCGGCCTCACAAGCTACCTAGGGACCAGACGCTGGATGAAGGATGGCAATAGACCAGAGATGAGCAAAACACGGCTCGCCCGCCAAGCATTTATAAAATTGAATTTATTTTATCGACTTTTTCCCATCAATATATTGTAAAAAATTAATTGTAATTTAATGGTAGTTCATACTAAACCAAAACAATTTTTTGTGACGAGTTACTTACTTGTTGGCAACTTGTTCAAACATTCAATACGAACGGGCCGCGTCTGTTAAGACATTAAGAAGGCCACAAGAAGGGAAACATTCGTTAACCACTGCATAATTCGCCAGGAAAATTTGTGTGCGAAAAGATTGAGCTTGCCAACAGTGCCAATAATTAAACTAATCAGTTTTATAAAGGATTCCTGAAAGATTTAGAAACTGAATATGTGTGACGTGGTTTTCAATGTCGAAGTACATTGGATTAGTAGAGGTACAATGCTAAAAAGAGTATATAACTTAAAAAGCGAAATACAATTTTTCTTGGATACAAAAGGATATGCCTTTCCTCATTTTGGTACTAAAGAATGGATGTGTGATTTTGGGTTTCATATCGACATGAATCAGCATATCAATGATCTTAATGTGGAACTTCAAGACAGAGGATAGTTTATTTACAATTTGCATGATACAACTCAGGGCTCTGAGCGCAAATTAAAATTGTGGAAACAACATTTTTTGCGGAATAATGTGTCTCACTTTCCACGTTTAGAAAAGAAAATGTTACTACTTCTTAAAAATACGCACAATATATAGATGTTGGTTTCTATGAAAATGTTTTCCTCGCTATTTAATATCGATGTGGATACAGTTCCCGAAGACTTTCAAATGGAAGTGATTGACATGCAGAATAATACCGATTTAAAAAATGTATTTTCAAAAATTTTTATAAATCGTATTGAGCCCTGAGAAATTTACGTTTTTGACGAAAAATGCAAAGCAAATGATGTCTCTGTTCGGAAGTACTTGTGTTTACGAACAATTATTTTCGACCATGAAATTAATCAAAAATGGCCACCGATCAAGACAAATTGATGCACGATTAGAAAGCTGCATACGTGTAATTACTTCATTAATTCCGGCTGATATTGATTAGCTTGTACCGAAAAAAATCAGTGCCAAATGATTGATTAAAAATTTTAAGTAAATTCTTTTTTATGTTATTTTATTGTTTTGTTTTTTCTTTTACATTAAAATTTGTATATGAAATCTTTACATTTTTTTAATTTTTATATTTTTCTATTCTAATGTTTATAATAAATAAAGTTTTCTAAATTATTAATAAGTGTCACTTAATGTGCGGCCCGCCAAAAAAATTTAAAATTTAAATTGGCCCGTTGATTAAAAAGGTTGCTCACCCCTGCAATAGACTATAGTAGGGGATTCTGAGCATTTACACGAATCAGGAAACTACTGGGAATGGTGCCTCACAGGGGAAACAGAATGAGGCGGGGCATCAAATAATATGTTTTCCTGGCCTCTCAGGACAGCTGCGCTCGACGGAGGGTTAAATATGTCTCAGTCAGTTAATGGCTGAAATTGGATCAGGAGAGTGAGGATGTAGAGAATAGATAAAATAAAAAAAATTCAAAATCTCTTATTTTGAGTCATCTAGAAGATTGTTGTATAATGAAATCAGATAAACATTTAAAATTCTACCATTTTTGTTAGATACATTTTTCCTCTAACTCCAGTATTATCCAAGTTATTTGTATTTTTTTTTTTGTTTGTTTGGAGTCATCAGAAAACATTCACTCATACTCCTATCCTTATCCCTCAAAGCTACTACATCACTAAAAATCTCATGTCCAACTTAAATTTCAAGTCGTATTTTCACAGGAAAAATAGAGAATCACATTTGAAATGACATCATTCCAAAATTCATGAAATGTGAAAATGAATGCAACATACACACAGGCTCTCAAGCGTGCACCCCCCCCCACGCTAATGTATCACAAAGAAAAAATTATATACTTACAGTATTTTTCCAGTGACGTCTCATTTGTTTGTAATCTGTAAATGTACACTTCTCAGGAATGTAATTGGCTAGGTAGACAATGCGTCCCCTTTTGAAGCTACATTTGGCAAAGAATAAGTTAATTTTTGTAAAACATTCCTAAATAAATAATAGAAACTATTTATTAAAAACTCTTCACAAAATAATATTTTCTTCATATTACAGATTTTCTTTAATAAAGCTCTCCCAACTAACTTTACAAAAGGATCTTTTCCACCCAAGATCTTTATATTACTTCATTTAAAAGCATTCAAATAGAAACAAACGATACAATATTTGCAAGTCATGCTAGACTAGATTCCTAATAACGTTGAACACAACTGATCGTAGTATTTAGTAAGTGATGTGATATTTTATATCATGTAAAACAATTAAACTTCTAAGTTAAATCAAAGTGAAACCATCTATCCAGTCCCTCAATATTTTTAATTTGTATAAGCAAAATGTCCGGGAATCACTTAGACTTAATAATGAGTATGTATTTTATTCAATACAAAGTTTCACTTTATACTATCTGTTAAAATTTCCTGTCTCAATATTTAAATACTTTTATTTTGCTTTTATAGCTCTCTGGTAACTATGAGGGGATTAATATATTATTTTAAAGTCTCAAAATAAATAAAAGTAAAAATTTTCTAATCAATTCCTTCTCAATATTCAAAGTCTGTCACACAGAGGATGCATAAACTAAGTAGATTTCTCACATGCTATTCATCTCATCTCACCATCCTATTTCCTATTTTTTTTTATAGTAAGAAGCCTATGCAATCAGAACTTGAAATGTAATTTTTTACTTACAGTAAAAATCGGATAAATATAAGTGGGGATCTACTGAGTACATAAAAATATATATGAGTTACTTAATATCGAGATAAAAAAAAAAAAAAAATTAAGAACAATTATAGAAAATTAAAATGTCAACTGGATTGGTTATATAACATTTTTCGATACAACTCATAGCAACATAGATATTTCAAACTTTCAATTATTCCCCCTCTAAACCCCAAACCCGTCCCCCATGGTCAATTATAGAAATTACCTGTTATGATCTTTAGTGTTGAGTTAATTAGTATGCAAGTATAGATGAGGTGTTCTATTGTCTGTTCAATCATTCTGTCACACGGACAATTTTTGTCATTTAGTATTTTGAACCTGTGTAAGTACGATTTAGTAGTCCCGTGTCCAGTGAGTACTTTTGTCCAATAATAGTACAGGTGTTGAGGTATTCATCGAGATTTGGAATGAATTTTTTTAAATGATGTGTTTTTCTGTTTTATCCCATCTCACCTACCACTGTTTTATTGTGTCCGTTCATAGTGTGTAGTGTAGAGTTTGCTTTGTTATGTTGGAATATGTATGAGAATATTCTGGTCCTTGGACGTATTTTTTGTAATTTTTTCAACTAATTCGTTTTCGTAGAGTCCAGCGTGACCTTTGATGCAAGTCAAATATATTTTTGTATTGTTTTGAGTGTCTGTATCCAATAGTTTTTGTATTGTTATCTTGCTGTATGTGTTTATAGTTGCTTCTGTAATTTGTTGATTATTTCGTTTAGCACATGCTCATTATTTCATTTCATTAATGCAAGCACTTGAGCTTGGTTGTTTGTAATGAGGGTCCTAGTCGGTAATTAAATATGTCAGTGAATATATTTTAATGAAAGGCAATAAAAGCGCACCCTACAAATTCTTTGTCCTTACTTCCGTTTGTGTAGATTTGAAATTCTGTTATGTGAGATGGAGTCAGTTCTTTGTATGGATGTATAGCTGGATGTAGTCCATTTTGAGTAATATAGGGGTTTTTCAATGTCAGATGAATTAATGTTTTGTATATGTGTGTTTTCATGTAATAATAAATATTGTGATTTGTGCTGATTTGCAAGTATAGAGATGGGTGTACTTCTCGCCAAAACATGGGCAGCTTCATACAAAATTGTTCAAAATTCCTTTATTATCTTCAAAACCATCAGTCTCTGAACTCTCTCCATTTTCCTTAAATTGTATTGCTGTTCTAAGCCTTCGTACCAGGCTGTGATTGCAGGTTTTATTGCTGCAGAGTAAATTGTTCGTAATGTATTTGTTTGTAGTCCCCCTCCCATCAGTTGTGTTGCTATTGAAAGTAGATTTATGTGTTTCAGTAGTTTTGTTTCAAGATTTTGAATGTGGGCGTTCCAAGTTAGTTTACTGTCAAAAAGCATTCCCAAGTATTTAATTGAATTTGGTTTGGTAAGTTTTTGTCCTTGTAACCTGATGTCAAATGATAGAATAGTCCTTGATCTGCTAAATACTGTGTAAGACTATTTGTCTGTATTGAATTTCAAATTGTTTTTATGAGCCCATTGTTTAGTGATGTCTAGTATAGAGTTAATTATGGTTTTTGACTGTCCAGGAATCTTTGATTTTATTATAATTATAATATCATCTGTGAATGCTTTGATAATTGTGTATTTCATGTAAATTAAATGTAACAGTTCATCAATAATTGGGTTCCATAGAAGTGGAGAACAACTTGAACCTTAAGGTGTTCCTATTGTTAGAGCTTTAGTAATCTTTAAATTGGTTGTAATTAAAAACGTTTGGCGATCAGAGAAATCTGAAGACAAGTTTGTATAAATTTTTAGGGCATTCGTTTATTAGGAGAGAGCTGAGGATAGAACACCACCACGCATTATCAAATGCACTCTTAATGTCCAGTGAAATGAGAATATGTTGTGTCTTGAGTTATTGCAGTTTTATTAAAATTAAATTTTGGTGCATTGAATCTGAAGAGCTTTTTGAAGCTGAACTGATTGCTATGTAATAGGTTTTTGGTGTATAGGCAGTGTAATAAATGGTAGTTAATGATTTTTTCAAGGATGTTTCCTCCTGTTGTGATTAAACTTATAGGTTGTGAAGAAGAGTTGTCTTTTTCTTTGCTTGGTTTTGGAATAACTATTAACTTTGAAACTTTCCATTGTGTGGGAAATAGCCTGAATCGAAACATCTTTTGTAAATATTTTGAATAAACTTAGATAAAATAAACCTTTTTGAAAATTTCAGCAGAAATACCATCTATTCCAGGAGTCTTGTTATATTATTATTTAATAATTTAATTATTTTATCATATTCAGCTTAAATTTCCATTTCTGTTTAGTTAGGCTTCTTTCTACGAGGAAAGTAGAGAATACACAGTGAGATGAAACTACTTGTCATTCCAGCAAGTGGGCGATGGCTTAATTTCTCCAATCCCTGTATAACAGACTTTTTCTATAAAAGAGGGTGAAATACTCTTACCCTGTAATCTATATGGTATTATATTTAAATCACATACTAGGTTTTGTTTAGTTAGGAGTAGTCATTTAAGGATCACAAAATTGTTGGCTCGAACAATAGTTTTATGTGTATAAATTGTTTTATATATTGCAATGCTGCAAAACTTTGCATAACAAAAACTACAACAAATAAAAAATTAAACATCTGTTGTAGTACACATTTTTACCTAAAAGAAACAGAAAATGAAATATCATTTTTCACTCAGACCTCCCTTAGGATATATATAATTACAATGTTAAAGCATTTAAAAAAGGTGTAAAATTATTAAAACCTTTAGGGTCCATTAATTTATTTTTGAACAAAGTTACCAAAAATATACCTTTAAAACTAGGGTATAAACAACTTTTATATACCTGGGTAATACATGAACCCATTGTGGTTCATGAGACAAATCTTTATAAAACTTCTCTGTAACAGAATGTTCTAAAACGGACAATGGAAGATCAAAATCTAAAAGTTCAACTTGTCTTAGCCATAATCTTCGCGAAAGAACATGAAGAATTAATCTGTCATCTGAAATAAATAAAAACAGAAAAAATAAATAGCCAATAGTATAATAAAAATTGATGTCCTTAATCAAGGAATTTTTTTTGTAATAATAAAAACCAAAACTCACGCCTCAATCTTAACTGAGAATTTCTTCAAATATTGACAAGACAAAATAAAAGCAACTTATACAATCAGCATAACTCACCCACGTTTTCTTTTTAATTCTGACATTTAATATAAAATTGATATCTTCTGAAACACTAGATCTATTAAGTGTGAAAAGGTTGTTTACACCAAGGACTATTCCTATACCAATTATTTTACATGCATCAAAATGTTTATTAGTTTGTTGAAATACTTTAAAAAATAAATGTTATATGTTGCATGTTGTTGACATTTATGTCAGTAATTCGCATTAGAAAGAATGTGTTTTTCTTATTATAAAGCTTCTATTAACCAGTTTCTTTAGGTTTGGTAAAAAAATATTGAAGTTTTGAACAATGTTGATTTTAGAACCACAATTAATAGCAGCAAACAGTGTATCATTAAATGCCAGAAGCCTGTATGAATATTTGGCATGAAACAAAAATGTCATTGATAATATCAATACAAATAAAGTAAATTAAAAATTAATTGGAGTAACAATGAATAATTTGGGTAAAGGGTGGAAAAAACATATTGAATATGTCATATTCCTATAGTACAACTGTTTCTGATAACATTCTAAATTTCCAGTATAATGTCGAGTGATTGATGTTGTAGGATCCAGCACTCTAGGTAAAGAATGATGTAGTCTTCCTGCGTGAAATCTTTATTTATAACAGGCGATTTCACCACATGAGTATCTTCTTCATTTGTGAGGTAATCTATATTCCCTGCCATTGCCATATGGATATATATGAAAATGAGGTCCGTTCAATATATATATATATATATATATATATATATATATATATATATATATATATATATATATATATATATATATATATATAATTTTGAAAGGACCTTATTTCCGTCATCTCCTAGGTAGGATTGATGGAAATTTTCCGAAAATCGTGTCATGTGTAGGACCTCAATAACTGATTTCCCAAAGGGAAATACTCCTAAAATACTATTATGGTCATTGTAGCATTACTCTAATATATGCATTATTAAAATAAATATTATGCTGCCTCATAATGTATAATTAACTTTCTTACATGTGTAAATTGAAATATTAGCCAAATTACCTGATAGCTCATAGTTCAGCTCTATAGCACCAAGTTGACCTCGTTTCATCAGAAAGTATCTACCCTCAACAAATAGCTTCTCAACTCTATTCCAACCTGGAGCAAGTTTAGAAATAAAGTGGTACATCAAACATGCTTCGTAGATTTCATTAGTCAATTTCATTACTCTTTCGACCTATAATCGGCCAACAATTAATAGTGAATTAATTTTTTATAAAAAGTTTAGCAATAAAGAAAAATTTATTTTAATATATAAGATACCTTAAGTCTGTTTTTGTCTAATAAATTAGTCAAAGAACCGCATGTGAAATAAATTTTTTTGCAGACCACATTAATGAACCGCAAGTCATATGACACTGGACTGGCTAGGACATTGACATCAGAAAAAATTAAAATCCTAAAATAAAAATATCAGAAATATTTGATAACATCATTTACCAAACTATAAATTTAAATTTTAAAAACATATTAATTTATAATTAAATAGACAGATGCGCTAAGTCCAACATTATTTGTTTATACTAAATTCATCCTAATTTTAAAAAAAATCCTTTTTATAACATTAGTTGAGCTACTGGTTTTCTGCTGCTTTTATTATAATACATTATGGCTGAAAAAGTAGAAAATAAATTAAATAGTTTAAAAATATCCAAATGCGATATAGCAATTTAAGGAACTCATTAAATCTGATTTCTAGCTTATATTATGTGAGAAAAGGCTTTCCATAATTAGGTGAAGAACAAAATATGTTAGCCTTTCACATAGCTCTATGTATGGAGCTAAGCTGATGTAAAATGCTCCCTAAACCCTAATTAATGCAGCTGACATTGGACCATTGAAAAACAGGTGAGCCTTTAAGTAAAAGCTCAATTTTAAACCACCATGAGCTAATAGAATTTACACTTTATTACCAGATGACATGTTACAGGTGAACAAAAACCTGTAGCTTATAAATAAACAAATTAATAAAGGAAGAGGACACTTTTTCTTTATCTTTCCTAAGAAAACCCTATAGCATCCCCAATTTAAACCTTTGTGGAAGGTAAGACAAAAATGGTTTAATCCTTTTCACCAGAAAGTACTACCATCACAGGGTGTAGTCCCAGATTAACATTATAATTTTTCTTTACTTTTTTTCTTCAGATTTTGTCAGTCTGGTTTATTGTTTTTCAAATATTTTTTTTTTTATGGATCCATCATTAACACATTAGTCATTAAGGAAAAATTACAAAAAGAAGGTACTAAAATGAAAATAAAAGTTTAATAACAAGAAACGCACTAGAATATGTATATAATGTCTAGAATGAGAAAAATATGTAGTAATGACATTCTCCATTTATTTAATTAACTCAACATTTATTAATAGTGCAGTGGATGTCTAAGAGCTCATTTCAAAAATTAGATGAAGTAAATAATTGGATTCTAGAAAAATATGAAAAAAAAAATTTGGTCTAGGAAAAACAAATATGGAAATAATGGAGTAATGACTGTCATAAAAGGAGGTATTACTCCTTATTGTTTTTGAGATTTCTGTACAGAATAATGTTAAATGGGAAAATTATTTTGTTAAAAGTTGTGTAATTTAAATTTCAGGATAGAAAACAATTTTTTAAAAAATCTCCCAAGAAGCTAAACCCAACTGATTTTGTAGGTCTGCTCACAGAAAAACCCTGGAAGATACGTTTTAACAAATAATTCGGTATATTACCTAGTTTTAAGCAGCTGCCATTGATAATCTGATTTAACAGAACTATCCTTACTCTCTTTTGGGTCTATAGACACTACAGCATGACAAAGTTCACCAGAACTCGGTAAATTTGAGAAAATAATATGGTCATCAGAAAATTCTTCGGCCATTTCTAAAAGAATTATATAAATTCGCGCTTGAATCTCGCACTTAAATTACATTCTTGCAAAGGCCAACAACAGACATCGAATTCTAAGAACTTCAGTGAACCAGACCACACGAATTATAATTGAAACTCGCAGCAGGTAATAAGGAATTTATTAAACATTTCTTTGAAAAATGAAAAAGTAGACCAACCATTTTTTTTTCTACTACCCTAGTGACAATAGAAAGCATAACAATAATACACCAAATTGGACTCTGTCCCGCATACTAAAGTTTAAGCTCCCCGACGCACACGAATACGCGCAGTGCATGTAATCTATTGAAAAGATTAACCAAACATAAACAAATTATAGCCTATAATTATCATGGCATGTCATATCTATAATTTTTGGACAGCTCAAGAAAACATTTGTATGGAGACCCCCCCCCCACTTCCATTGATTTTGAAATAGACACAAATATTACAAATTTGGTCAAGTTATATGCAAAATAAACATTGTCTCAAGATTTATATTTCGTAAATATCATTGACAATTCTATCTGATTTATATTACGTGAAGCATAAGACATCGACTGAAGAAAAGTTGCACAGGTGAAAGATTTTTGGAGACCCTTGCCAATCAAATTTGAAGAAAAAATGTTTTATAATTTCTTTGAATTTTAAACCCTATATTTCCATTTATAGCAGATTTCTATTGTGAGGAATCGGCTATTGAGGTTGTACTCATTATGCGATTTTCGAAAAACGTCAGTTGATCCTACTTAGGAGGTGGCGAAAATGAGATCCCTTCAATATTGTACATATATGCCCAACTTTTCTGTCCGGTCGGACCTCTGAAGGATGAGGGGGTGGGGAGAAAATAGAAAATTCCAAATATCCCCGTACAATTAGTCGTGTCCAAAAGTTGTGTAACCATTCTAATGGATTTTTTTTTTTTTTGTTATATAAATTTTCTTCTATACAGTAAACGAATTTATCATGAAGTCCTTTCTTCCAAGCTTAAGTACCAAATATTGTTTTCAGCAGATATATACTACATGAGAAGTTAAGGATATCCGGGTTCGCTCGGGAAACCATTTGAGGCTGAACTTTGATTCAATATTTACATGTACACTTCCCGTCTGGGCTATTGTTTTCCCGTACGGGCCAGGTAGGGGATTTATAGAATAGAAATTTAAGTTTTGATGAATAAATAAAAATGAGCTCCTAACCATTCCCTCTCCACTGTTTAAATCACCGTGAATAATTCAAACCATAATCATGGATATCATTTATTATAAACATATTCCCCGTCAAAACCCCAATCCGAGCTTAGTTATATACATAATAGTAAATGAATGTAGAAAGCAAATACAACATTTCACAAGAAATAAGTTAACACAATTAAGTGTGTTAGCCTACCGACAACTTCCGTTTCCGCTTGAGTGTTATCAACATTGCTTTACTTAAATTATTTCTTCAAAACATTTAAGTAAGAATTTTCTAGTAATTTATATACCTGGTGCAAATAAATAACGGTAGTACCCTAAAAATAATTGAATTTATATTGTGAAATCTAGTTCGGTTTAGTCTATTGTGGCCTTGAAAATTGTTGGCTGCCGCTATAGTTTTTGGGGTAAATCTCGTTTATACTTCGGTATACAACAAGTTTATATGGTTATATCCTTCAAAACCCACCCAGTACTTCAAGTTGCCGAATAATCCACGACCCTTTGTTCCATTACACCCATACCATCTCACAACACCCCCTTAAAATGGAACTAGAGTGTTCAGTAGAAGGGGAACTGTCGGGACAACCGAGGCAGGTCACTCTGTCTTTTAACCAACATCCCACTTCTGAAAACAGGATCTCAGATTAAAAAAAAAATAATACAAAAAAAATGTATGTACAGCTAAGGTACCCGAATTCGCTAGGGAAATCATGACTGCTCGGGGAGTCTGATTAATGGCTGTAATTTCTTTTGGCTGTACTGTACTGTGCTCAAAATTAGCAGATTCAGGTCAGGAAATCAGCTATTGAGGTCGTACTCATGATGTGATTTTCGAAACATTTCTTCAAATATTCATCGATCCTACCCAGGAGATGACGAAAATGAGGTCCATTCAAAATTATATATATACTAGCTCAGATACCCGGCTTCGCCCGGGAATTGATTTGAGGCTGAATGGTGATGGTATTTTTTTGGCAAGGCTTTAATTTGCACAATATTTTGACATTTACCCGTCCCAGTGTTTAGGGTTAATACCCGTTGTTGGCATTTGTTAATAATAAAATTAATTTTTTATGTATGTCTTCACTGTCCTCCAAATTGTCATATTTCCCGTCTCCTGTGCATTATGCATAAATTTCAGTTATTAAGGACAAAATATTAACAAAGATTTGAATTAATTTTTCCAGGTGAGGTACCTCATAGTTCAAATTGGAATGAATTGTTGAGCAAATTACTTGCTCCACACATTGTTCCTGGAGAAATGTATAAAAAAAAAAAAGTTAATCTAAATAACAAATTAAACAACTTTTGTTATGTGCATATTTGTCGAAAAACATATAGACAATGAAATATCGCAAATTTTTATTTCACGCCTCCCTTATAAACCCCACTCCCGTTCTAACCTAAAAATTTTAATATAGCTTATAATCATGGAAGAATTAATGCTAATTGACATACCGAGTATTTTTAGTTCGGTTTAATCGTTAGCGCCCAATGAAATAGTTGACTCCCGCTTTAGTTTATAGTGTATATCTCGTTTACACTTTGTTAAAAGATAAAAATGAATATGACAAAAGTTACTCTAAATAACAAAATAAACAACTTTTGTTATGTGCATATTTGCTGAAAAAACAATAGGAAACGAAATATCGCTATTTTTAATTTCAGGCCTCCCATATAACCCCCACTCCTGCCCGTCCCTAGAAATGTTAGTATGGCTTATTATAAGGAAGGCGTTAGTACTAATTCACATACCGAGTTTGGTTTAGTTCGGTTGAGTCTTTTGTGCCTAATAAATTGTTGACTCCCGCTATAGTTTTTAGCGTATAACTCATTTATACTTCCGTATACGGCAAAAGTGTATATAACAAAAGTTACTCTAAATTACAAAATAAACAACTTTTGTTATGGGCATATTTGCTCAAAAAGCAATAGGAAACGAAATATCGCTATTTTTAATTTCAGGCCTTCCTTATAACCCCCACTCCTGTTTGTCTTAGAGAATATTAATATAGCCTAAAGTCTAAGTTGGGCTAGTAGTAATATAAATACCAAGTTTCATAAAATTCGGTTCAGCCGTTTATGCGTGAAAAGGTAACAAACAAACAAACAAACAAATAAACAAACAAACAAACAAACAAACAGACACCAAAGAAACAAAATGCAGTTATGGTGTCTATGACATGTGAAACGAAAAGTTATCGTGAAATTTCGCGAAAAAAATCAATGTACAGACAGAGGTTACAATTTTATATATATATAGATATACTAGCTCAGATACCCGGCTTCGCCCGGGAATTCATTTGAGGCTGAATGGTGATGGTATTTTTTAGCAGGCTTTACATTGCACAATATTTTGACATTTACCCGTCCCAGTGTTTAGGATTGATATCCGTCGTTGCCGGTGATTTGCTAATAATAGAATTATTTGTTCGATAATTCTTCACAGTCTTCGCTATTTTTATATTTCCCGTCTCTTATACATGTAAATATGGTGAATTTTTATGTCAGGCCTCTCTTTTAACCCCCCTCCCGTTCGAACCTAAAAATTTTAATATAACTAATAATCATGGAAGAATTAATGCTAATTGACATACCGAGTTTTGTTAAATTCAGTTCAGCCGTTAGTGCCCGCTAAGGTTTTAACGTGTAACTAATTTATATTTAGGTATACGACAAAAGTGTATATAACAAAAGTTACTCCAAATAACAAAATAAACAACTTTTGTTATGTTTATGTTTGCGGAAAACCAATAGGAAACGAAATATCGCTATTTTTAATTTCAGGCTTCCCTTATAACCCCCACTCCTGCCCGTCCATAGAAATGTTGGTATGGCTTATTATAATGAAGGCCTCACTGCTAATACACATACCGAGTTTTATTTAGTTCGGTTGAGTCTTTTTTGGCAAATAATATTGTTGACTCCCGCTATAATTTTTAGCGTATAACGCATTTAAACTTCGGTATACAACAAAAGTGTATATAACAAAAGTTACTCTAAATAACAAAATAAACAACTTTTATTATGTACATATTTGCCGAAAAACCAATAGAAAACGAAATATCGCTATTTTTAATTTCAGGCTTCCCTTATAACCCCCACTCCTGTTCGTCTCAGAGAAAATTAATATAGCCTAAAGTCTAAGTTGGGTTAATAGTAATATACATACCAAGTTTCATAAAATTCGGTTCAGCCGTTTATGCGTGAAAAGGTAACAAACAAACAAACAAACAAACAAACAAACAAACAAACAAACAAACAAACAAACAAACAAACAAACATACACGAAAGAAACAAAATGCAGATATGGTGTCTATGACATGTGAAACGAAAAGTTATCGTGAAATTTCGCGAAAAAAATCAATGTACAGACAGAGGTTACAATTTTATATATATATAGATATATATACTAGCTCAGATACCCGGCTTCGCTCGGGAATTCATTTGAGGTTGGATGGTGATATTATTTTTTTGCAAGGCTTTACTTTGCACAATATTTTGACATTTACCCGTTCCAGTGTTTAGGGTTAATACCCGTTGTTAGCATTTGTTAATAATAAAATTATTTTTTTATGTAAGACTTCACTGTCCTGCATATTGTCATATTTCCCGTCTCCTGTGCATTATGCATAGATTTGAATTATTAAGGAGAAAATATTGACATACATTTGAATTAATGTTTTCAGGTGAGGTACCCTGGTAGTTCATATTGAAAAGAAGTGTTGAGCAAATTTCTCTAAATAACAAAATAAACAACTTTTGTTATGTGCATATTTGCCGAAACCCCAATAGGAAATCATTATTATTAATTTCAGGCCTCCCTTATAACCCCCACTCCTGCCCGTCCCTAGAAATGTTAGTATGGCTTATTATAAGGAAGGCGTTAGTGCTAATACACATACCGAGTGTTTTATTTAGTTCAGTTGAGTCTATTGTGCCAAATAAAATTGTTGTCTCCCGCTATAATTTTTAGCGTATAACCCTTTATACTTCGGTATACGATGATAGTGTATATAAAAAAAAGCTTCTCTAAATAACAAAATAAACAACTTTTGTTATGTGCATATTTGCCGAAAATGCAATAGGAAACGAAATATCACTATTATTAATTTCAGGTCTTCCTTATAACCCCCACTCCTGCCCGTTCCTAGAAATGTTAGTATAGCTTATTATAATGAAGGCGTTAGTACTAATTCACATACCGAGTTTGGTTTAATTCGGCTGAGTCTTTAGTGCCAAATAAAATTGTGGACTCCCGCTATAGTTTTTAGCGTATAACTCATTTATACTTCCGTATACGGCAAAAGTGCATATAACAACAGTTACTCTAAATTACAAAATAAACAACTTTTGTTATGTAAATATTTGCTGAAAAAGCAATAGGAAACGAAATATCGCTATTTTTAATTTCAGGCCTCCCTTATAACCCCCACTCCTGTTCGTCTTAGAGAATATTAATATAGCCTAAAGTCTAAGTTGGGCTAGTAGTAATATACATACCAAGTTTCATAAAATTCGGGTCAGCCGTTTATGCGTGAAAAGGTAACAAACAAACAAACAAACAAATAAACAAACAAACAAATAAACAAACAAACAAACAAACAGACACCAAAGAAACAAAATGCAGTTATGGTGTCTATGACATGTGAAACGAAAAGTTATCGTGAAATTTCGCGAAAAAAATCAATGTACAGACAGAGGTTACAATTTTATATATATATAGATATATATATATATATATATATATATATATATATATATATATATATAAAATTGTAACCTCTGTCTGTACATTGATTTTTTTCACGAAATTTCACGATAACTTTTCGTTTCACATGTCATAGACACCATAACTGCATTTTGTTTCTTTGGTGTCTGTTTGTTTATTTGTTTGTTTGTTTGTTTGTTTGTTACCTTTTCACGCATAAACGGCTGAACCGAATTTTATGAAACTTGGTATGTATATTACTACTAACCCAACTTAGACTTTAGGCTATATTAATATCCTCTGAGACAAACAGGAGTGGGGGTTATAAGGGAAGCCAGAAATTAAAAATAGCAATATTTCGATTCTTATTGGTTTTTCGGCAAATATGCACATAACAAAAGTTGTTTATTTTGTTATTTAGAGTAACTTTTGTTATATACACTTTCGTCGTATACCGAGTTACAAACGAGATATACGCTAAAACCTATAGAGGAAGTGAACTATTTTATATCGCACAAAAGAATCAACCAAACTAAATAAAACTCGGTATGTGTATTAGCACTAACGCTTTCATTATAACAAGCCATGCCAACATTTTTAGGGACGGGCAGGAGTGGGGGTTATAAGGGAAGCCAGAAATTAAAAATAGCGATATTTCGTTTCTTATTGGTTTTTCGGCATATATGAACATAACAAAAGTTGTTTATTCTGTAATTTAGAGTAACTTTTGTTATATTCACTTTTGCCGTATACGGAAGTATAAATGAGTTATACTCTAAAAACTATAGAGGGAGTCCACAATTTTATTTGGCTCAAAAGACTCAACCGAACTACTCCAAACTCGGTATTTGAATTAGTACTAACGCCTTCCTTATAATAAGCCATACTAATATTTCTAGGGACGGGCAGTTATATGGAAGGCCTGAAATTAAAAATAGCGATATTTCGTTTCCTATTGCATTTTCAACAAATATGCACATAACAAAAGTTATTCGTTTTGTTATTTAGAGAAATTTTCTCAACACTTCTTTTCAATATGAACTACCAGGTACCTCAAATGAAAAAATTTATTCAAATGTATGTCAATATTTAATCATTAATAATTCAAATCTATGCATAATGCACAGGAAACGGGAAATATGACAATATGCAGAACAGTGAAGTCTTGCATAAAAAAATAATTTTATTATTAACAAATCCACATAAACGACGGGTGTTAACCCTAAACACTGGAACGGGTAAATGTCATAATATTGTGCAAAGTAAAGCCTTGCCAAAAATATACCACCAACATTCAGCCCCAAATGAATTCCCGAGCGAAGCCGGGTATCTCAGCTAGTATATATATATATATATATATATATATATATATATATATATATATATATATATATATTTGTCATTTTTGTCGTTTAAGTATAAACGAGATATACACTATAAACTAAAGCGGGAGTCAACTATTTCATTGGGCGCTAACGATTAAACCGAACTTAAAAAAACTCGGTATGTCAATTAGCATTAATTCTTTCATGATTATAAGCTATATTAAAATTTTTAGGTTAGAACGGGAGTGGGGGTTATAAGGGAGGCCTGAAATAAAAATTCGCGATATTTCATTGTCTATTTGTTTTTCGACAAACATGCACATAACAAAAGTTGTTTACTACAGGTCGGCCGTCCATCATTCCACCTCACGTACTCCGGCGAAAATCTTATTTGGAGCAGAATTAAGACTGCCAGCGGATTTGGAATTTGGGGCCAAACCCGGACCGTCCTGCGAAGACAATGGAAATACTAAATTGCAAACGCACTGGGAGGGACCTTACAAGGTAATCAAGAGATTGAACGACGTTGTCTACAGGATACAGAGATACCACAACCCGAGATCCAAAATGAAAGTGGTACACGTAGAGCGACTAGCCAAGTATGTTGAGCCTATTCGGGACGAAAAGGCTTAAGTGGGCGGCAGTGTTGCGAAAATTAAATACATGAATAATCCTTCAGAGAGAGAGAGAGTCGCGTATTTGGAAAGAGTGATGTAGATCAAAGAAACCGACAGAATGTCCTAGTTCCTACCAGTACCTTCCAGCCAGGCGTCGAGGGGTCCAGACAATTCCCCTTTGATGTAAGCCGACAACCTATATAAAGAGAGGCCAGCTGCGAGCCAGTCAGTTTTATTCTCACCTGTCTTGATGTTCACATCAGTGCTTCAGTGCGACTTAGTGCAGTACGGTAAAGTGTTTTTATAAGAAGAACAGTGTTGTGCCGTGACTGTAAGTAACAGTTTAGTGCCGTGTTTAAGACAGTGCAGTGCCGCGAAGTAAAGGACAGTGCAGTGCCGCGAAGTAAAAGACAGTGCAGTGCCGAGAAGTAAAGGACAGTGGAGTGCCGTCTTTCTGTGAATTTCAGTGAATTATTGGACTTTGACTCATTGAAGAACAGTGAAGCTATCAGTGTATACTGTGAGTAGTAATTAAGAATAATTACCAAGTTTATTGTGCATTGTGAAATAAATTGTGCAGTGATAAAAACTGTGAAACTTGGGAGTATTTAATTTTGCAATCCAAAAGAACTCTTATTAAAAACGTTTATTACTGGTTTTGGTAATAAAAAACGTAACAATATTGTGCAAAGTAAAGCCTTGCCAAAAAAATACCATCACCATTCAGCTTCAAATCAATTCCCGGGCGAAGCCGGGTATCTGAGCTAGTATATGTATATATATCTATATATATATATATATATATATATATATATATATTGGGTTGTCCAGAAAATAATGCAGGATTTTAAGTTTTCATTAAAATACCCCTCGGTATAATTAACTGTTTACATTTACAGGTTTACTCATGTGTATGAATGTCAACACTTATTAATCCTCTTCCAAATGATATTGTTTGTTTACCTCTGTAGCATTCCGCTACTTGGAATTAATTCAGTCATCCTTATAATGTCAAAGCGTGAATATCGTACGATTTTCTTTTACGAGTTTACACTCGGCCGAAGCGGAGCCCAAACGGCCAGAAACATTAACCAAGTCTGGGGCGAGGGTAGTGTTAAAGAGTGCACTGTGCAAAGGTGGTTCAAAAAATTTCGGGAGGGAGATTTCAGTCTTGAAGACGAAGAAGGTCGTGGAAGGCCTTCCTCTCTTAATGATGATGTTCTTCAATCTGTGGTGGAAGAAAATCCCAAAACAACTGTTCGAGAACTTGCAGAGCAACTTAAAGTGAGTAAAACGACCGTCTCTAACCACCTCAAGGCGATTGGAAAGGTGAAAAAACTCGAAAATTGGGTTCCACACTCATTAAACGATCGTCAAAAAAATCAGCGCTTTGATGTTTGTGCATCACTTCTTTGTCGAAACAAAAATGACCCATTTCTGGCCAGAATTGTTACATGTGACGAAAAGTGGATTCTCTACGATAACACTAGACGTTCTGGACAGTGGCTCGACAAAGGAGAAGCTCCAAAACATTTTCCAAAGCCCCCAACTCATCAAAAGAAGGTCATGGTTACGGTATGGTGGGCTTCATTTGGTTTAATACACTACAGCTTCTTAAATCCTGGCGAAACCATCAATGCTGAATCTTATAGTAACCAAATTAATACCATGCATCAGAAATTGGCAGTAATGAATCCCTCGCTGGTCAATCGGAAAGGGCCCATTTTGTTGCATGACAACGCTCGACCACATGTGTCACGTGTAACGTCACAAAAATTATTGGAGCTTGGCTATGAAACTTTGCCTCACCCACCCTACTCTCCGGACCTCTCGCCTACTGACTACCATTTTTTTAGACACCTGGACCTCTATTTACAACACAAAATATTCAAAAATCAAACGGAACTGGAAAATGCGTTTTTTGACTTTATCAATTCTAAAAAATCTGAATTCTATTCAGACGGTATTAATAAGTTACCAACACGTTGGGAGAAATGTGTTGAAAGTATGGGAAATTATTTTGATTAAAGAACATTGCTTTAAAGTAACTAGTTTTTTTCTTTTTTGTTTGATACCAAAATCCTGCATTATTTTCTGGACAACCCAATATATATGTATATATAAAATTGTAACCTCTGTCTGTACATTGATTTTTTACTCGAAATTTCACAATAACTTTTCGTGTCACATGTCATAAACACCATAACTGCATTTTGTTTCTTTCGTGTCTGTTTGTTTGTTTATTTGTTTGTTACATTTTCACGCATAAACGGCTGAACCGAATTTTATGAAACTTGGTATATATATATCACTACTAACCCAACTTAGACTTTAGGCTATATTAATTTTCTCTGAGACGAACAGAAGTGGGGGTTGTAAGGGAGGTATGAAATTAAAAAAAGTCCGTCACGCAGGGGCTGCATAAACTAAGCAGATTTCCCACGTGAAGTTTTACAATAGAGAAATCTGCCTAATAACAACTGTAGTAGTAAGAAACCTCTAAACCTTAAACATTATTTAGGGCGTAATAACCCAGTAGTTTCTAGCCCCAAAAAACAGTTAACCTAACCTCTAAACCTATTCACGAGGGACAAATAGTTAAGGAAACGGCCACCTGAGCTCTCGGCGGAAAGTCCGAACATAGCCTACTGGCTACCACACGCAGAATACAAATGCAAATATCTCGGTTAATATTCAAGATACAGAATAAATGTATATAACATTATTTATAGTAAATTTAATTTGCAATCAGATTAGGTCTTTACAACTTTCCGATCCGATTCATAATAATGGAGATATCTCGAATTTTTGAAAATCCCCCCTCTAAACCCCCCCTCCCACTGGTCCGATTTCAGCCGTTAACGAACATGATCTTCCTTTTTACATGAAACGATTAAATAACGAGTTTGGTGACGATTAAACAAAAAATGAGACCGCAAGAGTGTTAACAGACAAATATATATATATATATATATATATATATATATATATATATATATATATATATATATATATATATATATAAATATATATATATGTCTATATATATATATATATATATATATATATATATATATATATATGTCTATATATATATATATATATATATATATATATATATATATATATATATATAGTTTTGAACGGACCTCATTTTCGTCATCTCCTGGGTAGGATCGATTGACATTTGAAGAAGGTTTTCGAAAATCGCGTCATGAGTACGACCTCAATAGCTGATTTCCCTTAAGGGAAATCTGCTAATAGCTATATTTCGTTTCCTATTGGTTTTTCGGCAATTGTGCACATAAGAAAAGTTGTGTTATTTTGTTATTTAAAGTAATGTTTGTTATATTCATTTTTGTCTTTTAACAAATTATAAACAAGATATACACTATAAACTAATCCACATATAAAAAATATTGCGGAGAGGGAAGTCTTAAATAACTAATATGTTATTATATTATGAACAAATCCACAGCAACGACGGAAATAAACCCTAAAGACTGTGACGGGGAAATGTTAAAATATTGTGGAAAGTAAAGACTTGCCAAAAAAATACCATCTTCATTCAAGCTCAAATGTTTTCCCGGGCGAAGCCGGGTACCTTAGCTAATATATATATATATATATATATATATATATATATATATATATATATACATTTGTCTGTTACCGCTCTAGCGGTCGCAATTATTAGCAGATTTTCCTTAAGGGAAATCAGCTATTGAGGTCGTACTCATGACGCGAGTTTTGAAAAATTTCTTCAAATGTCCATCGATCCTACCCAGGAGATGATGAAAATGAGGTCCGTTCAAAATTATATATATATATATATATATATATATATATATATATATATATATATATATATATATATATATATTTGTCTGTTAACGCTCTAGCGGTCGCAATTTTTGTTTGATCGTTACCAAACTTCATATTTAAGCGTTTTACGTAAAAAGAGAGATCAAGTTCGTTAATGGCTGAAATCGGACCAGTGGGAGGGGGGGTTTAGAGGGGGGGATTTTTGAAAATTCAAAATATCTCCGTTATTATGCGTCGGATCGAAAAATTGTACAGAATCAATCTTATTGTAAATTAAAGTTACTATAAATATTGTTCTATACATTTATTCTGTATCTTGAATATTAACCGAGATATTTGCATTTGTATTGTGTTTGTGGTCGACGGAACCCCGCCATGTTCCGGACTCTCCGCCGAGAGCTCTGGTGGCCGTTTCCAGAACTATTCGTCCCTCGTGAATAGGTTTAGAGATCCCTTCCTACTACAGCTGTTATTAGGCGGATTTCTCTATTGTAAAACATCACGTGGGAAATCTGCTTAGTTTACGCAGCCCCTGCGTGACGGACTTTTTTTTAATCGTTACCATATTCGATATTTAGTCGTTTTATGTAAAAAGAAAGACCAAGTTCGTTAACGGCTGAAATCGGGCCAGGGGGAGGGGGGTTTAGAGGGGAGGATTTTCGAAAATTCGAAATATCTCCGTTACCATAGGTCGAATCGAAAAATTGTATAAACCATTCTTATTGTAAATTAAATTTACTATAAATATTGTTATATACATTAATTCACTATCTTGAATATTAACCGAGATATTGGCATTTTTCCGTTTTCAGCCACCTGCAAACCGCCACTTCTACCAATGTTACATAAACAATACTCTGCTACATAATAAATCACATTATTCGAAGATTAAATACCAAAAATTGTATTCAAGAGACCTTTATTATACGAGATACATGCAAATATGTCCTGGAGATCCCCCCCCCGTCTTAAGGTTTTCGACTACTAAAATTTGATTGATAGGGATAACAATTATTCTGACTCATTATTAATTACATTACTCCATATAGTAAATAGTTCTCAATAAAATTAATATGTTATATTCTGATATATTTCAGTACTAGTTTTTCTATCCGGTGTGAAGCGGGCATACCCGTTTGTTTACATTTCTAACCTAACGCTTCCTATCGGCCGGTTATTGAAATCGGTTGGATCATTTCTTATTTCCGTTTGTATTTATTCACGGTGGTGTTGGGTTACCAGTATGCAGATTTATCTATTACTAAACTTCACGAGGGAAATCTGCTTAGTTTACGCAGCCCCTGCGTGACGGACTTTTTTAGAATAGACCATTGGCCAGGGAGAAATCTCACTTAAAGGAGCTGTATTACGTGTAATAAAACAGTAAATCTCATTTGTATGGAATGAAAAATATATATATATAAAATATCTTATTTATATATATATAAAATATCTTATTATGTATTTAATTTTATAATTATTTGGATTTGTAATTCTGGAAGTAAATGTTTTTAACTTTTTTAGTTGAAACAGTCTCTTTATTCCATTTAATCCTTAGGATATAACCTATGAAAATTCATAAATTAAAAAACAATGATTTTAATTTAAATATCATTTTTATGAATGTTTTTGTTCTCAGGACACTAATAAGACATGAAGTCTAAAGGAATAACCATTTAGAATGAATGTATGACAAAGCAGATTCTCATGGGCTAAGATATTCCATCCTTATATTTTGAAGATAACCATTTTTATTTTAACTCACCAATAACGGGTATTAGCTATTATAAACATAAATTCTTCAAAATTCATCAAATTATCACTTTTTACTTAACTAGCATAAGGAATGGATGAGCCCAGAAAGGACATTTACATATGTGTAGGGAATTAAAATAAAGGGATTATTTAGTACATATATTAATTTAATACTTATATATTTCGTCCTTCAAACATTTGTTTCATTTCGTTAACGACGGGTATCATATATAGACCAAAATGTAAATAAAGGTATATTCATTTTATTAAAGGCAGGTTATTTTCAGATTAGCTCATAACAGCCTATGAAATTCGTTTTGGCGCCACAGTAACAGAAAAGTAGTCCCACTAGGCAGATACTCTATTCTTGAGGGTCTTAATAATTTTTTCACGATTTATTCTATTGCTGAATTTGTACGTAAATTTATTTCAATATTTTTTATTTTATATTTTTAACAATAAATATATTTGATAGAGTTTATATTTAACTTAAATTAATGGCAATTAAGTTTTCTCAGGTGTATTTCATCATCTGAAATATATTCATAGTTCACTACTGCATTTTATGGGCTACTTAATTTAGTAGTTTTTTTTTTTAATGTTGAAACAATTCTAGAAGCTAATTTCAACTAAAAATTTTATATCGCGTAGGTATACAAACTGTCCTTGAAGCATATGGCGATAGCCGGTATAAGTTGCAACAATAAGTAGGAACAACAAGGTGTTCCATACCTTATTAAATTATTAGTGTTCCCGTGTAAAAATGATGTTGAAAATGAATAGCGAAGCTTCCGCACAACTTATACAAATCCTAGAGAAAACTGTATCGCCAGGTAAGTGTGGTTAATTCCAAATACTCTTGATACGTATTGCACAATTCAGTCCTTGCCCTGTTACCTCTTATATCCGAGATGTTTTTTATACTTGACATGCCATTTGATATTATTATTTACATTATACCCATTTTAAAGTTTTATTCTGGGTAAATAAGGTAACGGGGCTTGCCCTGAAGTAATCAAATATTTTACAGTTTATTTTTGCATGTTTAATGTTTAAGGACTATTGTCAATTGTCCTTTGTTTATTCAAGACTAATTCTGTTATTATTTCATGTAATACCAGATTAAATGTATGACCAATTATTTTATTTGTATTATCATCCGCCTTGTATACTATGACTTTAAAGTAACCTAAAAATGTTATCACATTTATGTTTTTTTTTTTTTTATAGAAACAGTAACTACACTTCACTATGTGACAATTAGTTTATTTCCAAATTTTATTCTACATATTATTTGACGTTTTAATTTGTATAAGATGTTTTCAATTTTATCATTTCATAAACTGTGGGAGAGAAGTTCAATACTTCTTTATTTTTAGTATTTATAAATCATTTCTTTTTGTAGATAGTAAAATAAATAGTCTATTGTATAGTATTATTTTTTTCTCTAAGTCAGAATACTTAACATGATATTTAGAATGGTTCAGCAAGTCTTTTATTCAGATGGTGTTCTCTCTTTTTTTTTTTTTATTATTTATAGATTAAATAATCATTTTTTATTATTTCAGATAAGAATGAGCTTGAAGCTGCCCAAAATTTTCTCGAACAAGCCGCTCAGACCAATTTGGTAAGTTTTAATATTTAATTCAATCTTAAAAAGATTAATTTGTAATATCCACATTAGAGAAACTCTTGTTGCACTACTTCAGACCATATTTAAATTTTCAACCAAGGTCCCCCTAGGCATTCGCTTTTGTCCAAATTTGAGGTTTATAAGTTAATCACCATATTTGTATTTGTTTTGTTTTTTTGTGGGTCCAAAAACAATGTAGATTTGTTTGGACTTTATGAATTTTTTTTACACATTTTTTCAATTTTGTTATTAATTAGTATAAAATTAACAAAGTATATAAATATTTTATTTAAATTAACCCCATTTTTAAAGGGTTACAATGTTATCTAACAACTAATTTGGTTACCTGTATAATAACAACTTCACATGTGGAATTTCAGTGAAAACTGATGTGGAAAGAGGGTTTCGATTGCTTATGACTTAATTTTATTCTGAGTATCTGTAGGAGACTCGTTGATGCTAAAGAGGTTCTCATTTAGAGGGCTTCTCTGCAGATCGTAGAAATAGTCATTTTTTGAAAGGAAATACACAATTTTTTTATTACTGTAATATTATATAAAGTTAGATTTTAAATTAAAATACTCTGTTCACTTTTAAGACAATTGCCAAAATCTGGTACTTGGAGCTGACAATGTTGATTTACACTTCCAAGTTTAACTTTAATCAAATTAAAGAGATTTATGTAGTGTATGGCATTAATGACCTTAACTTTTGTGTTCAATTTCATTCATCGAAACTTGTTAAATCAGCAATCTTCTTTCGCTTTTCTGGGTACTTATACATAGGATATCATGAATAAAAAACTTTAAGTGACCTTTAGTAGTGTTAGTTTTTTATTTAATTACCCATTTTTAAGAACAACATAAAATAAAAGGATTCATAATTTAACATTATGGTAATTTTACTTTTGATATTTTCAGGCTGAATTTCTTCAGACATTGTCTGACATTCTTCACCATGGCGGTAATTCACCTGTTGCTCGGATGGCTGCTGGCCTGCAACTCAAAAATAACCTGACTTCTAAAGATGCTACTATTAAAACTCAATATCAAAACAGATGGCTTGCTTTCCCAGAAGAAACAAGAATGTATATCAAGAAAAATGTAAGTATCTCAACAATTATTGTTCCTAGTTGATTATCTATAATTTAATTACCTCCAAATAATGTGCATATTCTGTACATTTTATTACTTTTTTCAGTTTATTTTGTGCTTATTATTAATTAATTAGTTATATCATCCCCCGCCCTTCACCTTGGTCAGTTGAAAAATATTTAGTTAATTTCAGATTAGCACTTCATTCTGCTGTAGTAGTAAATAGAATATGGTGCTGGGTTGTGGGGAATGTCATCCATTTTCTTAAAAGGTGGTGATGATTCACTGTGCGATTACTTGAGTCATTTGAATTTCAGGTTATTTGGTTGGAAATAGCACTAGCTTCAATTTGAATTAGGGTGCTCCAGGAGTATTATTTGACAAATATTAGCAGATGCAAAAGCATTTCTGTCATTTTATTTTTTTACTTTAAAGCCATTGAAAATTACTTGAAGTCCATGGTTGACGTGAAGTATGACAGTGCCAATGATGGTTTGTAAAATTTCAGGAGGGTGATTTTGATCTTACTGACATTTCTCTGTCAGGTAACACTATCTAGGTTGATAACCAAATTAGGTGTTACTTGGACCTAACCTGTTCTACACAACTTGGGCATGTGACACTGTGGGCATCATGAGAACATCCTTCACTCAACCAACTATGAACAACTCAAATGATGGAATACATGAGTGAGCTCGATGTTTGAATCTCCATGTTCTGAAGGAAACAAATTTGACAGGACTCTTGAGCATATCTATTTGATAATAATGAAATATGTGACCGTTGGAAAGAATATATAGAAGCTGATACTACTGGCAATGAAATACTATAGAAATTACCAGATGTAGATATTACTTAGGCCCTCCCATTTTGATGAAGGAATTCAATCACGCTCTTCAGAGTTTGAAAGATAAAAAGGCAACTGGGTTTGATGAGATACCAGCTGAACTGCTTAAGAACCCAGATAGTGAAATGAAGAAGTTGTGGTTTGATGTAATCACAAACTGTAATGAAAATGGAAATTATTTCAGCCGAGTATACTAGAAGTCGAACAATCATTATTCCTAAAAGAGGTAGCACAATGAACTGCAGTAATTATAAAACTATTTCTCTTCTCTCGCATGCCCCTAAAATATTTTTAAGTATAATTAAAAATAGGATCGAACACAATGGTTGCAACTTCAAGGTGTAAGCCTTTAGATCATGATGACTTTTGCATATGCTTATCAAACATCCAGACATTGGTCCTTATCATCAAAGTTATTGCTAACCTGTGATAAAAACCGGATTGTGTATGACAATGAAGTGTGCAGACGGCATTGGTCTTGGGATAATGAATCTTTCTAAGCAACATTGGAAGCAATGTTCAACAAAGGAAAATTATGCTGTCTGTGGAATTCTCAATTCTGCGACAAGTTTGGCTATTCAAACTATTTGTTATCACTACCATTATCATTCTAATGCTTTAATATTCTGCGTATATTTATGTGTATCCTTAAAACATTGGTATTTTAATACTGGAGGGAATTTGAAACAATGATAAAGGGATTGGAAGTGTTGGAAAAGTGTACCCAATTATGAGCCATTTTAATATTGCTCTGTTAATATGTTAAATATAACAGAGCATACTATGACAAATTATGAATACTAATTTTCTTCTTTGGGCTTACAATAGATTATTCTTAATAATGGTTATTGAATACATAAAATAGCTCCAGCTGTTATTGGGATCCGTCTTCTTGAATAACAATTTTTAATATTACATAGCTTATAATAAAAAAAATGCTATCCATGATAAAGATACTTATGAGCCATAATGTTTTGAACAATGAATTGGGATTGAATAGTAACGCTTAGTTTTCCATATTTAACAAAAGTACATCGAGTCTCCATGTTCTCAAAGACCTGTAAAATTTAATAAAAATAAATGCACAGTGCATTAAATTTAAATAGAGGGGGACTTATTATAGCATTTGAACGAATAACATTTATATTCATTACTCAGTGTTAATTTTCCCAAGCTAAGATTACCTTAGTTATGATACTTAATAATGACAAATGCTATTAATGATTATACTAATATTGTCCACAGTATTTTGAACAGTGCAGATCAGGAAATCATTATTTTTTCTATGCATTCGGTTTAGTTACTAGAGATATTTCGGCATAACATTGAAACATCCAACAAAAAAAAAAAAACATCATTTTTAGCTTCCGATAACATATATATAAAAGCGTATGATTTATAAAAAAAAAAAAGAGAGAAACAGCATTTCAGCATTTGTTTTTTTAGATTTTCAACATTTTTCAAAGTTCCCCTCTCATTTCAATTAATTTTTTTTTCAACTAATAGTAACTATAAAAAAAAAAAATCCATGAATAGAGAATAACAAATGCCATATTTAAACAAAATTATTTCTTGAGCCATTGATAATTAATATAAAGCACCTCTTATATTTGATTTTTTATAATTGTTAGATTCCTTATAATTATGTTTTCTTTTACAGATTCTTGGTGCTCTTGGGACAGAAAATACCAGGCCAAGTTCAGCAGCACAGTGTGTTGCCTATGTCGCAGTTGCTGAAATTCCTGTTGGCCAATGGCCTGACCTGATACCCACTTTGTCTGCAAATGTTACTGGTCCAAATTCTACTGAAATGATGAAAGAAGCTACTCTCGAAGCTATAGGATACATCTGCCAGGATATTGTTAGTGTAATTTTCAGGTTTATTTTATTTTGAAATTTCAAATATGCTAGTTTTATATTTTTGGTTGCTTCATAAGCCCTTTCCAGTTCTTGTATTTTTTTTTTTTTTTTTTTTTTTTTTTTGGTGTAATGCATTTAAAATTTTTATTTGTTTTTGTATGAATTATCCTCACAACTTTAATAATCAGAGAATTTGATATTTTCAGGAGCATGACTGTTTAGCTAGTCAATCAAACCAAATACTTACTGCTATAGTTCATGGAATGCGTTCATCAGAAAGAAGTAATTACGTTAGATTAGCAGCAACAAATGCTCTCCTTAATTCCTTAGAATTTACAAGGGCTAATTTCCAACAAGATGTAAGTTTCATTTTTTTTATTATTATTATTAAAAGAAGAGCTAAAGTTTTCCTTGTAGAGGATTATAATTGTATATTAATCAAAACTTTTTAATTAATGTATAAACTTATTTATAAGTTATAATAATTAAAATTGTTTTTTAGAAGTGAACATTTTGTTTGCAAATTGGTTTTAAAGTGGCTTTTGTTATTTCTTCTTATACATATTTAATGTTGTATAAGTTTGATATTCTATAGATTTGTTTTGCAGGTGGAGAGAAACTATTTAATGGAAGTAGTTTGTGAAGCTACTCAATCTACTGATACTCAGGTTCGAGTTGCTGCTCTTCAATGCCTCGTGAAGATAATGTCTCTTTACTACCAGTATATGGAGACATATATGGGACAAGCCCTATTCCCTGTGAGCTTTCATTCTTAACATAATTACTTAATATATTATTTGAAGTAAAAAAGTCAGCCATGCTGGTGCTGGAGAAACCAAGCAGGTTTCATGCTGGTATATGACATGCTAGTAGTCCCATCTCACCATCTATTCTCTATTTTTCTCGTTGTAAGAAGTCCATTTAAACAAGAATTGATACCTTGATGGAGGGGGCCCATATTAAGTTTATTATAAGATTTATTTCGAATTTTGGTATACCCCCTTCCCCCCATTTGCACCCTCTGGCTGTTTTGTCATTTAACATGTTCGCTGCTGTATCGGTCCCCGGGGTCCGATCGTCATCAAGTCTTATCAGGGCGGGCCCCTCTCCTTCAGTCTACTCCAAAAACGAAGGCCATAGCAAGCTTATTATGAGAGATATTTTAACGGGAATTGGATGTAATTTATTCTAAGAATCTGTAGCTTTAGTTAATCAAATAAAATACTATTGGACACCTGGGGCCATAACCGTCTATAGAGAAACTCAAAGTGGGTACGGCACCAACCCCCTGGCGCCCGATGCTAATTTCAGTCACAACTTGATCAAACATGAACTGACTTGAATTTGTTTTACCTTCCATGCCCCTCATTCGCTCATTTACCATTGTGTTGCACTCGGTATGTTTCGTGGTCGAAAATTAGTAGAGTTAGCACTATCTACATCTTTTGTAGACTGCAGGAAAGTGAGAGTGATGTGATTTCAAGTGATGATAGTTTTGCAGACAAGAAATATTTACCCTCATGTTCTAGTTCAACTACCGACCTAGAAGAGCTTACAAATTTAGAGTGCTTATTGAAAATAACAGCTGGCAATGTGATGATAAAAAATGTGCATTAATTGTATACGACATCGGACTCTGGGGACCACTCCTGGCTTTGGTAGTGTTTGTTCTTGGGTTGGAGTGCAGATGGCTCTCTTAATTCATTCATTTAGTTCACTAGAATTGTCAAGTGATAGCATTACCTTCAAAACTACATTTGTCCCCGGGGTCCGATACAGATTTTAACGTTAGGAGAGGTATCGGACGCCGGGGACCGGTGCAGTTAGTGGTGGAGTAAATCATGTATAGACTGCAGCAGCAAACGTGTTAAAAATATATTATTTTTGCATGAAATGCCTAAATATTGAGTAGGTATCCAAATAAAAATTGTGTATTCTGGAATAACAAACAGAACACATTTGCATTTATCTCTATTTTTATTGTGGAAATAATCTATTCATCTCATCGTTTAATAATCTGATGACCAGTTGTCACGAGTTAATTATATATAATTTTTCTGTATGCCAAAGTGGTGATAAATTAAAAATTAAACAAGAGATTACTCATTTTATAACATTTAGAGTAGTAAGGTATTTTTAATTTAATTATAAACCTGCAAGGGAATGCACTGTTTTGAGGATTACTTTTTTAAACTCTTTCGACTTTGAACCTTATAGAGCAATGCCCGCCAGTGTGGCCCCCCCCTGCTCATTCAAACTTGGACTGAGAGGACTGTGAATAGTTATAAGGGTGTCTGCTTCATGCTGAGAGAAAGCGAGGAATTATTCCTAAATTTTTGATCTTTCAGAGCTAAGACCCCTTAAGGGTACCCCAATGTTGGTACCCCTTAATGCCCATTAAGGGTACCAACATTTATGCAATAATATTTGCTCAAATTACTCAGTTCGAGAGTTAGGAGACACAAGGGACAATAACAGGTAATGAGCTGAACCCATTTCCAGGCCGGCCAAAGGTAATAAGTTGAATACTGGCTTCCTCACAGCTGGTAATCCCTGGACCTTTTAACTTAATGGGGAAGGTCTACAATCTTGGCTTCGTGTAGAATTTTTATTTAATTATTCTGTTACTATTAATAGTCAATTATTGACCCCCTTTCACTATTTTGAGACAAATATAACTTTTTTGATAGCCAGCGAAATGTGACCTAGAAAGGGGTAAAGTAAGCTCTTGTGACAATTGTTTTTCCTATTCCGGTCTTCTTTTTTTTTTTAAATTATGCATCAATATTTCAATAACAAGTGAAGTACCTTTTAAACTTTTTTTGTTACTTAAATATGATTTTAGTATTAGTTTAATATAAGTCCTACTATTTCGTGAAATTATTCTGCCTAATTGTGGTTCATATGTACAATAGAAAAGCCTTACAGAGAAAAATATTACTGATAATAACCTTGAAAATAATATTCAAGTTAACCTTGGGAGTCATCAGGGGAGGGGTACTAGTAATTTAAAAGATATAATTATATATATATATATATATATATATATATATTCATTATAATATAATTGTGTATAAACCATCATTCCTTTTTCAGATTACATTGGAAGCTATGAAATCAGACATTAAAGAAGTTGCTCTTCAAGGTATTGAATTTTGGTCCAATGTATCAGATGAAGAAGTTGATTTATCAATTGAAGAATCTGAAGCTATTGAAATGGGCCGCCCTCCCACAAGAACATCCCGTTATTATGCTAAAGGAGCACTTCAATATCTTGTACCTGTTGTTCTTACTAAACTCACAAAACAGGTAATAATCAGAGCCTTAACATTTTCTAATTATCTCGGTATGCTACAATACACTTTATATTTCTTTGTACTAATTTATGAATTACCATTATTGTTAATTATTAATTAAACTTTAGGAAGAGTTTGATGATGAGGATGATTGGAATCCTAGTAAAGCAGCTGGAGTTTGTCTTATGCTTCTTGCAACTTGTTGTGAAGAAGATATTGTTCCTCATGTACTTCCATTTGTTCAACAGAATATCAAATCCACTGATTGGAGATATAGAGATGCAGCTCTAATGGCATTTGGTGAGTTCATTTTTTATTGTTGTAGTAGTTTGTTGAACCTTGAAATTAGAGACTGGAAGATTTTCCCTTAGGGGAAATCAGCTATTGAGCTTGTACTCATGATGGGATTTTTGATCTAAAAGTTGCATTTTAGTCTGATCGTTAGAGGGCAGAATTTTTAAAATTCTAAATATCTCCATTGCTATGCATTGCATCAAACAATTGTATAGTTCAATCTTTTTGAAAATGCAATGTTCTATAAATGTTGTTATATACATGTTTTCTCTATATTGAATATTAACCGAGAAATTTTCATATTTTAGTTTTCGGTCATCAGTAAACCCTCACTCCTACCCATGTCATATTAACTAACTACAAGCTGTAATATCATGAACCACTGGAATCCAATGTTAAATTGCCAAATATGATTTCATTGAAATATTACTTTGTGAGACTTGCAAATATTTTTCGTTCTTTACTCAAAAATGATTATTTGATGTATACCATATTTGATTATTAGTCATTTCAGTCAACATTAAATATCATATTTGTTATTGGCTGTAATCGGGCCTGCAATAGTACTGGTTTCATCCTTATTTTATTCTGTAGCTTGATTTTTATAGTGTTCTTTCTCAACTCTGGGGGTACTCATGCAACTTGTGAGCTAGTTATATGCCACATGTATATGAGTTTTGAGTGGAGAACGAACAACAAAGTGGGCACATAAATTAAGAGAATATTGAACGAATACATCGATTAGTAGAGGTTGTATGAATATATTACACCTATGCTCTTTATATTTTAATGAGTTTAATGGGTCTAAATCCTCATTATTATTTTGAGATCTATGGAAACAAAATTGAGGTCAATTTTTCTTCTTTATTAATGCAAATTTAAACTAAGTAGATAAACAAATGAAACTGATTTTGTTTTCCTTTATCACACCTTTTTATTTATTTCGATTAATGTATTTTGACATGCCACAGAAAAAAAAAACATGAAATCAGGGGTCTTGAGGTGGCTACCTGATCTGTTATTTATTTATGTAGAATGAAAATTAGCATATAAGTATCAAATATCTAAATCTCGTAAAACCAAAAAAAACCCTAGAAAGAAAATTAAAAAAAAGTCTGTCACAGGGGCTGCATGAACTAAGCAGATTTCCCACGTGAAGGTTGAAGGTTTACAGTAGATAAATCTATATACTGGTAGCACTACTGTGAGTATTAAGTGAATAAATACTGACAGTAATGAGAAATCTTTCAGTCAATTTACATGTTAATAACTTCTACGTAGGGGACTAGGAATGTTTTGCAATATGAGGGATGGGATCGCAGGACAAGGGGACGAGTTGGCACACGCGTAGACCTGTTCAAGCCTGCACAATAGCTAGCTGAGTCACCGGGCTAGAGTCATTTTCCTGTTGACAGAGCTAGTGAAAGGTGTGAGAAATGTCATCCTGGTCTAGAGTTGAGTTCAGAGCGATTTTACGCAACAACTTTGCACGTGGGTTAACTGTGGATGAGTGTTCAGAAGAAATGCTGCCAGTGCTTGGAGAGGATTGGCCACACCGTACAACGATATTTAGGTGGTACCAAGAGTTTAAAAGAGGAAATTTTGAGCTTGAGTTCGCTCCAAGGTCAGGTCGTCCACCTTCATCGGTGACCGAAAAGAACATTGATGCTGTTCGGAAATTGCTGGAGGCAGACAGGGGAGCTACCTATCTGCAGATAGAGGAGTCCTTGGGTATAAATGCACCAGCGATTCGTAGCATTTTGCATGATCATCTTCATGTCAGGAAGCTTTGTACTCTTTGGGTGCCCCATAGCTTGACTGAAGGTCAGATGGCGAATCGGGTCTCGTGGTGCCGTGAAATGCTCAAGAAATTCAAAAATGGGAAAGCCTCCAATGTAAACAGCGTAGTAACAGGTGGAGAAACCTGGCTTTACTATTATGATGTCCCAACTAAATCTCAGAGCAAAGTGTGGGTGTTTGAAGATGAGGACACCCCCGTCAATGTCCGGAAATCCAGATCTGTTCAGAAAAGAATGGTGGCGGTATTTTTTAGTAGGAGGGGCGTTGTGGAGCGAGTGGTGCTAGAAACTCAGAAAACTGTCACAGGCAGGTGGTACACCGAGGAATGCCTCCCTAAAGTAGTCCAAGTTCTGAAAAAAAATTCGGCCAAACTCTAGAATGGACACATGGTTTCTTCACCAGGATAATGCTCCAGCGCATCGTTCTAGAGTTTGCACAGAATATTTGGCCAGTACTGGAATAAAACTGTTAGAGCACCCTCCCTACAGCTCAGATCTAGCTCCCTGTGATTTTGCGCTTTTCCCTCACGTGAAAAAAAGGCTGAAAGGGAGGCATTTCTCAAGCGATGAGGACCTATTGAGGGCCTGGGACTTCGAGTGTGCCTAATTTTTGGATCCTTCGTATAATAACATAGATGTTTCGAATTTTTGAAATCCACTTCTAAACGATTTTGTTCGATTAAATATGAGCAGTTTTGGAGACACTTGATAAAATTTTTAACTCAATGATAGAAATATACGTCAGTGATCCAAGACCAAGCACAATGAAAATATAGTTTCATTCTTTAAAACTGTTAAAAGAATATTTTTATGTCTAGAGCTAGAAAATTTTAAATATCTTTATTAATTGAAAAATAAAATAGTAACAAGTAAATGGATAAATATAAATAAAACCGTTTAATGAGTTCGTGACTAAATAAATTCTTATTCCTCAGATGAGAAATAAACTTACTTGAGGTTTCCCATGTGAGGTTAAGACCAACTCTTTGACACACACGGCTAACCTGAGCCCCCAGTTAATTAAGTTTAATAATGCAGAATAAAAAACTTCTAAAACTAAGTAATTTAAATACATATTATGTTGAAATTATAAAGGGTACTAGTATAGTATAGTTTTGCATTGCAATTTTATTTCTACAGTTTTGCAAAATAGTTTCCACTACACAAAATACGTTTCTCCATCAGTCTTCAATACCATGTTTCTTCTTCAAACATTGATTCACACTAAACCCACAATCATAATTGTTCTGTATTATGACCAGAATAACAACACTGACACTTAGTCATTAGTACTGTCAAAAGGGAAATTCCTCTAGTCTGGATATGTAGGGCCAGCTCTATGTTTCTCTTCCTCATGTGATCTCATGTCTCATATTTCAAAACTTTTCTATGTACTGCCTTTGTACTTACGTTTTGTTGTTAATCAGTCAATAGGGGACAAATTTTACAACTTCTACTATATTTCTAAGCTACTGAGCATGAATTATCAACCTCACAAGAAATTAAAATGTTATTCCACGAATAAAACATGTACTCAATATGTGAGTAATAATAATACTTATGATTTAGGCGAAAGAAGGCTATGAGAAAAATCAGGAGCAGAACAAATTCTTGGAATTTACATAATATGGACTCATACTGTGATGCCCTTTAAAAGACAGTTGCAAGTATACCTATGAGAGAACCACACTAATTGAGCCTCCTCGTTATTACTCGCTAGAACTGACAGAGGGCCAAATTATTGTTGTAGCCCCTGCAATTGCATTAGAGCTTTAAAGGTTTAAAGTGCATGTGTGACCATAATACAAATGTATGATTTAAGGATTCATAATCTATTAAATGAAATGGTAATTTTTTTAAATGTCTTGGAGAACATTCAATTAAATGAGGAATTTTTTTTTGGGGGGGGGAATCCCCCTAGTAAAACATACTTCTAGGGTAATTTTTTACGCAGACACACACTAGGTTAAGGATAATTCATAATCTATTTTTTTCTCATTCAGATTGAAAAAATACAAAATAAGATGGATTTCCCATTAAATTCTATTGTATTTTTATAGGTTCGATACTTAGTGGGCTTAGTTCAGAAACTCTGAAACCAATGGTTGAACAAGCAATGCCAACTTTAATAGAGCTTATGTATGATACATCTGTTGTTGTGAGAGATACAGCTGCGTGGACTTTCGGTCGTATTTGTGAAATTGTTCCTGAAGCTGCCACAAATGAAGCTTATATTAAACCTCTTTTAGAATCCCTTCTCAATGGATTAAAGGTAACATTTTTACTCAGGAAACATAACTTTCTATTTTATCTTTTGTAATACTCTGTGTTCTTATTTTTATTGAGCTCCTTGATAAATCTTTCAAGATATTTGAGCACATACAAGGTATGTAATTCCTCACTTCAAAATTTCTAGTTGTGCATAATAAGTTTGTAGAGATTTTGTGTGTTAAAATAGAAACAAGGTTGTAGTGGGCTCCTCTCTTTTCCCTTTCATTTGAAAACTCTGTACTTCAGCAGGGTGGTCACTCACTCTGGAAACCAGGAATTTTGAAATACCACTGGAAAACCGGAAAAACTCAGGGAATTTTACAGTATACACTGAAAAATCTCTGAAATACCACGAGCCATCACTGAAACTGCACCCATTAACGAAACATGACCTTCCAGAATCCTGAAGGCCACGTCATTAATGTTTATTTTGAATAAAATTTATGGTAAAAGATGATCTCTTCAAACCGGGTAGGATTGCATATATTCACATAAAATTTCATATAAATAATTTAAATGAATATTGGAGATTACATAAAAGGAAAGAAGGATTGACTCCAATCATTGATGGGCAGTTTGGCAACATTGGCAATTTTTCCGAAAACAGTCACCAAAAGAAAGATTTTTTTTTTAAACTGATGAAAAAGTTCATTAAATTATACATGAAAACATACTTGTTTTTAAATTCAGCAGCCTATTTGCGTATGACTTTCATTAATAAAAAAAAAGTTGCCGAAGTCTTTTTCCCCACAACTAAGATAAATTAAGAAAAATATAATAATAATGATGTAAGGATTATATTGGTCTCGGAATTTGAGCTTCAAATAAAGTTTTGAGTTTAGAATAAAATGAAATACCTTTCATAGAAGGAAGAAGAATATAAAGAATCTTTTGCAATGGATGAACAACTGAAAGCCATTGAAAAATCTACACCTAATCCTTTCTAGATACATTACATTTAACTTCATGATTGTGAAGCATCTTTTATTTTTTTTATTACTATATTTATATAGTTATTAAGGTTATTATGCTGTTTTAAATATATTTCACTACTTTTTATTTCTAATTCTATCTTTGCATAATTTTGCTTGTTGATTTTGTAGACTGAACCGAGGGTAGCAGCAAATGTTTGTTGGGCATTCACTGGACTGGCAGAAGCTGCGTATGAGCAAGCTGAGAATCAGCTTGAGGATGGAACACAACCGGAGACTTACATCCTCTCCAGATATTTTGAGTACATCGTACACAGTTTACTTGCAACTACTGACAGAGTTGATGGTGCTCAGGTGTGTGTAGTTAATTTTAAAATCTGTGTGAATCATAGAGTGCTCAAAGTATGCTGATTGTGGCATCTATGCCTAAGGCTTATTAATTCTAGTTTTTGAAGCTCTGTGCCTCTTTTAAGAATAATTAAAATCCCTGGTATGTGCTGATTTTAAACATTATAGCTATGATTATGCTTATGATTATGAGACTACTGCTCCCATCATTTGTGAATAATGAATCATAAATAATGCAAATTTGTTAATACAAAATCCATGTAATTAAAATAATAAAAGTACCAAGTTATGTTCCAGCTAATATACAGCAGTTATAATATTGTTACATTTATTACAAAATCAGTAATAAATAACGTTTATTAGAGTTCTTTTGGATTGCAAAATTAAACACACACTAGCTTCAGAGTTTTTATTACTGCACAATATATTTAACAATGCTCTACACACTTGGTTAATTATTCTTAACTACTGCTCACAGTATGCCCTGATAACTTCATTGTTCTTCTCATTACACAATCCAATAACTCACGATCACTGAAGTTCACAAAAACACTGCACTGCACTGATCTTTGTCCTTAAGATAAACACGGCACTATACTGTTCTTCACATAAAACACTTTACTGAACTGGAACTAAAACACACTGTTCACTATAGCTGCACTGAACGCACTGTTATGCAGAACCCCCACTCCTAGTCATGTCATAATAATAATGAGCTGTTAAATAATGAGTCACTTCATTCCAAGGTTAAATACCAAATATTGTTTTCATTGAACACCTACTTTGTGAGATATATGCAAATACGTTCTGTTGATCCTCCCCCCATTCTTTTGTTTTTGGACTACTGAAATTTGGGTGATTGAGATAAAAATTATTGTCATTTATTATAAATTATAGTTCTAGATATATCAAAAGAATATTTCTATCTATCTGGTCAGCTCTTGAGTGGTTGACAGACCTATTTACAATTTAGACACTTTCCATTGGGAGATTATTAAAATTGACTGAAAGATTTGTCATTAATGTTTGTATTTATTCACTTAATACTCAGGGTGATGTTGTGTTAACAGTATGTAGATTATCTATTGTAAAACTTCACGTGGGAAATCTGCTTAGTTTACACAGCCATTGCATGACTGACTTTAATTATTTTAGTTACATAGTTATTACTATTAACAATAGTTTTATTTGTTGCTTTGTAGTTCACTGATGTTTTGGAGCTGTAGTCATTAGTTCTAGATGAACAGGAAATATATTTCTTTATGGTAGTGACCCAGAATGATTTTTAATCTGTGATTTGATTAATTATATTTAAAAAAAAAAAAAAAGAACAACCTGACAAATACCTATGAACTGCATTTAAGATAGGTGTGCATGGTTATTAAATGATAACAAACCATTTATTTTTTATGCTATATATTCTAAAGTAATTTTTAAATAATTTTTTTTTATTCTATCTATGCCTTAGGCCAATTTACGGCCTGCTGCGTATGAAGCACTCATGGAGATGGTGAAGAATTCTCCTAAGGACTGTTACCCTACTGTTCAAAGAGCAACTTTAATTATTCTTGACAGACTCAATCAAGTTCTTGCCATGGAACAGCAAATTCAAAGCCATTCAGATCGTGCTCAGTTTAATGACTTGCAGTCATTACTTTGTGCTACTCTTCAGGTATGTTGCAACTTATTATTACTTCTTTTTTTGTTTTTTTTCACAACTATTTTTCTGTCTCTATAAGGCAGAATCAGCTTTTAAGAGACCAGTCTGTTAGTAACAGGTTAAGTCTATCCTTATTACGTTGGTGGCTGAGCTGTAGGAGTAAGATCATTCCTAATGGTTGAAAATTCCCGCAGCACTAATAGAAGTCGAAGGGTCGTTGACGGCCGCCACTTGGAAGATGTACCACTGTCCAACACCCTTTGACAGCCATTATCAATGTGTTAATCAAATTCTTTCCATTTTCAGATTTACTAGGAGCTGCATCATTGCTAAACCTTTCGTTTTAATTTTTTTTTTTTTTTGCCTCATTGGTTGATCAGTGTGACATAGGCATTTCTTCACATATACACTTCATGCCCTATTATTGATTGATAATTTGGTAATGAGTGAAACAAAAAAAAAATAGATACTACTACTTATTCTAATTGTTATTCATAGGTTTGATTTTGCAAGAGCACCTTTATTTCATTTACTTTTAATTCCTTGATCAAGAAAAAAATGATATTAAGGATTCTGTTCCCTATATCCTAAAGAAAGATTTTTGCTAGGCAATACTGAAAGATTCACTAAGCTTAGCTAAACATTTAACAAATAGATTGCAGTTGTAGCTCTATGTTTGCTGAGGCGTGTGATAGGAGTTTCCTTATCAACAGCTATTTCCCTGCTTGTTGTGGGGTGACCTGCGCACTGTGATGTCTTCATCATTTCTGTGTCCTGCTTCTAGGCCAATTCTACGCATTTGTATTATTTGTTTTGACTTATCTGCATTTTTTTTTTACTCTCCAAATTGCACACATCTAATTTTTCAACGTCTTATTCTTAGATTAAATATCAAATGTTGTTTTCAATTGATCTTTAATAAATGATATACATGCAAATACATTGTGTGATGACGTCATGAATTAAGTTTTATTGACCACCCATTTCTATTCATTGGATTTTTATTTGGAAATAAAATATATATATGGTGTAATGAGATCAGTAGACATCATCCAGGATGGGGGAAATATGCTTAATTTACTCAGCCCATGCATGGTAGATAGTTTTAGCAGATTTCCCTTAAGGGAAATCAGCTATTGAGGTCGTACTCATGACGCGATTTTTGAAAAATTTCTTCAAATGTCCATCGATCCTACCAAGGAGATGACGAAAATGAGGTCCGTTCAAAACTATATATATATATATATATATATATATATATATATAGACATATATATATATATTTGTCTGTTAACACTCTAGCGGTCGCAATTTTTGTTTAATCGTCACCAAACTCGGTATTTAATCGTTTTATGTAAAAAGGAAGATCAAGTTCGTTAACGGCTGAAATCGAACCAGTGGGAGGGGGGGTTTAGAGGGGGGGATTATCAAAAAGTCGATATATCTCCGTTATTATGCATCGGATCGAAATATTGTATAGAACCAATCTTATTGCAAATTAAATTTACTATAAATATTGTTATATGCATTTATTCTCTATCTTGAATATTAACCGAGATATTTGCATTTGTAATCTGCGTGTGGTTACCAGTAGGCTATGTTCGGACTTTCCGCCGAGAGCTCTGGTGGCCGTTTCCATAACTATTCGTCCCTCGTGAATAGGTTTAGAGGTTAGGTTAACTGTTTTTTGGGGCTAGAAACTACTGGGTTATTACGCCCTAAATAATGTTTTAGGTTTAGAGGTTTCTTACTACTACAGTTGTTATTCGGCAGATTTCTCTATTGTAAAACTTCACGTGGGAAATCTGCTTAGTTTACGCAGCCCCTGCGTGACGGACTTTTATGGTGAATGGGTGGTCATTTTTCCTTAGTACCATTAGACCATATTTTTAAATAAACTTTTCTTTTGCTCTTAATAAGGGATTATTTTTTTTATTTTTTCCATGTTCTAATTTTATTTTTATTTTTTAGAGCGTACTAAGGAAAATGACTCCAGAAGATGCACCTCAAATTTCAGATACTATAATGAATGCACTTCTGCAAATGTTTAATTCCAATTCTTGCAAATCTGGTTCCGTTCAAGAAGATGCTATTATGGCAGTTTCAACATTAGTTGAAGTTCTTGGTGAAGGATTCATCAAATATATGCCTGCATTCCAGCCATTCCTTTGCATGGGTCTTAAAAATCATGCAGAATATCAGGTATATATTATATAAAAAATTATTTTAAAATATAACATTTTAAATTTTTTTTTTTTTTTTTTTTTTTACGAATATAGGTAGCATAAAGTAACTTGAAACTGAATTTCAGAGTAATACCTTTAAAAATAAGATACAATGTTGATAGAAGCAAAAAATTTCCATTATAAATTTGAAATAAAAAAAATTGATTCAAAGTAATTTATTGGGAATGAGGATTTTGTTTTTACTTTTTTCTTTGGTTAATTTTTAGTACATAATATATATATATATATATATAAAAAATTGTAACCTCTGTCTGTAAATTGATTTTTTTCTCGAAATTTCTCAATAACTTTTCGTTTCGCATGTCATAGACACCATAACTGCATATTGTTTCTTTGGTGTCTGTTTGTTTGTTACCTTTTCACACATAAACGGCTGAACCGAATTTTATGAAACTTGGTATGTATATTACTCCTAACCCAACTTAGACTTTAGGCTATATTAATATTCTCTGAGACGAACAGGAGTGGGGGGTTATAAGGGAGCCCTGAAATGAAAAAATGTAATATTTTGTTCCCTATTAGATTCTCGGCAAACATGCACATAACAAAAGTTGTTTATTTTGTTATTTAGAATAGCATTTGTTGTGATCACTTTCTTTGTAAAATGAAGTAAACAAGGGATATACGGTAAAGCTATAGTTGGAGTCATTAATTTTATTAGTGTTTATTTAAGCGTTTTTAATGAATGCATATTATGAAAAATGATTTTATGTTTTAGTCACATATGATAACTCTAAATATTATTCGGATTAGTGAGGTTATATATCTCCCTCGCCTCCTTCTCATTTATTTATTTTTCCTAGAAAATAACATTGTTATTCTATTTTCAATAGAAGTGTAAACTATAAGAGCATTTCCGTTATTTAATTTGTATAATGTATTATTTAAACAAAGTCATGCTGAATTGGCACAAAGATTGATAGCGGAAGTTATAGGGATCAAACTCTTTGGTTCTGCTAAAATATTATCTTATTTCCGATATCTTGATGTTATTGCACCAAATAAACATATATGTACCATCATAACAATTATACATTAATGGTAATGTCATATGAGAAAAGACAATATCCGTTTAAACATATGATTTAAAGTATTACTTATTTTGCTGGGAGGGCTAAGATCTCTTCCCCTCACCTATCTTTTTGTATATAACTGAAATTAGGTTTTGGGTAATACTATTATTTAATTCCATCAGGTAGATAAATTATTAAAATAATACTTTGAATCAATAATTTAAGGAAAACAATGGTGATAGTCCTCATGCTGGAGTGGAAGACAGGAGCCTAAACATATAATTGAATTAACTTATTTCCTGTGAAATGCTGGTATTACTGGAAGTGATTACCACTGAGCTCTTCTATTAGCTATTAAGAATATAATCTAATGTACAAAACTATGTTTAAACTATATGTGCTCAGACTGTTTTTTGACAGGAAATAAGTTTCATTATATATTTAATTGTTATAAATGCTATCCATGACTATGCTTTGAAGTATTCAAAAAGGTGAGTTAAAAAGTGGAAAGGGATAGATTAGGAACGCATCTTTATTTATTCTTCAACAGTAAAATTTCTCATGTATAAGTCGCCTGCCTGACCCTCACGGGAAAACAATGCGCCCAGGCGGGAAGTGTAGTTGTAAACATTGAAGCTTTGCCCAATAAAAATACTATCATCATTCAGCCTCAAATGATTTCCCGAGCGAAGCCGGGCACCTTTGCTAGTTATAATATATAATTTTACTCAGGTTTTTTTTTCCCTGAAAAAATTGCATGACATTGAAATATACCAGCAATATTGAATGGAGATTAAAGGTAAGATATCTAGTGTGGTGTGTTAGAGAGAAACAGAACAGCCCTAGTGAAAATATATACTACCATCTCAAAGAGAAACGGAGTTTAGATTGAGCACTCGCTCAAATACTGTAGACTTAGTTATTCAAATATATTGTTTATACATTGATACAAGATGACCATCCATAAGTAGCATTTTTGCTCATATTTTTCAATAAATCAACTGAAAACAAAAATAAAGAGAATTTTCTTTTTAGTTTCTCCTTTTCACTACCACACTTATACATCTGTACGAATATTATTATTATTATTTATTTACGTCCACATTTTGCAACTAAGGCTAATTGGGATGGGTTATCTATAGGTAACCACCCTTTTCTAGCCAGGGTGGGATTTTAGGATGTTATTTAATGAATTTCGTCATTAAATAATTTCCTTTGCCCAGGCAAGAATCGAACTCGTCACTCTGGGTTTACCATGTCAGATAAAGGTCAACGCTTTAACTTGCATGGCTAACCTGAGCCCCTGTAAGAATATCAATGTAGTCTGAAGTCTACATTAGATTACACATGTTATACATATCAAGTGTCATTGAATTGGATGTTTCTTAAGCGGTATTTAATTTTCCACCTTTGTGCAAATCTTGTTTAGATCTTGTGATGATATAAAATGTATATCATTCCTTTGAATAATAAAATAAATAACTACTTATGCTATGAGTATATGTAAATATGAGTGGCCAAGGAATGTCATGATTTCTGAATTGGAAATGAAATATGATTTTTCAATTCAACCTATAATTTGTTCATAAGAACAATAATATAAACCTAAATTCAAAGCTGTGGGTCAATCTTGAATATGCTAAGCTTTATTCAATTCTGTTCAGTTATTTTTGCATAAGAAGTACCATAGCCAGGAATGATTGGAAACTTCTCAAATCCATAGAAACAAAAAAGTAAAAAGGAAGTAATCAGGAATTTTAGATATACATAAATTTAATTTGATAATTATTGATATCGGCAACCCTTTATAAATCCTAAATATTTAGAATACAAGAAATATTATATTAAATTAGTAATTCTGACACTCATTAATATTGTGTGTAATATGTCATATTTCTATTTAATGTTAATTCTACATTTGTTATAGTGTCACTTAATTTTCAGGTTTGTTGTGCAGCTGTTGGTCTTACTGGTGACATTTGCCGAGCTCTGAAAAACAAAGTTCTTCCTTACTGTGATGATGTTATGAGGCTGTTACTTGAAAATTTAAGTGTAAGTTACTTTACATTTTTACCACACAATGATGAGTGCAATAGAATACGCTTCCTATTTTCAAATCTGTCGGTAGATGTCTTATTACTGGCTGATCGGCTGAGTGCACATGGAAAACACTTGGTGTGATGTCATCCTCAAGCCTGTCGTTATTTGTACAGGGTAGTCTGAAATTCCCTGTATTTATTTGATCCTATGATCTATTACTTTTGTGGTACTATTAGTTGTTACTTCAGTTTGTTTATCTAGTGGCATAGTTGTTTGCACATTTTTATGAATTACCTCTCCGTCGATGCCCTCTTGGGTCTACTCAGGTTTAAGGTCCTCATTTGTTGGAATTTAGATTCTGCAAGTATTATTTTCTTTTATTAATTATTTTTCCTTGTTTTCTCAGAAATGTTTAGCAGATTTCCCTTAAGGAAAATCAGCTATTGAGGTCGTACTCATGACGCGATTTTCGAAAAATTTCTTCAAATGTCCATCGATCCTACCCAGGAGATGATGAAAATGAGGTCCGTTCAAAATTATATATTTGTACACACACACACACACACACATATATATATATATATATATATATATATATATATATATATCTATATATATATAAAATTGTAACCTCTGTCTGTGCATTGATTTTTTTCGCGAATTTTCACGATAACTTTTCGTTTCACATGTCATAGACACCATAACTACATTTTGTTTCTTTCGTGTATGTTTGTTTGTTTGTTTGTTTGTTACCTTTTCACGCATAAACGGCTGAACCGAATTTTATGAAACTTGATATGTATATTACTACTAGCCCAACTTAGACTTTAGGCTATATTAATGTTCTCTAAGACTTATAAGGGAGGCCTGAAATTAAAAATAGCGATATTTCGTTTCCTATTGCTTTTTTAGCAAACATGCGAATAACAAAAGTTGTTTATTTTGTAATTTAGAGTAACTATTGTTATATACACTTTTGCCGTATACGGAAGTATAAATGAGTTATACACTAAAAACTATAGAGGGAGTCCACAATTTTATTTGGCACAAAAGACTCAACCGAACTAAACCAAACTCGGTATGTGAATTAGTACCAGCGCCTTCCTTATAATAAGCCATGCTAACATTTCTAGGGACGGGCAGGAGTGGGGGTTATAAGGGAGGCCTGAAATTAAAAATAGCGATATTTCGTTTCCTATTGGATTTTCGGCAAATATGAACATAACAAAAGTTGTTTATTTTGTTATTTAGAGTAACTTTTGTTATATACACGTTTTTTGTATACCGAATTATTAACGAGATATACGCAAAAACCTATAACGAATGTGAACAATTTTATTTGAGCCGAAAGACCCAACCGAAATGAATAAAACTCGGTATGTATATTAGCACTAACGCTTTCATTATAATAAGCCATACTAATATTTCTAGAGACGGGCAGGAGTGGGGGTTGTAGGGGAGGCCTGAATTTAAAATAGCGGTATTTTGTTTTCTATTCGTTTTTCGGCAAATATGAACCTAACAAAAGTTGTTTATTTTGTTATTTAGAGTAACTTTTGTGATATTCATTTTTGACTTTTAACGAAGTATAAACGAGATATATACTATAAAGTAAAGCGGGAGTCAACTATTTTATTGGGCGCTAACGATTGAACCGAACTTAACAAAACTCGGTATGTCAATTAGCATTAATTCTCCCATGATTATAAGCTATATTAAAATTTTTAGGTTCGAACGGGAGTGGGGGTTATAAGTGTGGCCTGAAATAAAAATTCACAATATTTCATTTTCTATTTGTTTTTCGGCAAAGGTGCACATAACAAAAGTTGTTTACTTTGTTATTTAGAGCAACTTTTGTTTCATTCACTTATGTCGTAAAATGAAGTAAATACGGGATATAAGCTAAATCTATAGCGGGAGTCGACGATTTTATTAGTACTTATTTAAATATGTTTATAACACTTAAGTGTTTTTAAATAGGCATATTATGACAAATGATGTTATGTTTTAGCCTTATCTATTTCGATTATTTAGTGATAGTATGATTCGGATTAGTGAGATTATAAATCCCCCTCCCCCTTCGCCTCATTTATTTATTTTCCCTAGGAAATAACTTTGTTATTTATTTCCAATAGAAATTTAAACTATAAGAACATTTCCATTATTTAATTTGTATAATGTATTATTTAAAAAAAAAATCGTGCTGAATTTCCTCAAGGAGTGATAGCGGAAGTAGTAGGGAATCAAACTCTTTGATTTTGGTTATATACTATCTTATTTCCGATATCTTCATGTTATTGAAACAAATATGTACTATCATAACAATTAAACGTTAATGTCATTATGACAAAAGACAAAATGCTCTTAAACTCGATATGATTGTTTAAAGTATTTTATAGGTTGCAGGGACGGCTACGATCTCTTCCCCTCGACTAGCTTTTTGAATATAATTGAAATTATTTTTAGGGTAACACTTTATTTAATGCCATCAGGTAGATAAATTATTACAATAATATTTTGAATTAATAATTTAAGGAGAAGAGTGTTGATAGCTCTAATGCGAGAGCGGAAATAGACGGAGGCTAATAGAGTTAATTGAGTTTACTAATTTCCTGTGAAATGCTGGGCATTACGGGAAGTGATTACCACTGAGATCTACTATTATGAATATAACCTTACGTGCTAAACTATGCTTAAACTATATGTGCTCGGATTGGTTTTTGACAGGAAATAAGTTTCATTATAGACTATATTTAATTGTAATAAATACTATCCATGATTATGGTTTGAAGTATTCAAAAAGGTCAGTTAAAAAATGGCAAGTGATAGATTAGGAACACATTTTTATTTATTCTTCAAATATAAAATTTCTCATTTATAAGTCGCCTGCCTGACCCTCACAGCAAAACAATGCGCGCCGACGGAAGTGTAGTTGTAAACATTGAAGCCTTGCCCAAAAAAATACTATCATCATTCAGCCTTAAATGATTTCCCGAGCGAAGCCGGGTACCTTAGCTAGTATATATATAAAATTGTAACCTCTGTCTGTACATTGATTTTTTTCACGATAACTTTTTGTTTCATATGTAATAGACACCATAACTGCATTTTGTTTCTTTCGTATGTGTGTGTGTTTGTTTGTTTGTTAATTTTTCACACATAAACGGCTGGACCGAATTTTATGAAACTTGGTATGTATATTACTACTAACCCAACTTAGTCTTAAGGCTATATTAATATCCTTATAAGGGGGGTTATAAGGGAAGCCAGAAATTAAAAATAGCGATATTTTGTTTCCTATTGTTTTTTCGGCAAATATGAACATAACAAAAGTTGTTTATTTTGTTATTTAGAGTAACTTTTGTTGTATTCATTTTTGGTTTTTAACAAAGTATAAACGAGATATACACTATAAACTAAAGCGGGAGTCAACTATTTCATTGGGCGCTAACGATTAAAACGAACTTAAAAAAACTCGGTATGTCAATTAGCATTAATTCTTCCATGATTATAAGCTATATTAAAATTTTTAGGTTCGTACGGGAGTGGGGGTTATAAGGGAGGCCTGGAATAAAAATTCGCGATATTTCATTGTCTATATGTTTTTCGACAAACATGCACATAACAATAGTTGTTTACTTAGTTATTTAGATTAATTTTTGTTTTATACATTTCTCCAGGAACAATGTGTGGAGCAAGTAATTAGCGTAGAAATATTGATATGCTCAACAATTCATTCCAATTTGAACTATGAGGTGTACCTCTCCTGGAAAAATTAATTAAAATCTATGTTAATATTTTGTCCTTAATAACGGAAATCTATGCATAATGCACAGAAGACGGAAATATGACAATCTGGAGGAGAGTGAAGACTTACATATTAAATTAATTTTATTATTAACAAATGCCAACAACGGGTATTAAACCTAAACACTGGGACGGGTAAATGTCAAAATATTGTGCAAAGTAAAGCCTTGCCAAAAAAATACCATCACCATTCAGCCTCAAATCAATTCCCGGGCGAAGTCGGGTATCTGAGCTAGTATATATATATATTTGTCTGTTAACGCTCTAGCAGTCACAATTTTTGTTTGATCGTTACGAAACTCTATATTTAACCGTTTTATGTAAAAAGACAGATCTAGTTCGGTAATGGGTGAAATCGGACCAGAGGGATGGGGGTTTTCGAAAATTCGAAATATCTCCGTTATTATGCATCAGACGAAAAATTGTAAAGAACCAATCTTATTGTAAATTTAATTTACTATAAATATTGTTATATACATTTATTCTCTATCTTGAATATTAACCGAAATATTTGCATTTTTATCAGATTTACCTTAGGGAATATCAGCTATTGAGGTCATACTCATGACGCGATTTTCGAAAAATTTCTTCAAATGTTCATCGAAGAGGAGCAGAGTTGGGCACTGATCACCACCTGCTGATTGCTGACACAATGATTCTGAAACCAAGAAATAAAACTGCCAAGGCATTTAGAAGGATTACCATTTCCAAATTACAAGAGGAAAGTAAGCGCGAAGCATTCAGGAATATCCTGGAAGATCACCTACAAGAAATGGATTTGGACTTAGGCATCGATTCACTCTGGACAGAAATCAAATCATGCATTCTCAGGACAGCCACAGAGGTTTGCGGTATGCAGAAAGTCAGGCCAGGCACAAAGATGACTAAGTGGTGGAGTGAAGAAGTTAGGACTGCCATCAAAAGGAAGAAGGAAGCCTGGAAATCATATAAAAGAAGTAAGCTTCAAAGGGATTGGGATGCTTATGTGCAACTGAGGAATGAGGCAAAAAGGGTTGTCAAGGATGCAAAGCAGAAGTCCTGGGAAGAGTTCGGCCTAGAAATAGAAAACCACTATAAGGAAAATATAAAGAAGTTCTGGTACATAACCAAAGCTCTGAGAGGGAAAAGGTCCAAACCAATTAGGAATGTAAAGAATGGAAATGGCAATATTGTGACGAATGATAGGGAGATCCTGAAAGTCTGGAGGGATCACTTCCAGGATAAATTCAGTAGGGTGGAGCATCAACCCAATAACTTGCAGAATCTTAGGGGGAGAGGAAGACAAGATGATACCTACCCTGAAGATATAGATGATGCAATAGAGGAGGATGAAGTGGAGGATGCTATTGAGAAGCTAAGATTGGGTAAAGCTGCTGGACATGACAGAATATCCCCGGAATTCATCAAATATAGTGGACAGGAATTAAGGAAGTGCCTACAAGCCCTATTCCAAAAGATATGGGACGAGAAGAGAATCCCAAATGATTGGGAGAATAATATAATCATCCCAATCTACAAGAAGGGCAGTCAAGCTGAGTGCGAAAACTACAGGCCTATATGCTTGTCCTCTGTGGTGTATAAGCTATACACCAGAATCCTTGAGCAGAGACTAAGGAAAATAGTTGAGGGGGATCTTGAGGAAGAACAGGCTGCTTTTAGACCGGGCAGGCAGACCCAGGACCATATATTCTCGGCCCGAATGATAGTGGAGAAGGCATGGGACAGAGGGAGGAATGTCTATCTGGCCTTTCTGGATTTGAAATCTGCATTTGACTCTGTCCCACGGCAAGATATATGGGACGCTCTGGTTAGCAAGCGTGTTCCACATAACCTCATTAGTGCCATTAAGTCGGCGTATCAAGACCCAAAAGGAGTTGTGAGACTCAATGAAAAGGAGTCTTCTCCATTTAGCTTCTACAAGGGAGTCAAACAAGGGGACGGCCTTAGCCCATTGTTGTTCATTATAGTGATGGAGGAAATATGGAAAATCTGCAAAAGAAGAACACCCCGAGCACTGGTGGGCTACTGGAATATGACGCCCGTTCTAGCCCAAGCAATGTTATATGCCGACGATATAGTGATTGTGGCGGACTCGCAGGAAAGGCTGCAAACTAGTGTTACTGAGTGGTATGAGGAGCTAAAGAGAAAAGGAATGGACATAAATGTAAAGAAAAGTAAGGTTATGTGTGTAGGAAGAGAAGAGGAAGACGTTAATGTCACCTGCAATGGCGTACCACTTGAGATGGTTGACACCTATAAGTATCTTGGCACACTCATATGCAGGGATGGTAGGATAGATCAGGAGGTCTTGAATAGGGTGAGTCAGGCCAATGGAATTTTCTACCAAATACGTAACACCCTAATTGCCAAGGAAGAATTGAGTAGATCAACCAAACTCAGAATCTACAAAGCGGTCTTTCTACCAGTGCTTTTGTATGGTGCAGAGAGTTGGACCTTATTGGACAACCACGCAAGCAAACTCAAGGCAGCAGAAATGAGATACCTAAGGTGCATTGCGGGAAAAACCAGGCGAGACCGCATCAGAAATGAGCGGATAAGAGAGGACCTTGGGGTGAGACCGATTGGAGAGATAGTTGAGGAGCGCCAACTTAAGTGGTTTGGCCATGTCAACCGAATGGGGGACACAAGAAAGGCCAAATGGTTGTATGAAGCACGGCCAGAAGGCAAACGACCCCGTGGTAGACCTAGACTTACTTACCAGGACTACGTAGCTCGATTAGGAGCTGAAAGGGGCAAGGCCACGCCAGAGATTAGGAGACTAGCGGCGGACAGACCCAACTGGGCAAAGTGGACTGAGGTGGCCCCTCCACGCTTATCGGCACACGATGGAGGTAGAAGAAGAAGAAGAAGAAGATGTTCATCGATTCTACCCAGGACATGACGAAAATAAGGGCCATTCAAAATTATATATATATATATATATATATAATTGTAACCTCTGTCTGTACATTGATTTTTTTCCCCGAAATTTCACGATAACTTTTCGTTTCACATGTCATAGACACCATAATTGCATTTTGTTTCTTTCGTGTATGTTTGTCTGTTTGTTTGTTACCTTTTCACGCATAAACGGCTGAACCGAATTTTATGAAACTTGGTATGTATATTACTACTAACCCAACTTAGACTTTAGGCTATATTAATATCCTCTGAGACGAACAGGAGTGGGGGTTATAAGGGAAGCCTAAAATTAAAAATAGCGATATTTCGATTCCTATTGGTTTTTCGGCAAATATAAAAATAACAAAAGTTGTTTATTTTGTTATTTAGAGTAACTTTTGTTATATACACTTTTTTCGTATACCGAATTATAAACGAGATATACGCAAAAACCTATAACGAATGTGAACAATTTTATTTGAGACGAAAGACCCAACCGAAATGAATAAAACTCGGTATGTGTATTAGCACTAACGCTTTCATTATAATAAGCCATACTAACATTTCTAGGAACGGGCAGGAGTGGGGGTTGTAAGGGAGGCCTGAATTTAAAATAGCGGTATTTTGTTTTCTATTCGCTTTTCGGCAAATATGAACCTAACAAAAGTTGTTTATTTTGTTATTTAGAATAACTTTTGTGATATTCATTTTTGACTTTTAAGGAAGTATAAACGAGATATATACTATAAACTAAAGCGGGAGTCAACTATTTTATTGGGCGCTAACGATTGAACCGAACTTAACAAAACTCGGTATGTCAATTAGCATTAATTCTCCCATGATTATAAGCTATATTAAAATTTTTAGGTTCAAACGGGAGTGGGAGTTATAAGGGAGGCCTGAAGTAAAAATTCACGATATTTCATTTTCTATTTGTTTTTCGGCAAAGGTGCACATAACAAAAGTTGTTTACTTTGTTATTTAAAGCAACTTTTGTATCATTCACTTATGTCGTAAAATGAAGTAAATACGGGATATAAGCTAAATCTATAGCGGGAGTCGACGATTTTATTAGTACTTATTTAAATAAGTTTATAACACTTAAGTGTTTTTAATATAGGCATATTATGCCAAATGATGTTATGTTTTAGCCTTATCTATTTCGATTATTTAGTACTAAGTATGATTCGGATTAGTGAGATTATAAATCCCCCTCCCCCTTCGCCTCATTTATTTATTTTCCCTAGAAAATAACATAATTATTTATTTCCAATAGAAATTTAAACTATAAGAACATTTCCATTATTTAATTTGTATAATGTATAATTAAAAAAAAATCGTGCTGAATTTCCTCAAGGAGTGATAGGGGAAGTAGTAGGGAATCAAACTCTTTGATTTTAGTTATATACTATCTTATTTCCGATATCTTCATGTTATTGAAACAAATATGTACTATCATAACAATTAAACGTTAATGTCATTATGAAAAAAGACAAAATGCTCTTAAACTCGATATGATTGTTTAAAGTATTACTTAGGTTGCAGGGACGACTACGATCTCTTCCCCTCGAATAGCTTTTTGAATATAATATAAATTATTTTTCGGGTAACACTATTATTTAATGCCATCAGGTAGATAAATTATTACAATAATATTTTGAATTAATAATTTAAGGAGAAGAGTGTTGATAGCTCTAATGCGAGAGCGGAAATAGATGGAGACTAATAGAGTTAACCCTTAATTGGTCAGTGTATCCTACAGGATACTTGGTTTTCAAGGAATTTTAGTTTGAATTGTGGCGCTTCAATCAGCTCCCCCTCTTTTTCCGTTAAAACATTACGCCCTTCCACCTATTCCCCCATCAGTTTTTCTGTGGTTCACAGTGTATAAACATCGACTTATAGCCTTTCACAACAACCACCTCAACTTTAACCTAGATATGGCGTCCGGCTCGAATTGGGGAAGTTTGCATTGAGTTATTTATTAAATTTTTCAATAATTCATGGTTTATAAATTATGGTTATTGTGTATTATTATATCTAATCTATTATTTAAAAAAAAGTTGTTCGATTAACTTGATATTTCCGCCAAACATTCTATTTTATTTATTGTATCTTGTGAGATACACTGTCCATTTAGCAGATTGCAATGACCGTGATCCGACCGGTTCTTTTGATCAAGTTTTTTATTTAATAGTGTGCAGTAATTTATGTCATTGTGTGACTTTTTGTATGATTTGTGCGTGTTATATTTTCGGGCAGTCGATTTTCCTCAAGAGGAGCATATTTATTATCTTTGGTTCCTCGGCAAAACGCAGATTCCGGTGATGAGGAAGAAGACAAAGAAGAAGAAATTCAAAACGTTTTTCGTGACAACGAAATTATTCTACAAACGGCCGAATTTTTAAACGTTTTTGTTGAAGAACATCTTGACTGCGAGGAAGCAGCTTCGGAAGTTGTGCCAGATGAACCAATGGCTGTCACTTCACAAACAAACTTCAATTTGGTTGATATTCTTTCAAGTGAACATTTGCCAGTTCATATTCGTTAGTTAGTTCATTGTATTATACAATATTTTCATCTTAAAATGTATATTAAAGAATTTTTTTACAACAACTTCAATTGAGTTTCATTTCCGTCCACCATTCTTTCTATACCGGCTTATTGGACAATGTATCCTAGAAGATACATCATTTGCATATGTTGCCCAAATATGACAACAAATTTTTTAACTTAGTAATTACCTTATTTAACCCATAAAAAGAAATAATAGAAGTTAAAATTTTTTTTTTTCTCATTTAATTATGTCCTTGTCCAATTAAGGGTTAATCGAGTTTACTAATTTCCTGTGAAATGCTGGGCATTACGGGAAGTGATTACCACTGAGATCTACTATTATGAATATAACCTTACGTCCTAAACTATGCTTAAACTATATGTGCTTGGATTGGTTTTTGACAGGAAATAAGTTTCATTATAGACGATATTTAATTGTAATAAATACTATCCATGATTATGGTTTGAAGTATTCAAAAAGGTGAGTTAAAAAATGGCAAGGGATAGATTAGGAACACATTTTTATTTATTCTTCAAATATAAAATTTCTCATTTATAAGTCGCCTTCCTGACCCTCACAGGAAAACAATGCGCGCCGACGGAAGTGTAGTTGTAAACATTGAAGCCTTGCACAAAAAAAATACTATCATCATTCAGCCTTTAATGATTTCCCGAGCGAAGCCGGGTACCTTAGCTAGTATATATATATATATATATATACATACGAGTATATATTTGTCTGTTAACTCTCTAGCGGTTGCAATTTTTGCTTGATCATTACCAAATTCTATATTTAAATGTTTTATGAAAAAGTAAAGATCAAGTTCGTTAATGGCTGAAATCGGACCAGTGGGGGGGGGTTAGAGGGGAGAATTTTTGAAATTCAAAATATCTCCGTTATTATGCATCGGATCGAAAAACTGTTTAGATAAATCTTATTGCAAATTAAATTTACTATAAATATTGTTATATACATTTATTCTCTATCTTGAGTATTAATCGAGTTTGCATTTTTATTCAGTGTGTGCGGATAACGAACGAGATGAGATCGGCTAACTTCGGTTCTAGTCGTGAGTTTCCGCCAAAAGCTAGTTCGGCCGTTTCTATAACTGTTCGGCTGGTGAAATTTCTCTATTGTAAAACTTCACGTGGGAAATCTGCTTAGTTTACACTGCCCCTGTGTGACGGACTTTTATTTATATTTAAATATGCACCCTGTTTTATGCATTTGGTTATTCATTTTTTCATTCTGCTAGTATTTTTAGGTTTTCCTTAAGGAATATCAGTTATTGAGGTTTTACTATGATACTATTTTCAAAAAATTTCAAATGTCATTGATCCTACCCAGGAACAGATAATAATGTGGCCTGTTCGTAATCAGATATAGATATTGCTATATATGTCCATAATGTCTAGCAGTCACAATTTGTGTTTGATTATTATCAAACTTATATTAAAATATCTTATATAAAATTAAAGATCAAGTTGAATTACTAATGAAGTTGAATTGGGCTAGGAGGAGGGTGGAAATAGAAAATCCAAAATATCTCTGTTATTTATTATAAGTGGTATAGAAAATTTGCATATAAACACTTTTTATGTAAATTTAAATGATATTCTATACTTTTCCTCTATACCTCTAATATTAACTGAGATCTTTGTATTTTTTTTTTTTTTTTCTTTCAGTTAACCTCTATTCTCAATCATATGATATTAACAATAAACTGATGTCATGAAAAGTTTTACTCCAAGCCCAAATACTTGTTCACACTTCTGTAACTCAGTTGGGATTTTGTATGGCCTTGGATTTGTGTTATTTCTGAGTTAGGTTAAATTATTGTTTCTCATATTTGTCTGGTTGTACAGCTTAGTATGGTCTATCTAATAGTGCCAATTGACCAACCTCATAATTGAATATATCCTTGAAATATTGGGTCATCCTAGTCTTGATTTGATTACTTTCCGTGGTTTCCTTGCTTAGTCTGTTTACTGAATCCCTGCCTTTAAGCATTCGTTGTCCTTATAGAACTTTCGACGAAGGGTGCCTTTTCTTAGTTTGTATTCTCAGATCTTCACCATACACCATCTCTCTTTACTTTTCTCGATCTCTCTCACCATTTTTCTGCATTTAGATTTTTTACATGATTCCATTGATTGTAATTTTTCATACAAAAACTTATCTGCCTTAACCTTCCTAGGCCCGGGTGGGGTGAGTTCTCACCCCATTGCTAATATTGTGCTACATAACTTCGCCGGAAATTTTTGTGTTGGGCTGAAACTTATTTACATTTATCCTGAAACGTTAAAGTTTATTACAAGGTGTTTTTATTATCGTTGTCATTATAAGGTTCTGAGATATCGTTGATTATACGGTGAAATGTGTGCCTGGGGTGAGAACTCACCCCACCAAGGTCTTGTTGTAGCTTGTCTGGGGGTAGTGTAATGTCATTGGTTCTGTGAAGCACAGACCCCCAGCTTCTGTAATTCACAGGAGTTTTGAGGGTAGGTGGGTGGGGTGCCTTTACTCAGTCTGTTGTGGTCTTGAGACGCTTCATAACCTATGCAATGTCATCAATAAGTTCGTCTAGAACTCGTAGACTTGTGGAGCTGGCTTTAGAGCGGAGAGTCATTGTTGACCATATAGCTGGTGAGGAAGAAGGTAATATTGTTCTGAGTGATAGTGATACTGACAGTGCATCAGAGACTGAGGACCAAGTAGAAGATATATACGAAGAAGACGATGAATTGACACTAGATGATACTCACCAGGTGGATATTGAAGATTGTGGAGATATCTATTTTGGAAAAGACGATACTTTTTGGATGAAAACACCTTTTATTCAAAAAAGACGAAGATCTTCTAATATTCTACGTCATCGATCTGGTGTATCTGCAGAAGTGCCTATTCATGGTGAGATTCCTGATATTTTCAAACTATTTATTACTCCAGATATAATTGATATTATAGTAAAGTACACTAATCAGAGAGGGTTTCATGAAACAATTAGACGTAATGCAGAAATAAATATCAACGCTATATGGGTTGATGTGACTCCTATGGAAGTGTATGCTTTCATAGGTTTGTTGATTGTAATGAGAAATAACCGGGAATCAGTAAAGATGCTCTGGTGTAATGATTATCCGTTCAAAGTACCAATATATTCGTCCACAATGTCAAGAGAAAGGTTCAAGTCTATTTCTTCAAACCTCAGATTTGATGACATGTACTCAAGGGAGGAACGACGCCCCACTGATAAATTGGCAGCTTTGCGAGAAGTAACGGATTTGTTCATCATAAACTGCCAAAAATATTATAACCCTGATACACACTTGACTATAGATGAACAGCTTGTGGCTTTCAGGGGAAGGTGTACCTTTAGAGTATATATGAAATCGAAGCCAGCTAAGTATGGTATCAAAATTTGGATAATGGCGGACAATGAAACTTCTTATTGCAAAAATTTGCAGATTTACATAGGGAAAGAAGGAAGAGCGCCTGAAAAACAACAAGGCAAACGTGTGGACATGGATTTAGTTTCGATTTTGCAACCAGGGCATGGAATCACTACAGATAATTTTTTCACCAGCCTCGATTTAGCTGAAAATTTAATTGAGAAAAACCTTACCATCGTTGGGACTCTCAGGAGAAACAAGCCGTTTATTCCTCCAGAATTTCTTCCATCAAAATCACGTGAAGTGCATTCCTCTATTTTTGGCTACCAAATTGAAATAACTTTAGTGTCGTATGTCACTAAAAAAAACAATTGTGTCGTTCTTCTATCTTCTGAACATCATACAAATGCATTGTGTGAGACGGATCGAAAGAAACCAGAAATTATTCAACATTACAACGCAACAAAAGGAGCAGTCGATACCTTAGATAAGATGGTAGCAGAATACACTTGTAATCGACAAACCCGGAGGTGGCCAATGGTGCTCTTTATGATTTTTTTGGATATTGCTGCGGTCAATTCTTTTGTACTATGGACCAAACTCCATCCTGACTGGAAAAAAAGCCGTTTAGATAGAAGGAGGTTATTTCTTCTTGAACTTGGAAAGATGCTAGTAGAGCCACAAATAAAAAGCCGCCTCAACAATCCTGCATCAGCCAAGAGATTTTCAAAAATTTTAATTACAATGATGAAGCAATGTTTGGACAAAAATGAAAAAAATTCAGACCTTCCAGAAGCATCAACCTCATCATCGACTGCGGGTGCCAAAAGAGGAAGATGTTATTTGTGCCCCAGGAGTAACGACTCAAAATTACAAAGGAAGTGCAAAGAGTGTGACAAATTTATCTGTCCTAGGCATTCAATTACAGCAATATTATGCAACCATTGTAATATAAATAACTAAAAAATTCTTAAATGTTTCTTAAATAAATAAAAAAACAATTCTTTAGTCTCTTTATTAACTCTATAAACCATAATTGCCAATTAAAATAAACAATATTACCTTAAAAAAAAAAAAAAAAAAATGTTCGATTGTTTTGAGATTGGGCTGTTTTAGCCTGGGGTGAGAACTCACCCCACCCAGGTCTTTCCGTTTTAGGAAACACCCGGGCCTAGGAAGGTTAAAGCTGAATTACTTTGTGTCATTTGATCTCGTTCTTGACTACAGCTGCCTATACTAGGCAAAAATGATTCTGTTTAGAATCTTGACCATTGTGCTCTCATCAAACCATACAGGACTTGACATTTGAATTATAAATTAAATTACTGAAGTGAGTCTTTCATTCTGTTAATATTTTCAGGATAATACTGTACATCGGTCTGTGAAACCACAGATTCTGTCAGCTTTTGGAGACATTGCTCTTAGTATTGGTGCAGACTTCAAAAAGTATCTGGATGTTGTACTACAAACACTTATGCAGGCATCTCAAGCACAGGTTGACATTGTACGTATTTCTTTTATTATTATTCTATTGTAAGGTTTCATTAATTAACTACTGATATCTTTTTATTTTTATCTTTAAGTGATTAGTTTTGTTTTTAGCTGATTAAGGGAAATTAGCTATTGAAGTGATGCGAATTTCCAAAAATTTCTTCAAATGTCTATTGATCCTACTTGGGAAATTACAAAAATGAGGTCTGTTCTAAACTATAACACACATGCCTGTTACTGCTCTATTGGTCACAAATTGTGTTTGCTCATTGCCAAACTCGATAATTAAACATTCTATGTAAAACTAAAGATCAAGTTCATTAATGACTGAAATCTGACCAGTAGGAGGTGAATTTCAAAATATCTCCATTACTATATGTTGGGTCGAAAAATTGTATAGAACCAATCTTGTTAAACTATTGATTCACTACTATTGTTCTATACATTTTTTGTAACTCAAATATTAAGCATGTTTTTCATGCTTTCTTGTTATCAGCCTTGGGTATATCTCTACTTCTACTCTTTGGATTATTCCTTAAAAATACAGACTATATATATGGTGAAATGACATCAGTCATGTAACATTCCAAAACTTGGGAAGCCTTCTTAGTTTATTCAGCTCCTGCTTGACGGATTTTGTCTGGTACTTGTTACTACCCATCATTGGGTTTAAATAAACATTAATATTTCAATAAATTAAAACACTAATTATTTCCTTTTTCTTTTTTTTTGTGGGATAATTTGGGAAGAAAATAAGTAAGAAAAATAAATAAAGTCTGCCACATAGGTGCTCAGATTCCCCACCTGCTGGAATGGTAAGCAGGAATTTGATTTTCTACTTTTCCAGTAGCAAGAAGCCTATGTGAACCCAAGTTCAAATTTAAGTTGGACAAGAAATGATTAATGATACAATCGCTGAAAAGTGATAATCCCTGGAGTAGGATTAGCTGAAAATAAAAACTTAATCAGTTGCTTTACCCATTTAGTACCGGTCATGCAAGTTACGTTAGCTTATGTTTCTCTGGTTGTCACACAACCGTCATGTTTATTACTTACCTAGTTTTAGACCTATGCCCTTATAGCCCCCTGCCATCATATTTATCCTTCCTTTTACTTAAAACTCAGCTGCTCACTTCCGTTGATGTTTAACCTTCAAATTTGTGGTCTTTGAATTGCAAAGTGTAGTTTCGAGATCACGCTACTGTCATCTCATGTATAAAAAATGTTAGCATTATTTTGTTTTAATTATTTTTCCCATGTTTTGGAATAAAATCTAAACATAAAAATAAAATTTGTTTTTAAAAAATTAGCAATTTTCTCCTTGGTCACACCAGTAAATGACTTGGCTGGGACCGAAAGGGGTTAATATTAAAATTAGAGAAAATCATATATAACAAAAATTGAGTATATTACATGATCAGCAAGATAAAAAATAACATTTTTTGATCCAACTTAATATACCGTGAATATTTCAATTTTTCTTATTTTTACCACCACTAAACCCTCTTGTTCTGTTTAAAACCATTAACAAATTTTATCTTTTGCTTTATATGAATTGTTTAAAATGTTAAATACGGCATAGACCAAATTTATATTGAGATTAAAAAAAAATATAATCTTCATAGATGACATCACATGGAATATATTTAATAAGTGTTATTAGGCCAAGAGAGGAAGTAAGATGGAATAGGAAGTCTTCGAAATGTGGCTTTAATACCTTACTGAGATACACACAAGCACACAAATAATTTTCATTTCGCTTGGATACACTTTGAAATGACTGAGGTAAATCTCAGGAAAAGGCATTCCTAAAAACAAGCAGTGGCTATTTTCTTCTCAAGTGCAATTCCTCCTTAGCTTTTGACTTCCTTGTCAGGCAGGGAGAGGTTGCTCCTCTCATTGTGGTCAAGAGGTGTAGCTTCTGTCGAGAGTGATGGAGTACGATTGTATTGTACATATCACATTACCAAATGCATTTAAATGCAGACTGTAATATTCTTAATAAAATAAAATACCTAAAAAACATGTGGAGAAATAAACGAATGCTGAAAGGAAAATACTCTGCTCATCTGAAACGTGAATGGGCATCAGTCTAAGAGAGAGTATGTACAACTGACCTAAATTATGCGGGAAACACATATAGTGGATATTTAATTTTAAAATATTATATATATAAATATTTAGTCACATTGAAAAAAATATTTTCTCAATACTTTTTATATCCATGAATTATGAAGTGGGATAATGGGTTTATATTTGATACACACTACTATGGTACTAATGACAGAATCTGTAGAATCTGAAATATACAGAAGGGAATATTTTGCAATATGAATCATTAATCAGTGTGCACGTAGTGGAATCAAATTGCCTAAGATACTTTGGACAGAGTCAACTTTAACTGTAAACAATTTCACATAAGAACTTAATTATCTATAGACTAAAGTTAAAATCTTATGTTAGGAGGAGAACGAGGTAAAGTTGTCTTGTTCAGATCATTTCCTGGTGGTAGTTAGACAACTGCTAACACTATAGAAGTGAAAGCTAGTGATAAAACATACCTGGAATGATGGCAGTTAAAAAAATGAAATAAATTGTTGATTATTTAATGAAAGCATATTTCATCCATCACTTCAATAAAATGTTTTTTTGACATAAAATTCCCCAAATTGTTTTTATTGTTAATACTAATTATTAACTTTCTAGGGACACTGGTTAGCCATGTGAGTTAAGGCATTGGTGTTCATCTCATATGGTAAACCTAGTGTGGCGAGTTCAATTCATGCCAGGGCAACAGGAATTTATTGACGAACTCATTAAACAAATCCTTAGTCTCATTCTCTCTAGATAAGGGTGGTAACCTGTAGATAACCCGCCCCAATTAGTTTTAGTAGCATAAAGTGGACGTTAATGAATAATTTAATTTATCAATGTTCTGACTTGGTTTGTAAATCTTATGTTTTCAGAATGACTATGATATGGTTGATTGGTTAAATGAACTGAGAGAAGGAATAGTTGAGGCATATTCAGGAATAATTCAGGGTTTGAAAGGTGATGAAAATGGTCCTGCTAGTGCTGCAAATCTTGCTCTCCTTGAACCACACATTCCTGTAATGGCACAGTTTTTAACTTGTGTGGCTAGAGATACAAATAAGCAAGACAAAGTTCTTGCTGGAGCTGCAGGATTAGTGGGGTAAATTCATTTTAATTTATTTTATTAGTTATGAATATTATGTTATCCTAATAACTTATCAATTTTTATGAGATTTTCATCCATGAAGCCCTAACTATCACACAACCTTTTATGGAAGACAAAATTTATTTTGAAATGAATTTGATAATAGTGTAAACAGTTAGTTCTAGTCAGTTTCTTACTTTCCTTACACACACAAACAACACACCATGCACTAATTAAATTATATGCTTACCAAATTTTATCTCCTGAGGTGCTGGACAGTAGAGGAACCAATTGGTCAGGTTCAATAAAAAGTCCTTGTCCTTTACTAATATTTATTATGCAAAGTGCACTTTCAAAGAGCAAGATTCATTGTCAGTGCCTGTTGTCAAAACAAAAACCAATAATATATTTTAGCAGATTTCCCTTAAGGGAAATCAGCTATTGAGGTCGTGCTCATGATGCGAGTTTCGAAAAATTTCTTCAAATGTCCATCGATCCTACCCAGGAGATGACGAAAATGAGGTCCGTTCAAAATTATATATATATATATATATATATATATATATATATATATATATATATATATATTTGTCTGTTAACGCTCTAGTGGTCGCAATTTTTGTTTTATCTTTACCAAACTCGGAATTTAATCGTTTTATGTAAAAAGGAAGATCAAGTTCGTTAATGGCTGAAATCGGACCAGAGGGAGGGGGGGATTTTTGAAAATTCAAAATATCTCCGTTATTATGCATCGGATCGAAAAACTGTATAGATAAATCTCATTGCATATTAAATTTACTATAAATATTGTTCTATACATTTATTCTGTATCTTGAATATTTACCGAGATATTTGCATTTGTATCCTGCGTGTGGTCACCAGTAGGCTATGTTCGGACTTTCCGCCGAGAGCTCTGACGGCCGTTTTCATAACTATTCGTCCCTCGTGAATAGGTTTAGAGGTTATGTTAACTGTTTTTTGGGGCTAGAAACTACTGGGTTATTACGCCCTAAATAATGTTTTAGGTTTAGAGGTTTCTTACTACTACAGTTGTTATTAGCCAGATTTCTCTATTGTAAAACTTCACGTGGGAAATCTGCTTAGTTTAGCAGCCCCTGCGTGACGGACTTTTTATTATTGACAAGGGCAATTTTTATAAACATTTTTTTTATTTATTGAGGACAAGAGCTTTTTATTGATTCGGTCAAGTTTTACTTTTGACTATAAACCTTTTTTTACTTTATTTTTACTATAAATCAATATTTTACTTTTTTTAAATTAATTTATGTGTATATGCATATTATTATTTTGTAGGGATCTATGTTCTGCTTTTGGTACCAAAGTTATACCATTGTTAGACATTGAGCCTATAAATGATCTTCTAACTCAAGGCAGGAGATCAAGAATCACCAAAACCAAAGCCATCTCTAATTGGGCTACTAAGGAGATGAGGAAAAACAAGACAGCTGCTGCCAATGCTGCTGCTGCTTCATGGTAATCATATTATTCAAATCAAATCATTTTCAGTGTTAAATTGGAATTGCTTTAATATTTCCTAATGGTCTGCTTGGCTTTTATATATTTTCCCCTTCTTTACTTATGAGCTATGTCGTCAAAGGATGTGAACCATTTTGTAGAAAACACCCAGTTAATTTAATTAATCTTATATTTTATAAGGATGGTTTTACATGCTACCAACAACCATGAAATTCTTGCCTAGCATTTATATTGCTTAAGAACATTTTTACATCAAAGATAATCCTAAATAAACTTATATCTGAAATTTTTAGGGTCTAAATCTGATATAGTAGTGGACTGTTTTGAAGACTTTATACAATTTTCAGGCAAAAAAAAAAGGATCTTAAGCCCTCAAACTAACCAATCTTTATAATATTTTTCCACTGGCTGACGTTTTGCCCTCCTGGGCATTAACAATGCTAAAAACATTCAGGATCAATTTTGATCTTTCATTCATTAAGTCAATCCATAATTGTCTTGGATACTAAGATTACTAACTAACCTTTACAATTGTTCCTCCAAGTCAATATAACCATAGTTCTCCAAAGGAGAATATAGTTATTCATTAATCAAGTGACGAAAGTAGATCATTTTACAACTCGAGTGAAACGTTTACCCACACGAGCGAAGCGAGTGTGGTAATTTCACGAGTTGTAAATTCTACTTTCGTCACGAGTGTAATATTAAATTTTTTCTGTAATCGTGTAATACATGATCAGATCTAACCAGAATATGAACAAAATTAGGATGTTGTGAAGATTATGGTATGTTATTGGTAGGTTATAAGCATGGTTGTGAAAGGTTATAAGCATAGTTATAAAACAACTAGTGATGATTGTGAAGTAGTGCAGTTATAAACAAGTGCAGGTTATAAACAAGGAAGGTAATTATTATTATATTTAAATTTTAAAATATATTGATTATTTCCACCAATAATTCATTCACATTTCAATTTATTTTGTTAAAATAAATTCTTACAATGTTAAGAAACATTTAAAAGCATTTAATTTCTAACTTCAAATTATTTTTTAATTTATACTTATTACTAATTAAGAAGGCAATTCACTTGTGAAGAAAGTGATTACTTTCTTCACTCTTGCAAAATGTTTCACTTTCTTCACTCATTTCAGTTTAGCAATGTTACCATTATTCAACGATTACAGAAAAAAAAACTTATAGGAATCTGCCTTAAACTAAGTGGCAATTTGTCAGCAATATCTAATCTTTAACACAAGGTAGGTTCTCTTACTCTCCTAAGTGCTATGCCATAATTAATTTATATGTACACTAGATTATATTCACCAATTATAAATAAATAAAATTGAGAAAGTGTATTTAAAATTTTCACAACCAAAATAATTAAATCATTTCAGAATAAAAAATATCACTCACAAACTAACATTACCTTTATTTACCAGATTTATTTTCACACTTCGGCATAATAGGTATTTAAATTCCTTGTGTCTGTTTTAAACTTGACCACATTCTCCAGGTCTTTGGATATCTAGATTGGAAAAATATAATAAAGATTGCTTAGTATGAGGCCTTAAGATCCTTCTTAATACCTAATTTGGTCTCAGTAACGATTAGGTGCAGAATTGCTAAATCTATATTAGAGCCCATCATTAGTGGCTAAACGTCAAATACACCAAATGTTAGTAATTTCAACGTGAAAACACCACTTTCAAGCCTGTCGAATGTTGTACTGAGTATTCTTATAAAAACTCCAATTTTTATGGAGTTCTAATTATTGACTGGAGGTTGTTTTCGTTTGGAGAAGTTTATTTTTCTCATTTATTCATTCATAGAAGCAGAATCCTGTTTGTAAAATAACAATTCATTATATTTTCTAATTTAAGGCATTCAAATTATTAGGTTACTCAAGTTCATATTTGTGCATTAGTCCAAGAACAACCACTAATTTTTTTATTTTTTTTTTAACGTTTAAGGGTTTAATGTTTTAAAAATATAATTTAAGTTTTGAATGTGAATGTGTGTTTTTCTTTCATTGAAACACAGATATCATCATATTTTTATACCTCGCAGAAGAGAAGATTGGAATATTTGTTGCTTTACCATAATAACATAATCAAAAATTACTTTATATTTTTTTCCCCCTCTTTAAATTTAGCGGCCATTAACACATTTATTATTATTCGATATTATTATTTATTATTCGAAGAGTCAATATTTCCATTTTCCAATAGACTCCTTAGATTTATTTTTACCAATTGCTTCAGATTTTCGGATATTATTCAGGCTTTCCAAAAAAGTGAATACAAACTAGTAATTAGAAAGAAATCTTTTTTTTTTAATTTCATCAAAACTTACATTTTTTAGCGTAAGAATGTTTAGTAGATGTCTATTGAGGAAGGAACTAATTTAATTTTGAACCTAGTCATTAGAAAATTTTCATCTGAGAATTTTACTTAGAAGGGGAATAATTATAATTTTTGAGCTCAAAACATAACATCCATATCCATCTCAAATGCCATCTGTAGCTAATTTCTCATAACACAAAACTTTTAAAACCAATTTGTAAGATGATCAAAAATTTTCTATTCTCGGAATTTATTAATTTTTATAACATTGAAAACCTTGAAACATCAACTGATCAATGGGAAACATAAACTGCATTTAATAGCATATTGGTTTCCATTGGCCATTTAAGATTTGTATTGGGTGTTTGAAGTAATTTGTAGTGAATTTTTTCCATCTTTCTGGCAGCATTTCACAATGGAAGAATGATTCATCTTTAGAGGCAATCCAAGAATCAACTCATTCATAACAAGTGAAACATTGCTCAAACAGGCCATGGGCCATTGATGGAAACTGGTTGTAATCAGATGGAGCAATTTCTGGAGAATACGGTGTTTGGGTAGGGCCTCCCATTTGGTCGTTCCAATGCACGTTTTGAGGCATGAGGATGAGCATTGTCATGGAGAAAAATTATTTTGTCATGCATGTTACACTATTTTTCCTTTAATGTGTATGTCAAACGCATTAGTTGATCATGGTAATGCTTCCTCATAATCGTTTCATTCAGCCTGAGCAGGTCATAGTATATCACACCACACTGATCTCATCAAATACAGAGCATAAGCTTGGTTCTGTGGATATTTGAGTTCGATATTAATGTTGATGGTTTGCCAGGTTTAATCCATGACTTTCTCCATTTGGAGACTTGATGAATTCACTTTTCATCTTATCACGATTCAATGAAAAAATGGCTTTCCATGTCTCTTGGTTTCAATTCATATAGGACCCGATTTCCTGCATTTGGATCATCCCCATGGCTTCCAGGTGTTTGCTGACTTTTGAAAAGTCAACTCCCAATGAGTCAGCCAAATCTTGAAGCCTTTGACACAGCTTTTCATCTTTGATTTTTTTTTTTTTTGGCAGTCTAGGCGTTCCTTGTCTTCCAGCTTAAAATCACCACTTTTAAACCGAGGAAACCTCTTCTGAGATAGTTGCTTAGGTAGAGCATCTTCTCCTTATACATTCATTAAAATTCTATAGTTTTCTGCAGTAATGTTTTTCATATTAAAAGTAATGAACAAGAGCTCCCTGCAAAATCACTTTAATACATTCGACATTCGATAAAGCAAAATGGTTAGTTATTTACACTTCTATAGAATGACTGACTCTAAAAACAAAGCCCAATGATAGTGGGATTTTGCGGAAAAGGGGTCACGTCATCAATTGAAAACCCCACTAATAGCACCATCTATGAGATAACAGTACAAACTAATTCAAATACCCAATATTTAGGAGAAAAAGTATTTTCTTTAGTTTGTTCATTTCATCCCACAAAAGTTTAATGAGTAGGGATTTCCTTTGTTTAATTGTTAACTTCATGCTAAAGGTTTATAGATACCACTGGTGTTCGTACTATTTCATAACAAAATTTCTGTTATGGTCATATTTAAACTGTTCCTCGTTTGGTGTACTTTTTTCATCACAACACGACCTAGCATATAACTTCTTTTTCTGTAAATAAGTATACCAAAAGCAGAACAAACTAAAGGTTTAAAAATAGTAGTAATTTTCAAAATGAAATATATTATTTTTGCATAATAATTAATTCACTGACAGAGGATGTTAATTTTATTCATGCTTAGAAGTTTGATTTTTTCATTCTATTATACTGTTGTCTTTTATTCTGTCAAATTGAATATTTTTTTTTTTTTTTTTTTTTTTTTTTTTTTTTTTTTTTTTAACTGAGGCCCTAGTTTGCTTTTGCCTTGGTCGGTGGGATAGGCTGTCAAACCTAGAAGGTGAAGGCAGTTTCCCATTACCTGAGCAGAGAGCTCTATTATAAGGGGGAGTTGTAAAGGTGATGGGTTGTAATAGAGCTTGGGTGAGGAGTTCTCGGTAACGGGCAGTACTGAGAGGGGTGAATTGAATATCACTCCTTGTTTCTCTATTTATATGAAAATTTGGTTGAAGATAAATTGTTCAAAAGGCATTATTTTTATTTATACCTTTTATATATGGGATCTTGCAAATCAATTCTATTTGTATTTCCTTTTAATTCTCCCACTCACTATCGTTATTTTATTGTTTAGAGGTTTTTGTTGAAGTTTATTTAATTTTAGACTCAGTGTTTAAGGTTACCAATAAACGAAATTTTTAGGCCTTAAGACCTTTACACGAGATATAAAACAAAGAATCTCCCTTTTATCGCCTTAAAAATTAAGGGGTCATATTTTGAGATTAGGGCTTTCATTTTTTGAATCTTGACATAAGATCCAATAATGTTATTTTCCATAAATATTTAAAAGTGAACCTGTAATTTTATTCCTTTGACATCATTGTGTTTCCTTAGATCTTTTTTATTATTGTTAACTATTCTTTATCATCTTTCTTACCTGCTGCCTTTGATGTGGACCACACTAGTGGAAGTGAAGTCTTAACGAATGGGGCTCAACCAATGATGTCTCCTCCAGGTGCAATGTAATTCATATGCTCCTCTGTTAAATTCTACTGACCGCAGTGATACTCTCTTTTTTATGGGTATGTGTCATCAGCATATTTTCTTTATTTTTGATCTCAATTGTTGACCATTATTTACTGAAATAATATAATGGGCAATAATTTAAATAAATATAGGAAAGCAGGACTTGGTTTCTTTTCAGAAGCTGCTAAAAATAGCCTTCTCTGATACACAAACTTTTGACAGTTTTCTTTATGAATCCATTTATTTTAATTATTGATGCTTTAAATTTTTATGAACAGTGCTTTTAAAGCTTATGATGTGTTTAAGGAATTGATTTAGTTTTTGCTAATAATTTAGTCTGTGCAGCATATAGCTATATAACGTGTCTTTAAAGCTTACTTATTGTTTATGTATAACTTTTATTAGCCATATATCATTATGTGGGGAGTGCTTGCTCTTGTAAGTTTGGCACATGTAGGTACATTAACAAAGTTCAGCAATGTGAATTAAAATCTTTAAACCACATTACCTGCTGAAACACTTCATTATTGGTGAATGGTGTACTTAAATTTTAAAATCCAGCCAAACAAATTTAATTCAAATCGTGCTAAAATTTAGGCATGATTGGGGTGGGTGGGGGGGGAGAGTATTATTAATCAATCATATTTGCAGACAAAAAATCATGTATTTATTAAACAAAAAAGAATAAAAGAATAAGTAATATAAAGAAAATAATGATATTTCCTCTGATTTTTTTTTATAATTTAAACAGTAAGAAAAAGAATTAGTCTTTTTATAACAGTGTTGGGTGGCATGCCAACTGAGTTTAAGATTAAAAAAACACTTGTGAATCACAAATTGCTTAATGGGCAGAAAGAGGCTGAATCTATGGTGTGATCCCGTTAAAGTTGTTTTGCTTAGAAAGCCTGCCTCCAAACCGTCACTAAAATATCTTCTATGCCATTGTGCTGGATTGGATGTTTTCTTCTCATGGATGTTATAATGTGAATTAAATGATAATAGCGTTATTAAAGCATTGAGTGCAACAATTTATGCAGTCCCCTGTGGGAGCTATGTACATACTGGCTGAAGTTCTTAGGAGATTTCCCTCAAGGGAAATCAGTTATTGAGGTTGTACTCATGACACAATTTTCAAAATTTTTCTTCAAATGTATCTAGGAGATGACGTAAATGAGGTCCATTCAAAACTGTATATATATATATATATATATATATATATATATATATATATATATATATATATTGTGTCTGTTACCGCTCTAGCGGTCCCAATTATTGTTTGATCATTACCAAATTTGATATTTAGTCCCTTTATGTAAATAGAAAGATCAAGTTTGTTAACGGCTGACATTGGACCAGGGGGGGGGCGGAGGGTTAGAGGGGGAGAATTTTGAAAATTCGAAATATCTCGTTACTATACTATACGTTGGATTGAAAAAGTGTATAAAATGAATCTTATTGCAAATTAAATATACTATAAATATTGTTTATACATTTATTCTCTATCTTGAATATTAACAGAGATATTAGCATTTTTAAGTGTTCGCCAAACTCCCACTTCTACTCATGTTATATAAACAATACTTGGTTATGTAATATTCCGCATTATTCGAAGCTTAAATATCAAATATTGTTATCAAGAAGCCTTTATAATAGATTCATGCAAATATGTTCTGGTGACCTCCCCCTTTCCTCGTCTTAAGTTTTTGGACTACTTAAATTTGATTGATTGAGATAAAAATTATTTTGATTCATTATAATTTACAGTATTAGATATAGTAAATAGTTTTCAATCAACTTAATATGTTATAGTCTGATATATTTCAGTAATTCTTTTTTCTTTCCGGTGAGAGTCGGGTTGGCAGACCTGTTGGTTTACATTTCAGACACTTCTCGCCGGGAGGGGAAAGATTTCTTATTACCGTTTGTATATATATAAATTGTAACCTCTGTCTGTACATTGATTTTTTTCTCGAAATTTCATGATAACTTTTCGTTTCACATGTCATAGACACCTTAACTGCATTTTGTTTCTTTGGTGTCTGTTTATCGTTACCTTTTCACGCATAAACGGCTGAACCGAATTTTATGAAACTTGGTATGTATATTACTACTAACCCAACTTAGACTTTAGGCTATATTAATTTTCTCTGAGACGAACAGGAGTGGGAGTTATAAGGGAGGCCTGAAATTAAACAGTGGTTTTTCCGCAAATATGCACATAACAATAGTTGTTTATTTTGTTATTTAGAGTAACCTTTGTTATATAAACTTTTGTCCTTTTCCGAAGTTTAAATGCGTTATACGCTAAAAATGATAGCGGGAGTCAACTATTTTATTTGGGACAAAAGATTCAACCGAATTAAACAAATCTTGGTATGTGAATTAGCACTAACTCCTCCATGATAATAAGCTGTACCAACATTTCTAGGGACGAGCAGGAGTGGGGGTTATAAGGGAGGACTGAAATTAAAAATAGCGATATTTCATTTCATATTGGTTTTTCGGCAAATTTGCACATAAAAAAAGTTGTTTATTTTGTTATTTAGAGTATCTTTGGTAATATTCACCATCCTGGTGAAAAAATTTACTATCCTCCATAGACTGGCGCTCATTTTGAAAGCTTACTCAGGCCCAACTCGACAACCGCATTGTTCTTTATAGCAGCCGATCCCTCCGACCTATATCCACAGCCACACCAGCAGTTGCAGGCTCATCTCCATTTTGGAGGTATCCATGTTTGTTATTTTCCCTTTCAGGGCCTTAATTTCAACCATAAGAATCAATGGTTGATTCTGAAATTCCTTTTTCCGATGATCTTATATCCATTTGGGATGAGTCTATGCTCCTTCCACTACTGGGAATCTAGGCCTCTGTTCTGACCTTTGGTCTTGGTTAGTCCGGCCTCAATTTCAGCCACTGGGTTTGGAAATTCCCCCCTCTCATATGAAACCTGCCAATTGCTTGGGGTCACATGACTTTTTGGTGTCTCCTTCCAGGGAGACATCTTGACTTTCCATCAGCCAATTTTTGGATCTGTTATCCATCCCTACTGTTGTTGACCTCTGCACTTGTTCATATATTATTAAATCCAATGAAGAAACCACCTTCTCCTCTGGACTGACCTCTCTCATCTCCAGCAGCTTGGTCATTACCTCTATTATGAGAGGCTCCTTCACAGTTCTCCCCTTGGGTAGTCCACATGTACAATGTCAGCCTTGGGGCATTTGAGTGCCTGACTGTCAAAGAATTTTATTTTTAGATAATGTATCATGTCATTGAAGAATTTTAAAATTATTGAATTCAAACACCACATCTAAATGTTAACTGTTAGTCCAAGGGATAGTAAAAATTTCATAATAATAATAATAATAGAAAGTACTCATAGTAAAAGTTCATTACCTAACAAAGGTTTTGAAACACTTGTTAACTAGAATAAAAGGCACATATGCATTATACCTGTCAAAATCAATTATGCCCATCTACAATACCTTTTGGATTATATCATCAGTCCAAGAAATAACACAATTAACCATAGGAAACTGTTTACATTAAGCATGATTCATAAGAACTGAAACCAATGCCCCTACAATCATTGACAAACAACTTTTTGCTTGAAACATTAATGAAGACTGCTGGGCAATTGGTGAAAATTTGATTACTGATGATAAATCAGCAGACATTGCTATTTGGAGAAAAATCGTAGGAGGAAAGAAGAAATTGATGAGCAACCACTAATAAACGAAATATGAATACTCATATTCATAAAAAAATTGAAAAATTGTAAATATATATATATATTTTTTCTGTTAACGCTCTAGCGGGGTCGCAATTTTTGCTTGATCGTTACCAAACTCAATATTTAAATGTTTTATGTAAAAATAAAGGTCGAGTTCGTTAATGGCTGAATTCGGACCAGTGGGATGGGGATTTAGAGGGGGAATTTTCGAAATATCTCCTTTACTATACGTCAGATCAAAACATTGTGTAGACCCAATTTTATTGCAAATTAAATTTACTATAAACATTGTTATATACATTTATTCTCTATTTTTAATATTAACCGAAATATTTGTATTTTTTAGTTTTTAGCTTTCAGTAAACCCCCACTCCTACTCATGTCACATAAACAATACTTTAATTAATGAAACACATAATTTGAAAGTTAAATACCAAATATTGTTCTCATTGAATTTTTACATTTTAAGACAAGTGCAAATTACACGGCTTACGTGGGAAATCTACTTATTTAACTCAGCTCCTGCGTGATAGATTTTTTTTTTTTTCCCCCAGTCTTCAGTAAACCCCAGTGTACTCTTTCGATTTTCACTTTGCGTACCTCTGTCACATAAACATCCTATATCCATCTTAAATATCAGTTGCTATAGACACCTTATTGTAGGGGAAATAGAGAATAGATGTTGAAACATCAGGATGCAATTTCCAATTCTCTCTAGATGATATTTTGCTATTCTTGTTTGGAGATGCTTGATAACATTTTTAACTAGATGATAGAAATATATGTCAGTGATCCTAGGCCAAGCATAATGAACATATATATAATAAATAAATATCAAGCGTCTCCTAAACTGCACGTATTTGATTGAACAGAATTGTAAAGTATCATCTAGAGAGGATAGTATTAAAATTCATTCTATTCTTCAACACCAATGACCTCCCACAATAAAAGTTTTAACTTGTTATAGAAATATACGTCAGTGATCCAAGGCCAAGTCAAATGAAAATATAGCTCTAAAGTATAAAATTATCAGTTTAAAAATATTATTATGCCTAGAGCTAGAAAATTTTAAATATCTTTATTTATTGTAAAATATAATAATAACGAATAAATGGGTAAAGCCAAATTATCAAAATATTGTATTATTATTGATAATTGTTATCTACTTAGGTATTCAATTAATAGTAATATATTTCTTGTTTAATATTGAATATTTTCTTATACTTATTATATTTTTGACAGAAAGCATTCAAATTTTCATTAAATATATGGAACACATTAAAAATTAAATGACTAATTAAAAAAAATTATATTTATTTATTAATATTAAATAAACACCATAGAAACAAAAAGTTAAAAAAAAATCCAGAAAAAAAAATAGTCTCTCCTGGTGAGATTTGATCTTGATATTACAAAAAGAGAACACTACTAACTGAGCCACCGAAACGTTTTGAAATATACGTCTTCGGGATATCTCAAGACTTTTAGGCAAATCTTTAACTTTGTTTAGACGAACTCGTGAGAAGTGCGTTCTCTCACTTTAACAGAATTTGTTTTTCATCACGTACTAAAACTTTTCATTTAAATCTGTAGGGGAAGGTCGTGCGCTCCCCTTGTTAGTGTTTGTCCGATTCTTATTAATAAAATTCATTAAGGAGCATAATCGGACTAAGTGGGGAGGGGTTTCATTTAGTTAGTGGTGAATTATAAAAAAAATTAAATTTCTCTTTTATTTTGAGTCAGAATGAAAATGATTGTACAATCAACCATGTTCTACAATTATGGCTCAGTAATTTTCTTCACTAAGATGAATATTAAGAGAGTTTATTTGTATTGTTTTGTTTTCAGCCTTTAGTTAACCCCCTCTCCTATCCTATTGTTATATACATTTATTCTCTATCTTGTATATTAACAGAGATATTTGGATTTTTCAGTCTTCAGCAAACCCCCACTTCTACTCATGTTATATAAACATTACTCTGTTATGTAATAAACCACATTTTTTGAAGCCAGTGTTAGATATAATAAATAGTTTTTAATAAAATTAATATGTTATATTCTGATATATTTCAGCAATTGTTTTTCTTTACGGTGAGTGCTTGACAGACCTGTTTGTTTACATTTCAGATACTTCCTGTCAGGAGGTTTCTTATTATCATTTGTATTAATTCAAGGTGGTGTTGTGTTACCAATATCTAGATTTATTTATTGATAAACTTCACGAGGGAAATCTGCTTAGTTTACGCAACCCCTGTATGAGGGACTTTTATAGTTTCGGAGAATAAATGTTAAACTGTGCTGAAGGAATACTTTTTTCAAAAGACCTAAAATATTCTAGGAACTTATTAACCCTAGAATCATAACCCTCTCTAGAAAGTCGCCAATCATAACCATTCGTCTGAGGTACGAAAAAAAAAGAGCTTAAAATCACAATTTTTTATTATTAAAAAAACCATTGCTTTGTCTTAACAAATATATAATTACATAAAAAAATGATAAGAATGTTAATTTGCACATTCACAGCATATGTTACCTTGATGCTGAAGGCACATGTACTTTTTTCGCGTTGCACAGGAAAAGCGTGTCATTATTCTCAATCTCGCCGGGCAGAACGCACAAATCTTCTTTTTTTCAGGTTCTACAGGATCTTCTGTCTCTGGTAAATTGTTTTCACCCAGAACTTCTGAAATTTTTCTTTTCAGGTTGCGGGTTAAACATGGGGTTGAGAGTCGGTTTCTCATCCATGGTGTGACTAGTCCTTCACTAACTTTTTTAGCAAAATCCCTCCTAGACAACGGTTTTTCATTATTTCTTATACAATTGTGAACATATATTACATAAGAATTTATCAATGCTGCATTGATGATGTAAAATATGCAACGAGGCCAGGCCAGCCTGTTGCATGACATTGTGCTACACATCTCATCAAATGTGTCAATTGCTCCCTTCGTAGAGATTCTACTATTTCTGGTTTTCCCGATAGAGATATTTCACCTTTCTCGTGAGTGATGGACAAAAGGAGCACATTTTTTTTCTTTTTTGACATTGCTTTGCAGGATACCATAACCATATCTCTGTCGTAACAAAACAGTGAAGTACCTCCTTTTCTGGTCTTTTCATTTTTCAGCTCTAGTGGTATTTCCTTTTTGTCCTTTCATAACGTCCTGACGATTGTTAGGGAATAAGGTGGTTTTACCATTTCTTCTGCCAACGGTATTGACGTAAACCAGCTATCCATTGTGATATTGCGTTTAGTTCCATAAATGGATCGCGTCAATTCTTTTACAAAATGCGTTGCCAGAGGAATACTGTTTTTATCGCACCTAGTATTTTTTCCAAAATACGGCATAGCATCAACTAAATATTTGGTTTTTACGTCATAGCAGCATTAGTTTGATGCCGTTTTTTGTAGGTTTGGACGGGATGTTCATCTTGAAGGGGCACCTTCCGCGAAACCCTACTAACTGCTCATCAATGGTTAGGTATGAGCCAGGTTTATAATTCCTTCTGCATTATAAAACATAGGACACCCAAATTTCAGGAATATGTGCGAACTTGTCAGCAGTTTTTCGCCCATCGCGTGAATTCTTGTCGCCGAACCTCAAACTGTTCAATAGGAAATTGAACCTGGCACGGCTCATTACAGATACATATCTTGAGCCGCTATATGATAATCGAATAACTCCATAGAGTTCAAATGATTGTCTTTTAGAACTGCAGTTAGAACAAGAATACCCAATAAACCGTTAAGTTCAATCTCATTAGTCTGCGAAAAAGTTGCACTATTTTGTCTATTATATTTCTCAGCTTTTACCTTTATGTCCTGATTGGTGTAAAGAGTGATTTTTTCAACAATTGCGGCACTGATAAATAAAGAGAAACATTTTAGAGGAGTTTTAGAATTCTTTGCATCAGCTGTTGGTCATTGCATTAAATGAACAATATTTTTGGCCCTTATTTTAGAAGACCTGGTGGGAGGATCCGCCGACCAGATGTGACCATTTTTTCCCTGAAAACTTTTTTTATTTAGAAGCAAGATATTGTTATGAGGTTTTTCAATACTACAGGAAGCAGGAGAATTTTCTACAGCGGAAGAAGTACTGGGAACTGGCTGTTTATCACAAGATGTAGCAACACAATCTCTTCAATTTACACAATTTTTACTTTCTGAATTCTTGTCCCATTCATCACTGCCATCATCACTAGTTTTAGGTTGAACATATGTAGGATCTTCATCACTATCATCGAAATTAGCTAGAGGATTAGAATGTGAACTATCACTATTTATTGATTCTTGTTCAATAATATCTTTTTCATCACAGGAGCCGATGTCACTAACTTGACCTTTACCTTCTTTCTCCTGCCTCTCTAATTCTTCTAATACTTTCCTGATGTCTTCTTCAGTCCTTAATAACTCATCCATTGTAATTATATGCCTAAATCACAAGAAACAATGCGTGGACACTTAATCACAATAGGTATAATAAACTAACCTTAATCATAGACATTCGTCCCTCAGACAATGCGAGCGTGAAAAAAGGCGAACACGTGGATATGCATACACGGCTTCCCGCCAATACTGATTTTGGAAAAGGAAAAGAGAATACAAGGCGCCTCATCCCCACCCTTCTAGCCTAACACTCTCTAGGAGCGTTCCTAAGAATTGTCCCTCAGATGAAGGGTTATGAATCTAGGGTTATATTGAATTAAGGAGCAGCTCTGAAATAAATATAGAATGAATAGCTGTAAGCTGTAATGAACACACTGTTGGTCACTTGAAGAGAGCTGAGAACAAACTAACTCGGGGCAAATGGGTCTCTTTTATAGCTTGTCTGTAAACATCAATCAGAATGCCGAGAAGGCACTAGACACATTGCCTAGAACAGTCTTTAATTTTTCATGTACTTAATTTTCGCATTGTTTTGTTAGGAATTACGGGGCAGAGTGCAAAAATCGAATGGGACATTCCTTTCACATTGTTTTGTTAGGAAAAACAAATCGGAGTATCATGATTTTTAATTACTTTTATTCCTTATAACCACCAATCCATTTCAACTGAAAGATTCAGTTTATCATCTTAAGTTGGGTTACCAATAGTACACATATTGAGTTTTGTCCAATAATCGCCGCTCTAATGGTTCTAATTTGGAATAATGTCCTTAATTGTAGTTCTTGGTCAAAAATTAAAGGAGTTATTTCACTACTAAAATTACCGGGGGGCTCAGGTTAGCCATGCGAGTTAAAGCGTTGACCTTTATCTCACATGGTAAACCTAGAGTGGCGAGTTCGATTCTTGCCTGGGCAAAGGAAATTATTTAGTGACGAAATTCATTAAATAACGTCCTAAAATCCCACCCTGGCTAGAAAAGGGTGGTAACCTGTAGATAACCCGTCCCGATTAGCCTAAGTTGCATAAAGTGGATGTTAATAAATAATAATAATAATACTAAAATTACCATTCTCAGCGGCTGTCTAGCTCAAGTTTCATCTTTAGATTTGGTTCTTACAATGTAAAGATTTGAGGTAGACTCTACCAATCTTATTTTGCTGGAAGTTACTTTACTGACTGAGGGAGGTCTGAAAGAACTCTTTTTTGGTACTCAAAGAATGTATTTTGTTTTTTTTTAAACACCTAATCTCATGTGTTATCTACTGGATACCATCCTTTTCTAGCCAGGGTGGGATCAATGATTTTATTTAATGAGTTTGTCACTTAATAAATTCCTATTTGCCCTGGCAGGAATTGAACTTACACTCACAGTTTACCATCTGAGATTAAGGCCAACACTTTAACTCACATGGCTAACCTGAGCCCTATAAAAAATATTAATGTGTGTGGGTGTGCATGTATGTCTGTGTATGGATCCTAAATGATAATGTTTTAAAAATATGTCCAGTCTTAGCTTTCAATCTGTGTCGTTCTATCATGAATAAACTTCTATAAATGTTCTTTACTTATAGACAATACTCTTTTAACAAATTTCTTTGCCTATGATTTTTCTTCCAATTTGTACCATCAGAGGAAAAAGATGAGACCTGCTCCAATATCTTATGAAAAACAACCCTTATTTGACTATTGTATTTTTATTCTTGTTGCCTATGATTTTTCTTCCAACTTGTACCATCAGAGGAAAAAGATGAGACCTGCTCCAATATCTTATGAAAAACAACCCTTATTTGACTATTGTATTTTTATTCTTGTTGCAGATTGATTCAGAGGAGTCTTAACACTTGGAAAATAACCGATCACACATATTTAAATCAAGACTCACGTGTAAAGGGAATATACAATAAGAGAGGATGAGGGAAACGTGGCGGCCACTTCCTCCCCTTCCCACCAATCCCAAGGGTAACTTTGACAGCAGGGTTTCTCTCTGTCTGCCTCATCTCTTCTCTCATCATACCTTGTTTTATCATTATCATATATATATTGTTCATAGTATTAGTGAAGAACAAATGGTGAGTTTCAAGAGAGAAAATATGAAGTGTGAATCAGTGATATACATTTATTGTCTTTAATTAAATCAGAAATACTGTTGTCTTATTATTTCTTTGGGGATCAACGAAAAGTGAGTGCGCGATATGAGTGAACGATGTTATAAGAAAATTTGAGGGGCGGATTGTTGTACAAGTGTGTTACATGTTGACTCCAAACTGTGAGAGTGTTTGATTTAGTTGTATTTTTTTTCTTATGTTTAGTTAAATAAATCTAGGGGATTTCACTGACTTTTAAATAAGTGAAAAACCAAAAAAGATATATTATGAACATATCCAAAGTATTTTGTTTTCAGAATTCCCCTAGAATATGGGGCAGTTTATAATTACAGAACGAAGTGCCTTTAACCATCGATCAATTTATCATCTAAAATTTGATGAAGATGGAGCTCAGGTTTTGGGGTCATATATGCCCTATGTTGCGTATACACTATCAAAATTATAATTAGTTATTACATAATTTTTTTATTTATCTAAACTGTAAGTTATATAATAACATAACGTGTTAAACTATAATGTTAACAGAGATAACACTGGCAATGGCTAGTCATATTATGAAACCAAAAGATTATCATTTAATGTTTCTTTGTTTAAATTTTATGTTTTGTGACTAATTAAATAGAAGCTCATATTATAGTAAATAAATGCATATTTACTCTGCTACACTGTTATGGAGAAAATGAAAGCTGGCTTGTCAATAACAGAACAAAATAAATTTCAAACATTTTGAATCTATTCAATTAGTCGTTTATATACAAATGTTTGCCTGTTTTAAAAAAATCATACATATGTTTGCATTTGTGGTTGGGTTATAACATTTTTTCAAAAAATTTGATTGGATTATTTTTAATTATCAGCTCTACAAATTTTGAAGTTGTGAAATGAAGTAGGCATTGATGTGAAGAAGCATGGTGTGTTGCTGAACATGATTAACCTGATACAGCTTCCAAAATGTATATAATAAATCTGAATGAAGATTATAGGTCATCTGTTCGTGCACATATTTCATGTATTATGAAGTTCCAAAAACATATTTTTCATAGGTCATTAATAAGCAGATTTTTCAACCGGCAGCTATATAATCTTTCATTTTTGTTTTTCAAATAAAGTCTTGTTTACGTTTTGGTAGTGTTACTTTCTAATCACAAAAATTATGTTTAAAACGTTTAAATTTATTTCCTTTCAATACAAAGGTATTGATTGTAATATTATAAACGCCTACCTTATCTTATTAATGAAGCAGATACTTCAATGCAGAGAAAATGCAAGTTTCCATTTATTGTGTTTTAACCTTGCATCTGTATTTCATTAATTACAATTTCATCTAAATTGATGTTTTTATTATATATTTATTTTTAATTATTATTCTTTGATTTGGATGTGTGTGCTGTTTTTCAGTTCTATAGGTACTAATTTATTTCTTTGTAATCTAAAAAGTAAAATACTCTCTGCCTACCTAATCATACAGAAAGAAAAGTTAGTATAAACAAGCTATCCTATTTTAGGGGATTATATTAAATTCGTGTTCAGCCATGTGCAGTAATAGTAAATGTGAGAAATCTTATTAATAATGATTTTAATATAGTTATTAATTTTGAAGATGTCTTATCCATTTAAGAGATGACTCCAAATGCAGTCTATATAATGATTTAATTCCTGAGCCTTCCATTACAAACTTTTGTAAATAATGTCATTTTTTAATGAAAAAAATTAATTGTTTAACATACCCAATTATTTAAGTAGAACTGCAGTCATTACAAGGCATGAATCAGTCTAATTGTCATATACAAGATATTCAGCTAGTGATATAGTAAGGTGATTGCTTTCCATTCCACCAAGTATATGAAATACAGCCAAATATGAGTTGGTAGCAAAATTTAATTAGTTTTATTTAGTTTGCTCACTTTTAGCTATATTTTATTATTTTATTTACCTCAAAAATAACTTGTTAATTACTCAGCCTGTGATAGCGGACTCATGTTAATACATTATAAGCCTAATTTTATTTAGTTACTACTACATGAACTTACATGTATTTATGTATTATGAATATATGCGTACTTAGTCTTATGTGAGCACATTGCTAGTTCTCTCTGTGGCCTGTCAAGCCTAGACAATACCATCATTTTTTATAACATGCACCTCATTAATTTTATTAGGATATTTTGTCATGGTCTGATTAAAACATTTTCTATGAAGAATAATAGATTTTATCCTAATTTTCATTTAGGCATGAAACATAACCATACAGTTAAGTTTTTTTAACACTCAGCTCACCTGTTTAATTCTATTACTACCTCAACATATTTTTTAATAGACCATGACATTTAAATCTTTAAAAAAATTGTTGTGATAAACTGATATGATTTTATTATTAAAATTATAAATACAAATAGGAAAAAAGGTATGAGGAACGGCTCACAGGTTTTCGTACTGTAAGTTCCTTAAAAGACATAAGCAAAGCTTTTATATGTATATTTTTTGGAAAAATGAACAAATTAGTTTAGAAACAAAAAAGAAAATAAAGGCACACTGAAACTGGGCAATGACTGTCAGTTTTTGTTTTTAAATAATTATTAAAAAAAAAAAATAAGAAAAAAAAATACTATTTAACTGTGATTGAGAAGTGTGTGCACAAGAGTTTCCGCGTGTGTGCGCGCTTTAATTCCGGATTGTGTGATATTTAGACGCCCCTTAAGTGTGTGTCTCAGCGTGTGAGAATCTCGTATCATACCTGCCGAAGTGTTATTCACATTTTATATAGTATTTAATTTATGTAGAATAATTAAATTATTAAAAATTTAAAAAAAAATACACTTCCTACGGTATGGAAGTAATATATATATATATATTTAAATTGCATTGTATCAATGAGAGTGTGAAGTATGTTTGCTGTCAAACTCATTATGTACAAATGTATTTTGTCGATTGTTATGTATTTGTTGTTGACTGATTGTTGTTGTGTGTTGTATGAATGTTCGCAGTATGAATGTGTGTGTGTATGAGTGGGTTACCCCTCTGTGCCATTTTGCTTTTTCCTCCCCCTTAGAACCCACAATTTTAAATCTATTATGGCCTCCTTGTTGAAAATTCGGACTGAAAATTGACTAGGTTCTTGTCAAAAAATATTACCTCCAAAAATAATTCAAGTTCAAGTATCTAGGCATAAAACCGATCCATTCCTCTCTTTAATGATGCTTATTAGTATTAATTTAAATTTAATTTTTTTAAGTTATAAATTCAGTGATTTATTTTTTTTAAATACATATATGTTAACTAAGAATTGTTATTGTATTTTTCATTTTTATTCATTATTTCAATTTAATATCTTTCTTTTGTACAAATGTGGAAAAAAATAAATAATAGTCTCATTAGAAATATATTTCTTTTATTTTTTTTTCTTATTTCAAAACTTTATTGTATCTAAACCAAATTAAAGGGTAATAATAAAACTGTGAAAAATGAGATATATTTTTGTTCTGCCTTCTTTCTTTTTCCCTAAGTGGATAAGCACTTTAAAGTCTTCACTTCTTGCCAGTAGTATCATAATATGGCCGATGAAAGGAAATGCTTGCCAGAACAGAAAAAACCTAAGCAGGTCAGTAATTATAAATATTTACTACTTTATCATTATCATAAATAAAATATTTAAGTGTGATTTTAAGTCTAGTCTCAAGTAGTTCATTATGAATCCTTGAGTCAATGTATGCTGTTTATTTTTTAGTATAGTTCTCATTTTTGAATATTTAATGTCACTACACTTTTACACAATATTTGGTGGTTTATTTTCAATAGTGGGTTAGATGTGTGATTGTTTTGTTTTGGATCTAGGTTAAAGGAATGAGACCATTTATAATCATAAGCTTTTGAAATATTTTTTCTCTTAATATAGCAATTTTTTTATAAATTTATTTTTGAAGCTATGCAGGGTGGTATATAAGTTTTAATGTAATTAGTCCATTTTTTGTTACAAATATTTGTAATAGAAATGCAATTGTTTTTACAAATATATTTATATTTTGGAAACAGATAATATTCAGTCTATTTGAACTCCATTTTCAATACAGCAATCACTCCTTATTTTACATCTGATATGATACGTAAAGTGCTCATATAAGTAGGATTGCTAATAAGACTGGAAACAAACAATTTAAATATATTTAAGCTTTAAAAACCCAAATTGAGTAAATTTAAGCTATAGTTTTGAATATATATAATAAATATGATATATATATATATATATATCAATTACACAATTTCAAGTAATTGAAATTTTAGATTTTGGTGAAACAGCCTGAATTTAACTGTATTAAACTCGTAATTGTGCTATAGGTTACCATACAGAAGCTATAAAAAACATTTTATATCATCTAGAAAAATGTTTATGTGGCCCGTCAAGCATTTCTAAAATTGAATTGACTTTATCGCCTTTCACCCCTGATCTAGACAAATAGTATTTAGTAGCTACATTTGCCATATGTGGAAATATTGTGTAGGATATATGTGTTTATGATATACAATTCTTTTATAAATACAACCATTTTAGTTAAGGTATTGGTGTTGGTAAATCTAGAGTGGTGGGTTCAATTCCTGCCTGCGTAATAGGAATTTATATAGTGATAATCTCGTTAAATAACATCTCAGTCCCACCCTAGCTAGAAAATGCTGGTAAACTGTAGATAACCCATCCCAATTACATAATATCATAGTAATATAAAATGGGCATTAATAAATAACTAATTTTATAAATAAAACGTAAATATTTTATAACTGAAAACAAAAAATGATGAATAAAGCAAAAGTTATAAATAAATAACTTTAATATGTATGTTGTATATATGCTACATCATGCAAAAGTTCGTTTTTTGGGCGCAATAATTTGTATTATTGATTTTATTTACAGCACTTGTTAACATTAATACAGTTGGCAGGTTTAAATAGATTAATGACTAGCTTTGTTAGTGCCGTTGGCGGGTCTACAAAATCATCTTGTCATATTCCCCATGTAACACAAATGTCCTAATCATCTACAGTAAATGTGCAAAGATTCAGTTGTAGTATCAGTCGTGTAATAAGTGACACTAAAATACATTTAAGTTTAGAAAAGTTTGATTCATAAATGAAACTGTGATTCGGTTTCCCCTCGAAATATTATGATTCAGTTGACGTAAGAATTGGGTAATCATTTTGTCATCAAATTAAAGTGATGCATGGAATGAATGGCTTTTAACCATTATTGAATTTTTTTTTTACATCTGAAGTTCAGATATTTTTTATTACTTTGAGAATCTATGGATTCTGTGATGATCCAGCATTTGAAGATGAGGTCTGAACATCTCTCCAGGCTGTTTTCCATGGTTAGAGGTTCAGAGGACGTAGAGGGTGAGTTTTCGATTCCCATTGACCTGGGTGATTTTGGCAGAGGTGAAAGTGATCGTGCTCTACCTATTTGACTGCCTTATTAAAATGTCGTACTGGGTCGGTGACATGAGCTGATGCATTGTTTCAGCCTAAGACGATCTCTAACGTAGCTTGGTGTTGACCTTTCTTGGTTAATGAGGAACCTAAGTTGCCATTTCTTGGTTTTACATAGACGTCTTTACCAATTGGAAGTTCTTTGGTCATAATGAAACCAACTATTTTTCTCCAGGCCGATCCTTTCCTGGACCTCTTTTATAACCTCTGGAAAGTCGATGAGTGGCTATTGTAATTTTTGTTCGCGTTCTTGATATCAAACGCTGGGCGGGGCTAGTTTTTGTTTTTGTCCATTCAAGAAAAGCTGCATTAAAATCTATCCGTTTGCATTTATTGAGTATTTTCCGATGAGAGGCGTTGCATTGTCGGACACAAAAACTAAGGGAAATCCGTGACGATCAAAGTACCATTTGGAAAAAGCAATGATGGTTTCTGCCTTGTTAGGGATCTGCTTGTCATGTTGGCTACGCAAATCACTACCCCACACTGCTCAACCTCAAAATAATCAGAATAGGAGTCACAGCAAATTGCTGAGAGTCGAGCTCGAATTTGTCCAGGTTGACTTTCCCATGATAGAGATGTAGTCCAGTCAAATTAGCAAAAATAGAAACATTAATCGGTAAAAAACTATAACTTGGTGTAGACCTTTATCTTGGCGTACTATGGAACATACTAAAAGTCCTGACCTCTATCTGCAGGGCTTGATCCGCCATCTTGGAAAAAAGGTGCGCCAATTCAGTTTTTTCCTCATATCTCGGTAACCATTGATCCTATAGTTATGAATGTTATTATAAAAAATAAAGCTCGTGAAATTCTCTATAGGAAAGGTTCAATACGTTTTTTTCATATCTTTAATAGTTTTCTACAATATATTGTTGAATATAAGTATATTTGTATTTTGTCTCTCAAGCTGTCGTAAAAATCACACTTTCGGTATAGAATCTGTAAAAAAAATGCAATTGGACAAAAAATATGAAATATGAGCGTGATATTTCTCGTATGAAAATTTGGCAACTCTTACTATTTAAAATTGTAGTTCACGGCTTGTACTTGAGGTAGCGTCGTCTATGAAATTCTGAGCCGTTTCTTGATGTTGTGAATCTGCAAGGCTATAATCATCATCTTGATCTTTAACATCCATTACGAAGAAATCATTCTCGTCAAGCTCCCTTTCAACGGAACTCTCTCTTTCCGTGTCAAAAGTAGAATTCAGACATGATGTACCATGGCAGTAGCCACATATAGTCGATCAGTTTAGTCCTGCTTTTCTACACCCGCAGGATGAAGTGCAGCCTTTTTTAAAATTACACGGTATTTATGTCATAAATGAATGCGGAGCTGGTGCCTTGAGCGTCAATACAGGTTTCAGACAGTCATTGATTTTTTTCCAACCCCAAAGTTCAGGGCATTTCTCATTACCGCGCCATTTTTGTACCTGGTAATACACGCGAAATGAGTGTTGCTGAGCTGCTGCAGCTGTAGGAGGCAACGAGACCAAATTTGGTTTACTCTTGTACGCTGAGTTTGTGAAAAGATTGTATCGATGTCTCAGTTACAGGTGCATCATATATAGCCATGAAAAAAAGTTCTCCAGCTCGAGTAATATCATGAGCAGTGGCGGTTCGTAGCTAAAATTAGTGGGGGTGCTGCTCCTGAAAATTTTTAGCCTTAGCACGTCAAGGTCGGCACTGCGGGAAGGACAGTGCTCTCTCTCCCTTGCAGCCTCGCCTGGAGCTCCCTGTGTGACAACAGTCAAACACCTCGCTGCTGGAACTGTGAAGCTCACAGTTCCATACAAAGATTTTTGTATCTTTTTTCATAAATTGGGGATTGGTTACTGCGTTAAGCTTAAGGGTTATATATTATTCAAGTATAAATAAATAATTAAAGATAAATAAATAATTAAATGTTATACATAATATCAAGTGGGAATTGGGGGTGCTGCAGTTCCACAGTGCCTATACGCGAGCCGCCACTGATCATGAGAAGCGTTGTTACAATATCATGTAAATTTTCTCGTTGTTTCAATTGTTTAAAGCATTTTAGTTTGCCCTTTTGGAAGAGACATGATGTTGTGTCACAGCCACTAAAAGCGTACTCTATTTCGAAGTTCTTCATGCAATTGTAAAGTACGAGAGAGAGAATCACTTTATTGTATAACTTTTTATACAGTTTGTGGGGCTGCTCAATTGCATTGAGATGCTGAAGCACTCAGCAACTTAGTCAATCCCTAGGACAACAGTAAAACAATACATATTGTATTTAGTCAGCTCAATAACTAAAATAAACACAGTCAGGAACCTAAAAGGTGAATGTCACTAGATATAAATTAGAAACATCATTATTGTACTAACATGATCCGTCGATCTATAATAAGATCACTGGTCAAAGCAAAATTAAAATATATGGTGGGAAATAATCCCTAACGTATCAATAATGATACCCTCGACCAAGGTTTGCAGAACCTTCTTATCTATTCCCACCTCGTCAAAAAATGTCTGGGTACGTTTGGAGACCGTTCCTTGGGCACTGAACCACAAGCCTATCACCAGAAAATCCCGCTCCCCAAATGACTCCCTGAATTTTTCCGAGTAAAATTTAGTACATTTGTCTTAAATATTTTTCTTTTCCTGGTGGATCTTCTCCGCTTGATCAGGGTCGTTGCTCTCGTACCTTATCGTTGGGTCCAGGATGTAGGCAAATTTACAATTTTTGAAAGCAATGATGTCGGCGTACCTCGTTGACCCTGCGGCATCGACAGCGTACACCTCTTCAAAGCATGAAAAATTCTTTGCTTTCAGGAGCTCCATGATAGCATGCTTTACCCGGTGATGTCGCCTCGTGATCAGCAACATGTTATGTGGACAATTCCCGACCACATGGACCACATTTTATTTCGCTACTGTCCCAAATGACACAGATGAATTTTCGCGTTAAATTCATCGCACAGACTGGCACTCCGATCTGGCTTCCTTTGTTGATAACTTATCTTGAATCATGGGTCTGGCATCTCTTTTACAGCTTGGCCCTTCTCCGGGGCTACTTTCAAACTTTGCATAATAATGCTATATAACAAAAACTATTCTCTTAATAGATATACATAAAATTTCTCAATTATATTCAGGGATTTTCATAGAACACGAATAAAGTCTGGCGCTTGGAAGTAGGTATTCAAAACTGTGACTAAGTGTAAATAGCGTTTTAGGGCAGGAATAGTTATTCTAAACCGATAAAACAAATATTAACAAAGATAATGACGAATATATGTCCACATGAAAGTAAACCCCCCTCTTAGTTGAAAATTCGAATGCTTATATAGCGTATCTTCTACCTTGGGATATTTGACCATTTTAGCAGATTTCCCTTCAGGGAAATCAGCTATTGAGGCCGTACTCATGACGCAATTTTCTAAATTTTTCTTCAAATGTCCATCGATCCTACCCAGGACATTTCCTTGTCCCAGTGTTTAGGGTTTACACCCGTCGTTGCTGTGGATTTGTTAATAATAAAATTATTTTTTATTTAAGACTTCACTGTCCTGAATATTTTTATATTTCCCGTCTCCTGTGCATGTATTTTTTTTATAACGTAATGGACCATGTAATTCATAATCGTAGAAAGTACTCTGTCTTCCAAACCATGTATGAACAAATGTTCCTTTCCCTTGATGCAGTACGAAGCCCAACGGTGACAGTTGTTTCAGGTACGTCAAACCGCTATTTAAAATACTCTTTTGTAAGTCTCGATTAAAACTGTATATTCATATTGGTACACATAGTAAAATATATCATATACTAACAGTGCTGAGTTAATAAATGCCAGAAATAACGGAGTGCACCTCCCCCAGCGTTCATCTTTTTAAATTATTTATTTATGATAAACAAATTCACATTCCTGAGAATAACACTACATTGCTAAAAGTATAAGCATCAATTATCATGTAAACATAGACTAATATGAGGTCGGTAGGGAAGCGGCTGAACAGATAAGATATAGGAACTAACCCCCACCCCACACCCCCTAGGCTCAGTGGTGCCAACTCATTTAGGATATCAATCCTGTAATACATAAATTATATTAACGAGTCAGATTATATTATCTTCACAATATTAAAACTGTTTGCTCAAATATTTTTCACGTTTTAATTAAACAAAGTATTAAATACACATAGGGAAAACCGGGGTTTTGCATGAATTAATGTTTGAGATAAGAGAAGAGGGGGGGGGTATACTTTACTTGGTGCAATTTGTTGCTGGCGTTAAAAAATAACATAGATTTGAATTATTAAGGATAAAATTTTAAAATGGATTTGAATTAATTTATCCAGGTGAGGTACCTAAATGGTAGTTCACATTGGAAAGAATTGTTGAGCATATCAATATTTCTTCGCAAATTGCTTGCATCATACATTGTTATACGAAAAAATGTATAAAACAAAAGATATACTATAAGTAAACAACTTTTGTTATGTGCACGTTTGTCGAAAACCAAATAGACAACGAAATATCGCGAATTTTTATTTCAGGCCTCCCTTATAACCCCCACTCCCGTTCGAACCTAAAAATTTTAATATTGCTTATAGTCATGGAAAACTTAATACTAATTGACATACCGAGTTTTGTTAAGTTCGGTTCAATCGTTAGTGCCCAATAAAATTGTTGGCTCCCACTAAAGTTTTAGTGTATATTTCGTTTATACTTTGTTATAAGACAAAAATGAATATCACAAAAGTTACTTCAAATAAAAAAATAAACTACTCTTGTCATGTGCATATTTGCGAAAAAACGAATAGAAACGAAATACCGCTATTTTTAAATTCAGGCCTTTCTTACAACCCCCACTCCTGCCCGTCCCTAGAAATGTTGATATGGGTTCTTATAATGAAAGCGTTAGTACTAATACACATACCGAGTTTTATTTAGTTCGGTCGTCTTTTGTAAAAAAAAAATAGTTCACTTCCACAATAGGTTTTAGCGTATATCTCGTTTATAATTCGGTATACGAAAAAAGTGTATATAACAAAAGTTACTCTAAATAACAAAGTAAACAACTTTTCTTATGTTCATATATGCCGAAAAACCAATAGGAAACGAAATGTCGCTATTTTTAATTTAAGGCTTCCCTTATAACCCCCACTCCTGTTCGTCTCAGAGAATATTAATATAGCCTAAAGTCTAAGTAGGGTTAGTAGTAATATACATACCAAGTTTCATAAAATTCGGTTCAGCCGTTTATGCGTGAAAAGGTAACAAACATACACGAAAGAAACAAATTGCAGATATGGTGTCCATGACATGTGAAACGAAAAGGCCGGTCCAGACGCTCCGTTTTGCACAACGTTTTGTCTGCGCAGTCTTAAGACGGAATGAAAACGTTCCAATTTGTAGAACGTCCACACGGCACAGACATATCTGTATATTTTGCTCAGTTTTGCGTGAGATCGTCATGGAGGAGGTACTACTCTGGTCGATTTTCGCGATGTGTGTTCTTAAAAAAAAAAAAAAAAAAAAAAAAAGATTGCAACATCTCAGAAGTACCCGGCGTTCAAAGTGGTCTCGGAAGTGGCTTCTAAAAAGGAAGCACTTTTCCCATATCATATTACAGCGTGAGTTACGTGATGAACCTACTGATTGGCGGAACTACTTGCGAATGGACGTTGACACATATACTTATTTATTGGAATTAGTGACACCGCATATCAACAAAGAAAATACTTGTATGAGAACAGCAATGTCAGCACATGAAAGGCTATTATTGCCGTGATGAAGCTATGAAAATGATTGCCGTTGCATCAATTTCTTTAAATTTATTTGCTAAACTTTCATACGCCTCCCCCCTTCTTATCCCTGTCACTGTATTCTTTTGATTTAACACGCCAAATGCACGGGAAACTTTCATACAGAGCAATAAAATCTGTTAAAAACTCCCTAGAACATTGCCGAAGGTCAGCCATTGTCGCCTGACGAATTGAAACTGAGTATCAAAATGAATCGGAAAACGGTGCTACCTTCCACACACGCCGACTTGTCTGGGCAGTTCAAGGAAATCTATGCTCTCTGGCTCAGTTTTACTAAAACTGTACCGTCTTCGAAATGGGTTCAAAACTGCACAGTTTTCCAGTCCACACGCAACGTTTTGAACTGCGCAGACAAAACGTTGTGTCTGGACCGGCCTTAAGAGTATCGTGAAATTTTGAAAAAAAAAAAAAAAAAATCAATGTACCATACAGAGCGAGGTTACAATTTTATATATATACAGATGTAATATAATGATTTGGTACCACTGAGTCTAGGGAGGTGTGGGGTGGGGGTTACTTCCTATGTCCTATCTGTTCAGCCGCTTCCCAGCCGACCTCATATTAGTCTATGTTTACATGATAATTGATGCTTATACTTTTAGCAATGTAGTGTTATTCTCAGGAATGTGAATTTGTTTAATTATCATAAATAAATAATTTAAAAAGATGAACGCTGGGGGAGGTGCACCCAGATATTTCTGGCATTTATTAACTCAAAAAAAATCAATGTAACAGACAGAGGTTACAATTATATATATCTACTAGCTAAGGTACCCGGCTTCGCCCAGGAATTCATTTGAGGCAGAATGAAGATAATATTTTTTGGCGAGGCTTTACTTTCCAACATATTTTGACATTTCCCCGTCCCAGTGTTTAGAATTTATACCCGTCATTGCTGTGGATTTGTTAATAATAAAATTATTTGTTATTTAAGAGTTCACTGTCCTCAATATTTTTATATTTCCCATCTCCTGTGTATGTAGATTTTTTTTATAACTTAATCTATATATATATAAAATTGTAACCTCTGTCTGTACATTGATTTTTTTCGCGAAATTTCACGATAACTTTTCGTTTCACATGTCATAGACACCATAAATGCATTTTGTTTCTTTCGTGTCTGTTTGTTTGTTTATTTGTTTGTTTGTTACCTTTTCACGCATAAACGGCTGAACCGAATTTTATGAAACTTGGTATGTATATTACTACTAACCCAACTTAGACTTTAGGCTATATTAATATCCTCTGAGACGAACAGGAGTGGGGGTTATAAGGGAAGCCAGAAATTAAAATTAGCGATATTTCGTTTCCTATTGGTTTTTCGGCAAATATGAACATAACAAAAGTTGTTTATTTTGTTATTTAGAGTAACTTTTGTTATATACACTTTATTCGTATACCGAATTATAAACGAGATATAAGCTAAAACCTATAGCGGAAGTGAACAATGTTATTTTGGACAAAAGACCCAACCGAAATAAATAAAACTCGGTATATGTATTAGCACTAATGCTTTCATTATAACAAGCCATACCAACATTTCTAGGGACGGGCAGGAGTGGGGGTTCTAAGGAAAGCTAGAAATTAAAAATAGCTATATTTCGTTTCCTATTGGTTTTTCAGCAAATATGAACATAACAAAAGTTGTTTATTTTGTTATTTAGAGTAACCTTTTTTATATACACTTTTTTCGTATACCAAATTATAAACGAGATATACGCTAAAACCTATAGCGGAAGTGAACAATTTTATTTGGGACAAAAGACCCAACCGAAATAAATAAAACTCGGTATATGTATTAGCACTAATGCTTTCATTATAACAAGCCATACCAACATTTCTAGGGACGGGCAGGAGTGGGGTTTCTAAGGGAAGCTAGAAATTAAAAATAGCTATATTTCGTTTCCTATTGGTTTTTCAGCAAATATGCACATAACAAAAGTTGTTTATATTGTTATTTAGAGAAAGTTGCTCAACAATTCTTTTCAATATGAACTACCAGGTATCTCACCTAGAAAAATTAATTCAAATGTATGGTAATATTTTGTCCTTAATAATTCAAATCTATGCATAATGCTCAGGAAACGGGAAATATGACAATATGGAGGACAGTGAAGTCTTACAATAAAAAATTAATTTTATAATTAACAAATCCACAGAAACAACGGGTATTAACCCTAAACACTGGGCGGGTAAATGTCAAAATATTGTGCAAAGTAAAGCCTTGCCAAAAAAATACCATCAAAATTCAGCCTCAAATGAATTCCCGAGCGAAGCCGGGTATCTGAGCTAGTGGACCATATAATTCATAATCGTAGAAAGCATTCTATCTTCTAAACCATGTATGAATAAAAGTTCCTTTCTCTTGATACGGTACAAAACCCAATGGGTGACAGCTGTTTTATGTACGTCAATACCGCTATAACCCCCACTCCCGTTCGAACCTAAAAATTTTAATATAGCCTGTAATCATGGAACAATTAATGCTAATTTACATATAGATCTATGTAAGTTCGGTTCAATCGTTAGTGCCCAATAAAATTATTGGCTGCCTCTTTAGGTTTTAGTGCATATCTCGTTTATACTTTGTAAAACGACTAAAGTGAATACAACAAAAGTTACTCTAAATAACAAAATAAACAACTTTTGTCCTGTGCATATTTGCAGAAAAACAGATAGAAAACGAAATATCGCTATTTTTAATTTCAGGCCTTCCTTATAACCCCCCCCCCCTCCTACCCGTCCTTAGAAATGTTAGTATGGCTTCTGATAATGAAGGCGTTAGTGCTAATACACATGCCGTGTTTTATTTAGTTCGGTTGAGTCTTTTTTGCCAAATAAAATTTTTGACTCCCGCTATCATTTTTAGCGTATAAAGCATTTATACTTCGGTATGCGATGAAAGTGTATATAACAAAAGCTACTCTAAATAACAAAATAAACAACTTTTGTTCTGTGCATATTTGACGAAAAAGCATTAGAAAACGAAATACCGCTATTTTTAATTTCAGGCCTCTCTTATAACCCCCACTCCTGCCCGTCCCTAGAAATGTTGGTATTGCTTGTTATAATGAAGTGCTAACACACGTACCGAGTTTAATTTAGTTCGGTTGAGTCCTTTGTGCCAAATAAAATTTTTGACTCCCGCTATAGTTTTTAGTGTATAACGCATTTAAAGTTTGGAATACGACGAAAGTGTATATAAAAAAAGTTACTCTAAATAATAAAATAAATAACTTTTGTTATGTGGATATTTGCCGAAAAACAAATAGGAAACGAAATATCGCTATTTTAATTTCTGGCTTCCCTTATAACCCCCACTCCTGTTCGTCTCAGAGGATATTAATATAGCCTAAAGTCTAAGATGGGCTAGTAGTAATATATTGGGTTGATACAAAATTAATGCAGGTTTTTAATATTCATTGAAAATAGGCCATATCTTTACTTTAACTATATATATTTAATCAAAATAATTTCCATCTGAATCAATGCACTTTTGCCAACGTTTAACAAGTTTTCTTATTCCACCAGAAAAAAAATCTGAATCTCTGGACTCAATGAAGTCACGAAACGAATTTTAATTTAATAAAATTAATTTTATTATTAACAAATCTACAGAAACGACGGGTATTAACCCTAAACACTGGGAAGGGTAAATGTCAAAATATTGTGCAAAGTAAAGCCTTGCCAAAAAAATACCATCACCATCAAGCTTCAAATGAATTCCCGGACGAAGCCGGGTATCTGAGCTAGTTTAATTATCATAAATAAATAATTTAAAAAGATGAACGCTGGGGGAGGTGCTCAGTTATTTCTGGCATTTATTAACTCAAAAAAAATCAATGTAACAGACAGAGGTTACAATTTTTTATATATATATATTTGTCTGTTACCACTCTAGCGGTCGCAATTTTGGTTTTATCGTTACCAAACTTGATATATAATCGTTTTATGTCCATTACCTAACAAAGGTTTTGAAACACCTGTTAGCTAGAATAAAAGGCGCTTATGCATTATACCTGTCAAAATCAATTATGTGCAACGACAATACCTTTTGGATTATGTCATCAGTCCAAGAAATAACACAATTAACCATAGGAAACTGTTTACATTAAGCACGATTCAGAAGAACTGAAACCAATGCCCCTACAATCATTGACAAACAGCTTTTTGCTTGAAACATTAATGAAGACTGCTGGACAATTGGTGAAAATTTGGTTACTGATGATAAATCAGCAGACATTGCTATTTGGAGGAAAATCGTAGGAGGAAAGAAGAAATTGATGAGCAACCACTAATAAACGAAATATGAATACTCATATTCATAAAAAGACTTTTATTTATATATTTTTTCTGTTAACGCTCTAGCGGGGTCGCAATTTTTGCTTGATCGTTACCAAACTAAATATTTAAACGTTTTATGTAAAAATAAAGATCGTGATCGTTAATGGCTGAATTCGGACCAGTGGGATGGGGATTTAGAGGGGAGAATTTCGAAAATTCTTAATATCTCCGTTATTATTTGTCGGATCGAAAAATTGTATAGAACCAATCTTATTGCAAATGTAATGTTCTATAAATGTTAGGTAAACCTTTTCACTATCTTGATTATTAACTATGATATTTGATTTTTTTAGTTTTCGGTCTTGAGTAAACCCCCACTCCTACTCATCTCATATTAACAATATTCTATTATATTATGAAGCACTTTATTTGAAGCTTAAATACCAAATATTGTCCTCATTGAACTTTTTAGTTTTGAGGTAAATGCAAATACGTGGATACGGACTTTTGGATGTCTGAAGTTGGTCCAGGTACTTCTTCTTTCCTAGGTCAAAGGTTTCTTACTGCACACAATGTGAGGCCAATCATTCCGCAATTTGGTTTGTCATTAGTTTTTCGTTCAGCTTTAAAAATCTGTTGTGCGTTATCTAACTTTTCGCTATGGAAAAAACAACCAGAAGAAAAAAAGTCCGTCACGCAGGTGCTGCGTAAACTAAGCAAATTTCCGTCGTCATTTTTAATAGATAAATCTACATACTAGTAACACAACACCACCATTAATATTAAGTGAATAAATAAAAACAGTAATAATAAATGTTTCAGTCAATTTTAACAAACTCCCGATGGGAAGCGTCTGAAATGTAAACGAACAGGTCTACCAACCTCTCACCGGAAAGAAAAACAGTTACTGAAAAAATCAGAATATAACATATTAATTTATTAAAAACTATTTACTATATCTAGTACTGTAATTTATAATCAGTCAGAATAAATGAAATTTTAGTAGTCCAAGAACTTAAGTGGGGGTGGGGGGTCACCAGGACATATTTGCATGCATCTCGTATATAAAGGTCTCTTGATAACCATATTTGGTATTTGAGCTTCAAATAATGTGGTTTATTATATAACAGAGTAATGATTATGCAACTTCCCCTATCAGACGTGCAAATTCTGCATGACATGGTTTAAATCATAAGTGGGCAACAAACGAGACATTTTGAAAAACCCAATTAAACAAAAATATTCCTCTACATACTCAAAATGAGGAAGATCGAGTGAGATGGGGTTTGTCGCTTGCTCTTGCGGAATCAAGAGAACGAGCAAACCGAGTGGCTTCTATGTTCGCCGTGATTATGATGCATTCTTGCAATTTAAGATTGGGGTTGAGTTCAGATTCGAATACATCAGTTAAATAACAATGAATTAAAATATATTATTAGTGAAAAGTCACAAATGGACTTGATAATAGACTTCATTTCTTCAACCATCCCAATCTCGTTAGAGAGGCTAATTGACCTTTAACAGATAGAACAATAGAAAGGCAATGGTATGAAAACTACAAGACAAAACACCACAACAAAATGAATTTCAAGTTATGAGTAGTATAATCATATGGACCTGGTAGCTCATGCAAAACATTTCTGTTATGTTGATAACAATACATTAGCAGTCATTGGTGTTAAATGGTGATTAATTGTGACTATTTAATTTTTTTTATGAACAGTAAATTAATACATGTTTTAAAGCAATAAATGAAAAAAAAATATCTAATAAAACCAAATTAATAAAGGATATATATTTTTGTATAATAATCCTCAAATAGATATATTGTTGGATGTGATATTAAGTCACATATGTTTTTAAGTTATATGGTAACGTAAGATTTATCAGAGTTAAATATTTTTTCATTGATAAGTGGACTATTGTAGCATTCTGATTGTTTTATTTTCCAAATAACTCAAGTTAAATAATTAAAACAAAACAATGCTGAAGAATACAATTACAGTCAGCTCCGCTAAATCACACCCACACTGATTATGTTTAACATTCTCCACAATATTTTTAACAGTACTGAGGGACTGATCAGGATATAATTTTTTTATTATTATTCAGTACTAACAATTTTGCTAGAGTTACTAGATATTCAGATATAAATCCTAAATACTGAGACGGGAAAATGTAAAAATATTGTGCATAGCAAAGCCTTGCCAAAACAAATTCCGATATCATTCAACCTCTAATAATTTCCAAAGCGAAGCCAGGTAGGTACCTAGCTAAGGTTAGCTAGTCTATACATATAATGCCATGCCAAAATTAGTCAAAATGGGTTTAGAGAAAGCCTAAACGGAAAATGAAATCTGAAAATATTTGGGATTGGAATACTTCCTTTACTTTGTACAAGGAAGTAAAAACATATGAAACTGATAGACCTGCATACACTGCCAGTTCCCAGTCTGTTAAAATATAATTTAACTTTAAATAATAAAACTTTAATGACTGTCCCAAAAAACCAATGAGATTTAACACAATGTCTCAGTATAATCTAATATAGTAATTAATTAATTCAAGCACACATACATACAGTTTGAAAGTGTAGCCATACTGGGCCAAAAAACAGAAACTTATTTTCTTCCTATGTATTTATTTTCATCCCCAACATGTTTGAAGCTTTGTCATTCCTTATCAATGGGTTCCCTTTTCTCTAAAATTACAATTTTAAATCCACTCTATTAACAATATATCTCTTATTTTTATTTTCTTATCTTAACCTAATTTTTATGTAATATCCATATGCTAAATTTGCAGTCAAAATTTGTCCACATATCACACCAAGTTTAAAACCAATTTTATATATATATATATATATATATAGATATATATATATATATATATATATATATATATACAGGGTGGGGCAAAAGGTATGAACCGGTTTTGTCTGGCTGGCGCTCAGCTTGTGGTGGTGGGGGGAAGGTGGGCTGGGCCTCGCTAAAGGCGTGGGAGGGTCTAGTTTTCAGTAGCAACCATGCCTTGGATGGGAGAGCATTGTGGATTCGCTGTGAAGACGTTTTTTTGAAAATGGCTATTCTGTTATCGCCACTCAGAGGGCCTTCAGACTGCACTTCAATATTCCTGTTGGGGGTGACGTCCCTGGAGGTAATGCAATTAGACGTTGGGCAAGGGCATTAGAGAACACTGGTTCAACAGCAACTCCTTCAGCAATTGGAAGACCCAGAACGGTAAGAACCCCTGAAAATGTTATTCTGGTAAGAAATGCTATTGAACATTCACCGAGGCGCCTAGCCTGTAGGCATGCATTTGCTTTGGGCATGTCTAGAAGATCTTTAAGGAGAATTTTGCACGAAGATTTACATTTTCACCCTTACAAAATGGTGGTGGTTCAAGAGCTGATACCTCGTGACTTCGAAAATCGTTTAAACTGCTGCCACGAAATGATAGAGAGAATTCCAGCAAATTCAACATTTTTCAACAGTGACGAGGCCCATTTCCACCTGTGTGGAGCTGTTAATAAGCAGAATTTTTGAAATTGGGCTAATGAAAACCCAAGGGAAATTCACCAGAGGCCACTTCACTGCCCTAAAGTGACTGTATGGTGCGCAGTATCCCAGTTCGGCATTATTGGTCCTTACTTTTTTGAGGGAAATGGGTGAACCATCACTGTCACTGCTGAGCGTTATGTGACAGAAGAGTTTTTTGAACCTCAGCTGGAAGAATTAAGTGAAGCGACTAATCTGGGGGACATTTGGTTCCAACAGGACGGGGCAACATCCCACACTGCTAGGATTTTAATGGAGAAATTGAGGCAAATGTTCCCCCTGCGCCTCGCCTTGTCTCCGCGAGGGGTGATGTGGAGTGGCCTGTGCGCTCACCAGATTTTGAGCATTTGTGACTTTTTCCTTTGGGGATACCTAAAGGAAAAGGTTTTTAAACATCGTCCACATACCCTGGAAGAACTTAAGGACAGAATCAGGGAGGAAGTTACGGCAATACCCATCAAAATGTGCAGAAGAGCTCACGAAAACTTCAGAAATCGCCTTCAAGAGTGTATCGCTGTTAACGGCCATCATCTTTCAGATACTATATTTAAAACTTAGTGTAAAAAACTAGTTTATGTACTGATTTATTAATTACAAAGATAATTTTGGTAAGTTGAGTTGTTTTACATCCCTTTAAAACCGATTCATACCTTTTGCCCCACCCGGTATATATACATATATATATATATATATATATATATATACATATATAGACACACACACCCCCTCACATATACACTTATTTTTGGTTGGCATTGTAGACCTTTGAGATCTGGAGCTACCCTAATTTTATGTAGAAAATGAATAATTCGACACACAACCTCCATTAACCAAGAATGAACTGGAATAACTTGTCTCCAGTAGGCTGACAGGCCTCATTAAATCGAGGGTTAATGTGCAAGAGAGCTCAGTAGTCCGAGTTCACCTCCGGTCATCTTGCCAGTGTGTGGGATACAAGAGGGTCTAAGTCATTAGGCATCCTGAGTGGCTGTCAGACGATATATATATATATTCGCTAGACACCTGTTAGTCGACAAGTTCCATGCTATGGTTAGCGATCTCATGAACTAATTTCCTCCCTTGGCAAGAATTGAACATACACTTTCAGCTTACTGAGGGTAGTGATAAATGCACCTATACCTTAACTCTCACAAAGTTATCATCCTCCCTCCCCCTAATATCAATGTGCGTGTAAAAGAATTCATGATATTGCAGTTATAGACAGATTTTTAAACTGTCATAAAGCATCAACTATCAATTATAACATTTTTGTTATAACATAAAATCATGTGAATAAAATATTATCACTGGACAGAACATGTGCACTCCATCAGAGTGTACGTAATGGGAGGAGTGTAATATTGCTATTTCTTAACACATAATTTCAAAGCATTGTTTTATTAAATAAATAAAATACAAATATATAACAAGCAAAAATATTTTATTAGTATTCTGTGATGCTTCGCAAATTAACAACAGTTCAAAAATAAATAATTTACAGAATTGGTTAATAGTATGAAAAAATAGGTATGTATCATTTAATAACTACATGAAAAGAAAATAGAAACAACAATTTAAAACAAAAACATGTTATAGCTATTAGATACTGGTCTGAAGCTTGCTTAGTACACATGTTTATCAATTGAAATTTAATATATTTAATGCATATAAGTTAGTAGGAAATTTTATCATTTATAGCTTTTCCATTAGTAATTCACATTCAATGGTCAATGGAAGGTATTTATTACAGTTATTATTAGGTTCATTATATAAAATTAATATGACATTAACAAATCACAGTTGTTTTAAATTAAAAAAAAAAATTAATTATTACATAAGGAGATAACTCTAGTATTATATTTTAAATAAAAATAGAAACAATTGTATTATATATAACTAAGTGATAATAGAGGGCCAAAATGTAATTCTAGTGTGTATAAAAATAAGCAATCAGGCCGAGACCAAGCATAGTACATATGATACTTAGCACTCATCTATTATTTTATTAAATATGGCTAAAGTTCTTTAAAAAATTAACTTAGATGCTTAAGAATATCCCTTTAAATATTTTATGGTTCCTAACAGTTATTTTTGTCATGAAACCCTAGTAAACAAACACCTTGTGATCCAAGACACAAATTACACGAAAAATAAGAATATCAGAAGAAGAAATTTAGATTCCATATTTTTAAAAATGTTAAGAAAAAGATATGTCATAAATGGAAAGGTTTAAAATTATGCAGATCCTTCTTTTTAAGTGAACATAATTTAAAAAAAAAAACGATATTAACTGTAATTAATAAAATGATTTAGTTACTAATTAGTTAACAAACTGTAGAAGGTGTATTTATATGTACTGAAGACTAATTACATGATAAATACAACTTTCCCTTGTAGTAATTTAATTATTTTTATAAAAATCTGAACTTGTAATAATTAGCCACATTGAATAGCAAGTGTTTCTCTGATGAGAACTAAATAAATAAAATTAGAGTGTTTTATCATAATTTGACTTGATGAATACTACCTTTCTAAGGCTTTGAGTAGAGGCCCACAGTCGAATTGAATACATAGCAATTTTGTCCATAATGAATATATATTACTTATATAAGGCATTTGGCTTATGAGGATTCATTTTACGAGACATCTCTTCTTCAGCTACTAACTGTTTTCTGAATGAAGTAACTTTTTCATCAAGTTGGTCTAAATATTGTTTTCTTTGTGAAATAACTTCATTCAATTTATTAGCAAATGCTTCTAAATCATAATCTACATTATATGTTGATTTCAAAAGGATTTTCTCTTCCAATTCCCATTTAGAACAGTTATCTCTCCAAACTTTAAATTGATCAAGCATCTCTTCTTCTAATTTGTTTAGTTCAGACACAGCTTCATGAAAATGATATAATTCATTAGAAATTTCATGTTCATTTAAAGATCGAAGTGCCGCTAAATCACTTTTGTCTTCATCTTCATCAAGCGATGCTTCTGAATTATCTTCACCAGGATCCTTTGCAGCTAATTCCTTAACTCTGTCTGCATAGCGAAGAGTATTTAATGAATGCTCACAGGAGCTCATTCCTGGACTTATCATAGCTATCATACATGTCTTAGACTTTTCACCAATAAAAGAGTCTCTCAGTACCTGAGTAAGTTTACTGGCTCGAAAAGGTAAATGAGCCCCTTTTCTACCTAATGCACGAATACATTCTTTCAGTGCTAACAATGATTTATTTATTTCAGCACCTTCCATTCTTGTTAGTCGATTAGCGGAAGATGTATCTGCACCTCTTTCATTACCAGCCAAATCTATTAACGAAAACTTACCATGAACTTTATGGCTACCAGAGGCTCGCAAGGTAATCTGAAAAACTGCATGTGATCGAGAAGAATTAGAATTAGCAGATGTCTGGCCGGAGGTCCGAGACTGATTTCCTCCTTGAATCAGTCGCAAAACTTCATCAACAGAATTTACCACTTTTTCTGTTAAGCCAACAACCTGTACTTGCTGCTTACTGTCTTCCAAAACTCGGAGCTTTGCTTTATCAGCAAGAAGATCAAATACTTTACCACTATAAATTTCAAAAAAACTTGCTGCTACAATTAAATTAAGAGGCCTGTAATTTGCAGAATGAATATACTTAAAAACATCATTTGCTACCATAGCATAAATACCTTTCTTACAATCTTGGGTTTTACCTGAAAAAACACCACCCATTGTATGAGTTTTCCCACTTCCAGTTTGACCATATGCAAAGCAAGTAGCCATTCCTCCATCAAAGATAGTTTGCACCAAAGGTTTAGCAGTGAACTTATATACCACTTCATTGCTGCAGTCTTCATCAAAAGCAAAGTCAAATCGAAACTGCTGATTTTCGAGATACTTAGTAAGGTCCACTTTATTCTTAGGTTCATGAACAATAATTGTGTCTTTACGAGGAATAGTAATAACATCAACTTCTTTCTTTGTATTTTCCTTTTTATTAAGAGGCCTTTTTCGAACACACACAGTTATTTGTTGGTGATCAATAGCATCTGAATCTTTTAAAGGTCGAAAATCAAGACCACTGCGGTATTCCCTAATCATACTACTAAATTGCCAGTTAGGGTTACCTCGATCCAAATTAATGAGTGCTTCTTTTTGCTCTTTTAATTTGGCTTGTTGAACTCTTCGCTCTTCTCTGTTTTTCTTGAGTTTTTCAACTTTTTTCACAACACTACTCCTCTTTGGAATTTGGTTAGTAGTAGTTTCAGGAACAGCAGTAGAAAGTATTTTGGGAGTTGATATTCGACTATTAGTTTGCTGTCTCTGTATAGGTAAATGACTAACACTATTCTTAGCTCTTTCTATTGGCTTTCTATTCTCAGAAGCACTAGAATATGCCATAGTATTACGAGGAAATGGTTTCTTTTTAGCAGTTGGTAAAGATAATTTCATCATCTTATTTTCACATTCCTCAGTGGATTTAATAGTAGACGGGAATAAATGCATATTTAAAGAATAAATTGCATCAAACTCAACTTCTTTACCTTTAGTTTCTCCATTTTCAAACCACTCTACAGTCACACTTCTAGCAGCATTATTCACACTAGCAATAATAGCTGGATGTGTTCTTCCATCAGTTCTCTGTATAAGGACACTAATTCCAGATATAATTTGCTGAATGTCCCCCATCTTTGACTAAGATCCACATACAAAGACGCGATTTAAAAATCTTAAATAATTTATTTAAATGTATCCACGTCAACCTGTTGGCACAAATAACTATAAACCGGAGATCTACAACATTCTCACCAAAGGAATAATAAGCTCTCACAAAAAACTGTTATTACACATGGCGGCTTTTGAAGTGAGCGCCTATCCTAGTCCGTTGGCCGATCCATAATGTAGCGGTCATTTCTCAAATTTAAATTATAAATTTAAACTAACAACAACTTGCAAGTTATGAAATATAGATAGTAAAGAGTAGCCTTTAGGATTGCAATTTACATGTCTAAATATATTCATACAATTTTCTATTAATCTCATAATATTATACTTAATTACTTATCACTCAAAAAACAATATTTAAACGCAGGTTATAAGTCTCAAGTCAATCTCTTTGGACTGAGAGAAGCTTGGAAATAATAGCATGAGCAAAAACGTTATATCACAATGATAAAATTCATTACGTAGGTATACAATTAATAAAATAAATTGATCACATATCAATGAATAAAAAGAAAAATCTCACGTAATGAATTAGGACTAAAAAATATTTTTTATTATTATAAAACGCACTGTAGATGAGGTCATAATTTAAATAATGTTCATAATGATACGTAATAAATCATAATGCAATCTCACTAAAATTAAATAATTAAAAACATCTGACTCTGATTTTTGAATAGAATAAATTAGAAATTCATAGACATACAAAACAATTATTATTCCAAATGTTAATATTGTTCTATTCCGCTTGAACAGATTTTTAATACAAAATTATCCTCAGATTTCTAACAGAACAGGCTAAACAGATTCCATATTTGTTAGAATAATACTCATGTATCATCTATTTTGCCCTTAACATTAATTTTTCATAAAGCAAAATTGAAATTTAAGGTAGATATATATTATGCAGTGATCTAATAATTTTAGGAAAAATCGATGTGGTGACATAAATGCGATATATTTATTACCTGGAGATTTACTGAAGGCTGGAAATTAGAAATTGGCTTAATTTACGCAGACCCTGCTTGGAGGACGTTTATGGATGCATAGGATAAATACTTCCAATTAAACATCTAGTTTGATACTCTATACCGGGGATGAGCAACACGTGGCCCGCGGGCCGCTTGCGGCCTTTTCAACATAATTATGCGGCCCGCCATGCATTTCTAAAATTGAATTTATTTTGTCGACTTTCTCCCATCAATATATTGTAAAAAAATTAATTATAACTTAATGGTAGTACATAGTAAACCGAAACAATTTCTTGTGACGACTTACTTGTCGGCGACTCAAAACATGCAATACGAACGCGCCGCGTCTGTGCTTATTTTTGTTTGGTTCTGTCACACAATCAGTCTGGTGAGCTGTTAACTAGCAATATTAGAAATTCTTGAGTTTCTTGAAAGGCGTGAGTGCAATATTAATGTCAAGTAGTTAGTATTAGAGTTTCTTTATTCAAAATTAATTTTTCCTACAAATTGTTTTAACTTTCAAATTTTTAATCCATGATATCATGTGGGAAAAGCAAATGAACACTCGTTAACCCCTGCATAATTCACCAAGAAAATTCGTGTGAAAAAAGATTGAGTTTGCCAAATTTCACAGTACCAATAATTAAACTAATCAATTTTATAAACTCACCGTGAATATATGTATACAATTCCTGAAAGATTTAGAAACTGAATACGGCGACGTGGTTTTTAATACCGAAGTACGTTGGCTTAGTAGAGGCGTAATGCTAAAAACAGTATATAACTTATAAAGTGAAATACAATTGTTCTTGGATCTGAAGGGATATGCATTTCCTCATTTTGGTAATAAAGAATGGATGTGCGATTTTGGGTTTCTTATCGACTTGATTCAGCATCTCAATGATCTTAAAGTGGAACTTCAAGGCAAAGGACAGTTTATTTACAATTTGCATGATAAAATTCAGGGTTTTGAGCGGAAATTATAAATGTGGGAACAGCATCTTTTGCAGAATAATGTGCCTCACTTTCCTCGTTTAGAAAAAGAAAACATTACTACGTAAAAATGCGTACAATATATAGACATTTGGTTTCCATGAAAATGTTTTCCTCGCCATTTAATATCGAAGTGGATACAGTCCTTGAAGACTTTCATAGGGAAGTCATTGACATGCAGAATAATCCCGATTTAAAAAATGTATTTTTCTCAGTAAACATCAACATTTTTTATAAATCGTATGTGAGCTCAGAGAAATTTCCGCTTTTGACGTAAAATGCAATGCAAATGATATCTCTGTTCGGAAGTACGTGTGTTAACGAACAATTATTTTCGACCATGAAATTAATCAAAAATGACCACCGATCAAGACTGATTGATGCACGATTAGAAAGCTGCATACGTTTAGCTACTTCATCTGTTCCGGCTGATATTGATTAGCTTGTACCGAAAAAAGTCCGTCACGCAGGGGCTGCGTAAACTAAGCAGATTTCCCTCGTGAAGTTTAGTAATAGATAAATATACATACTGCTAACACAACACCGTGAATAAATACAAACGGAAATAAGAAATGTTTCATCCAATTTCAATAGCCTGCCGACAGGAAGCGTTAGGTTAGAAATGTAAACAAACTGGTCCCGCCTCACACCGGAAAGAAAAACAATTACTGAAATATATCAGAATATAACACATTAATTTTATTGAGAACTATTTACTATATCTACTAGTGTAATTAATAATGAGTCAGAATAATTGTTATCTCAATCAATAAAATTTTAGTAGTCCAAAACTTTAAGATGGGGGGGGGGAGTCACCAGTGCATATTTGCATGTATCTCGTATAATAAAGGTCTCTTGAATACAATTTTTGGTATTTAAACTTCCAATAATGTGATTTATTATGTATCAGAGTATTGTTTACGTAACATGAGTAGAAGTGGCGGTTTGGTGAAAACTGAAAAATGCAAATATCTCGGTTAATATTCAAGATAGAGAATAAATGTATATAACAATATTTATAGTAAATTTAATTTGTAATAAGATTGATTCTGTATAATTTTTCGATCCGACGTATAGTAACGGAGATATTTCGAATTTTCGAAAATCCTCCCCTCTAAACCCCCCCCCTCCCACTGGTCCGATTTCAGCCGTTAACGAACTTGATCTTTCTTTTTACATAAAACGCTTAAATATGAAGTTTGGTAAGGATTAAACAAAAATTGCGACCGCTAGAGCGGTAACAGACAAATATATATATATATATATATATATATATATATATATATATATATATATATAGATAGATAGATATATATATACAGTTTTGAACGGACCTCATTTTCGTCATCTACTAGGTAGGATCGATGGACATTTGAAGAAAAATGTCGAAAATTCCGTCATGAGTACAACCTCAATAGCTGATTTCCCTTAAGGGAAATCTGCTAAAAAACAGTGCCAAATGTCTGATTAAAAATTTCAAGGAAATCCTTTTTTTTTTTTTTTTTTTTTTTTTTTTTTTTTGCATTAAAATTTGAATATGAAATCTTTACTTTTTTTTTAATTTTTATGTTTTTTCTATTCTGATGTTTATAATAAATAAAGTTTTCTAAATTATTAATAAGTGTTACTTTACAAAAAATTTTAAAATTTAAATTGGCCCGTTGATTAAAAAGGTTGCTCACCCCTGGTCTATACAAACCAGGGCCCCCCTAAGCGCTACTAGCGCCTGTGTGTAAAAACGTCCGTCACGCAGGGGCTGCGTAAACTAAGCAGATTTCCCACGGGAAGTTATACAATAGAGAAATCTCCATACGAGAGCCGGACAGTTACGGCAAAGGGCCGAAATAGCTTTTGGCGGGAAATTCAAAAATCCGATATCGGCCCAAATTTAATAAAAATGCAAATATCTCGGTTAATATTCAAGATAGGGAATAAATGTATATAACAATATTTTAGTAAATTTAATTTGCAATAAGATTGGTTCTGTGCAATTTTTCGATGCGACGTATAGTAACGGAGATATTTCGAATTTTCGAAAATCCTCCCCTCTAAACCCCCCCTCCCACTGGTCCGATTTCAGCCGTTAACGAACTTGATCTTTCTTTTTACATAAATCGCTTAAATATGAAGTTTGGTAAGGATCAAACAAAAATTGTGACCGCTAGAGCGGTAACAGACAAATATATATATATATATATATATATATATATATATATATATATATATATATATACAGTTTTGAACGGACCTCATTTTCGTCATCTACTAGGTAGGATCGATGGACATTTGAAGAAAAATTTCGAAAATTCCGTCATGAGTACAACCTCAATAGCTGATTTTCCTTGAGGGAAATCTGCTAAAAGGATTTTGGCATACCACTCGAGCGGTCGCAATTTTTGTTTTATCTTTACCAAAATTGATATATAATCGTTTTGTACAAAAAACAGATTAAGTTCGTTAATTGCTGAAATCGGACCAGGAGGGGGGGGGGTTAGAGGGGGAGAATTTCGAATATTCTGAATATCTCCGTTATTATGTGTCGGATCGAAAAGTCGTATACAGCCAATCGTATTGCAAATTTAATATTCTATAAATGTTCTTATGTACATTTTTTCTCTATCTTGATTATTAACTGAGATATTTGCATTTTTTAGTTTTCAGTTTTCAGTAAACTCCCTCTCCTACTCATCTCATATTAACAATATTCTATTATGTTATGAAGTATTTTATTTGAACCTTAAATACCATATATTGTTCTCATTGAACTTTTATTTTTTGAGATAAATGCAAAAACGTAACGTACTTGGGAAATCTGCTTAGTTAACGCAGCCCCTGCGCGACGGACTTTTTTTTAAGGTAGGTAGGTGCTTGAAATAAAGCAAAGAACTGAACTTTAAAAGTCATATTTATTTGTAGACTAAAATATCAAAATGAAATAAACAGAAGAAAATCTAATTTTTTGTTTGGGCCCTTGGTTTTGGCGCCCGTGTGCATTGCACACTTTGCACAGATGGTAGCCTGATTAGTTGGCAGTAATCTTGTTTTATCCAAGGTACATATAATATAAGGTAGGGCCATTTGGCGAATAGCCAATCAGAATGCAGCAAGCCTGCTACGTCACTAGGCGACAAGACTCGGAGCGGACCAGCTGAAATAGATCAATATAAGCCGTTTTCTGATTAATTTGGTGAATAAAAAATTATTAAAATGGTATATGTCTGTAAATGATACAAATTACTTTAGTTGAATACATTTTAGCAGATTTCCCTTAAGGGAAATCAGCTATTGAGGTCGTACTCATGACGCGAGTTTCAAAAAATTTCTTCAAATGTCCATCGATCCTACCCAGGAGATGACGAAAATGAGGTCCGTTCAAAATTTTATATATCTATCTATATATATATAAAATTGTAACCTCTGTCTGTACATTGATTTTTTTCGCGAAATTTCACGATAACTTTTCGTTTCACATGTCATAGACACCATAACTGCATTTTGTTTCTTTCGTGTATGTTTGTTTGTTTGTTTGTTTGTTTGTTTGTTTGTTTGTTTGTTTGTTTGTTTGTTTGTTTGTTACCTTTTCACGCATAAACGGCTGAACCGAATTTCATGAAACTTGGTATGTATATTAGTACTAACCCAACTTAGACTTTAGGCTATATTAATTTTCTCTGAGACGAACAGGAGTGGGGGTTATAAGGGAACCCTGAAATTAAAAATAGCGATATTTCGTTTTATATTGGTTTTTCGGCAAATATGCACATAACAAAATTTGTTTATTTTGTTATTTAGAGTAACTTTTGTTATATACACTTTTGTCGTATACCAAAGTTTAAATGCGTTATACGCTAAAAATTATAGCGGGAGTCAACAATATTATTTGCCAAAAAAGACTCAACCGAACTAAATAAAACTCGGTATGTGTATTAGCAGTGAGGCCTTCATTATAATAAGCCATACCAACATTTCTATGGACGGGCAGGAGTGGGGGTTATAAGGGAAGCCTGAAATTAAAAATAGCGATATTTCGTTTTCTATTGGTTTTTCGGCAAATATGCACATAACAAAAGTTGTTTTATTTTGTTATTTAGAGGAAACCTTTGTTATATACACTTTTGTCGTATACCGATTTTTAAATGCGTTATACACTAAAAACTATAGCAGGAGTCCACAATTTTATTTGGCACAAAAGACTCAACCGAACTAAACCAAACTCGGTATGTGTATTAGCAGTGAGGCCTTCATTATAATAAGCCATACCAACATTTCTATGGAGGGGCAGGAGTGGGGGTTATAAGGGAAGCCTGAAATTAAATATAGCGATATTTCGTTTCCTATTGATTTTTCCGCAAATATAAACATAACAAAAGTTGTTTATTTCGTTATTTGGAGTAACTTTTGTTATATACACTTTTGTCGTATACCTAAGTATAAATGAGTTATAAGCTAAAAACTATAGCGGGAGTCATTAATTTTATTGGGCTCAAAAGACTCAACCGAACTAAATAAAACTCGGTATGTATATTAGTGTTGACGCCCTAATTATCATAGGCCATACCAACATTTCTAGGGACAAGCAGGAGTGGGGTTTATAAGGGTGGCCTGAAATTAAAAATAGCGATATTTCGTTTTCTATTGATTTTTCCGCAAATATAAACATAACAAAAGTTGTTTATTTCGTTATTTGGAGTAACTTTTGTTATATACACTTTTAAAATGAAGTAAACACGGGATATACGCTAAACGGGAGTCAATAATATTAGTACTTATTTAAGGGGTTTTAATAAAGGAATATTATGACAAATGATGTTATGTTTTATATGATAGTTCAAAGTATGATTCGGATTAGTGAGGTAATAAATCTTCGTCACCCCCTCCTAATAACTTTATTATTTATTTCCAATAGAAATATAAACTATAAGAGCATTTCCATTATTTAATTTGTATAATCTACCTTGGTGTTATTGAAACAAATATTTAATATATAATAACAATTAAACGTTAATGGTAATGTCATTATGACAAAAAACAATATGCGTTTAAACTCGATATGATATTTTCAGGGTGCCACGGGTTATTTAATTCCGTCCGGTAGATAAATTATAAAATAATGTTTTGCATCAATAATATAAGTAGAAGAATGTTGAGAAGTCCCATGCGGGAACGGAAGATGACGGGAGCCTTACACGTTAATTGAGTTTAGTTATTTCCCGTCTGGCATTCCTGGAAGCGATTTCCAGTGAGATTCACTAATACAAATATAATCTTACGTGCAAAACTTTGCCTAAACTATGTGAGCTCGGATTGGCTTTTGAAAGGAAATATGTTTATTATAGATGATATTTAATTGTAATAAATGCTACCCATGATTATGGTTGGAATTACTGAAAAACGGTGAGTCAAAAAGTGTAGAGGGATAGATTAGGAACACATTTTCATTTATCCTTCAAAAATAAAATTTCTATTCTATTAATCCCCAAAAGTTACCATTCAGGGTTGGCTATTTCGGAAAATCATTACGTCGTGGAGGGAAGTGTAATTGTACACATTGAAGTCTTACTATCAAAATACCATCATTAGTCAGTCAAGAATGATTTCCCGGGCATCGCCGGGTACCTTAGCTAGTATATATATAAAATTGTAACCTCTGTCTGTACATTGATTTTTTTCACGAAATTTCACGATAACTTTTCGTTTCACATGTCATAGACACCATAACTGCATTTTGTTTCTTTGGTGTCTGTTTGTTTGTTTGTTTGTTTATTTGTTTGTTTGTTTATTTGTTTGTTTGTTTGTTTGTTACCTTTTCACGCATAAACGGCTGAACCGAATTTTATGAAACTTGGTATGTATATTACTACTAACCCAACTTAGACTTTAGGCTATATTAATATCCTCTGAGACGAACAGGAGTGGGGGTTATAAGGGAAGCCAGAAATTAAAAATAGCGATATTTCGATTCCTATTGGTTTTTCAGCAAATATGCACATAACAAAAGTTGTTTATTTTGTTATTTAGAGTAACTTTTGTTATATACACTTTCGTCGTATACCGAGTTATAAACGAGATATACGCTAAAACCTATAGAGGAAGTGAACTATTTTATATGGCACAAAAGAATCAACCAAACTAAATAAAACTCGGTATGTGTATTAGCACTAACGCTTTCATTATAACAAGCCATGCCAACATTTCTAGGGACGGGCAGGAGTGGGGGTTATAAGGGAAGCCATAAATTAAAAATAGCGATATTTCGTTTGTTATTGGTTTTTCGGCATATATGAACATAACAAAAGTTGTTTATTGTGTAATTTAGAGTAACTTTTGTTATATTCACTTTTGCCGTATACGGAAGTAAAAATGAGTTATACTCTAAAAACTATAGAGGGAGTCCACAATTTTATTTGGCACAAAAGACTCAACCGAACTAAACAAAACTCGGTATTTGTATTAGTACTAACGCCTTCCTTATAATAAGCCATACTAACATTTCTAGGGACGGGCAGGAGTGGGGGTTATATGGAAGGCCTGAAATTAAAAATAGTGATATTTCGTTTCCTATTGCTTTTTCAACAAATATGCACATAACAAAAGTTATTTGTTTTGTTATTTAGAGTAACTTTTGTTACATGCACTTTTGCCGTGTACGGAAGTATAAATGAGTTATACGCTAAAACCTATAGCGGGAGTCCACAATTTTATTTGGCACAAAAGACTCAACCGAACTAAACCAAACTCGGTATTTGAATTAGCACTAACGCCTTCCTTATAATAAGCCATACTATTTCTAGGGACGGGCAGGAGTGGGAGTTGTAAGGGAGGCCTGAAATTAAAATAGTGATTTCCTATTGGGGTTTCGGCAAATATGCAAATAACAATAGTTGTTTACTTTGTTATTTAGAGAAATTTTCTCAACACTTCTTTTCAATATGAACTACCAGGTACCTCAAATGAAAAAATTTATTCAAATGTATGTCAATATTTTCTCATTAATAATTCAAATCTATCTATAATGCACAGGAAACGGGAAATATGACAATATGCAGAACAGCGAAGTCTTGCACTGACGGGTAAACGTCATAATATTGTGCAATGTAAAGCCTGCTAAAAAATACCATCACCATTCAGCCTCAAATGAATTCCCGGGCGAAGCCGGGTATCTGAGCTAGTATATATATATATATATATATATATATATATATATATATATAATATATATATATATATATATTTGTCTGTTAACGCTCTAGCGGTCGCAATTTTTGTTTGATCGTTACCAAACTCGGAATTTAATCGTTTTATGTAAAAAGGAAGATCAAGTTCGTTAATGGCTGAAATCGGTCCAGTGGGAGGGGGGGTTTAGAGGAGGGATTTTCGGAAAATTCAAAATATCTCCGTTATTATGCGTCGGATCGAAAAATTGTATAGAATCAATCTTATTACAAATTAAATTTACTATAAATATTGTTCTATACATTTATTCCCTATCTTGAATATTAACCGAGATATTTGTATTTTTATTAAATTTGGGCCGGTAACGGATTTTTGAGTTTCCCGCCAAAACCTAGTTCGTCCCTTTGCCGTAAGTGTTGGGCTCTTGTATGGAGATTTGTCTATTGTATTACTTCACGTGGGAAATCTGCTTAGTTTACGCAGCCCCTGCGTGACGGACTTTTAGGTTTAGAGGTTTCTTACTACTACAGTTGTTATTAGGCAGATTTCTCTATTGTAAAACTTCACGTGGGAAATCTGCTTAGTTTACGCTGCGCCTGCGTGACGGACTTTTACTTCAAATAAACCATGTACAAATTAGATTCCATTAAAAATAAATACATAATAGTTCCTTAAAATTGAGATATGTTAATTTACATTTAAAAATCGTAATTTTTCTACGTAATTAATACAATACAAAGAAAACCTTTACTATAATAAGATGAAATGTTCAAAACAGTAATGACTACTATTATACAAACAAATTAAAATTAATAACATTGAAACTAACCAAGTAATAAACTAAAATATCCAGTTACTAGAATATAAGTTAGTCTGCTGTTTATATTCATTTCATCAAACGACAAGATAATGAGTCGTTCGCTTTCAGTGAAACATTTTCCTTTAATATCCATTAAATGTATCACATTTAAAATTCCTGGGGTTCCTCGTCCAGCGACGTAAAGTTGAAAGCCCTGGAAGAAGTTCACCAATATATATGCTCATTTTGAAATAGATTGAAAAGTTAGAGCCTTGGCAATATCCTCCATTGTCCCACGGTCTTTTACTTTTTTGTTTAGTAACCACTGAATTTGAGCTTTTTAGCAGATTTCCCTTAAGGGAAATCAGCTATTGAGGTCGTACTCATGACGGAATTTTCGAAAAATTTCTTCAAATGTCCATCGATCCTACCCAGGAGATGACGAAAATGAGGTCCGTTCAAAACTATATATATATATATCTATATATATATATATCTCTCTCTATATATATATAGACATATATATATATATATATATATATATCTATATATATATATATCTATATATATATATATTTGTCTGTTAACACTCTAGCGGTCGCAATTTTTGTTTAATCGTCACCAAACTCGGTATTTAATCGTTTTATGTAAAAAGGAAGATCAAGTTCGTTAACGGCTGAAATCGGACCAGTGGGAGGGGGGGTTTAGAGGGGGGGATTTTCAAAAATTCGAATTATCTCCGTTATTATGCATCGGATTGAAAAATTGTATAGAACCAATCTTATTGGAAATTAAATTTACTATAAATATTGTTATATGCATTTATTCTCTATCTTGAATATTAACCGAGATATTTGCATTTGTAATCTGCATGTTCGGACTTTCAGCCGAGAGCTCTGGTGGCCATTTCCATGGCCAACTATTCGTCCCTCGTGAATGGGTTTAGAGGTTAGGTTAACTGTTTTTTGGGGCTAGAAACTACTGGGTTATTACGCCCTAAATAATGTTTTAGGTTTAGAGGTTTCTTACTACTACAGTTGTTATTAGGCAGATTTCTCTATTGTAAAACTTCACGTGGGAAATCTGCTTAGTTTACGCAGCCCCTGCGTGACGGACTTTCTTATACAATTTTAATAACAATAATTCAGTATTTTTCCTCATAAAATAACTAATGCACTTTCTACCTTGTTCTATACCTTGCCTAGCTGTGCTTCATTTTTTTTTTTAGCAAATTTCCCTCAAGGGAAATCAGCTATTGAGGTCGTACTCATGACGCGAGTTTCGAAAAATTTCTTCAAATGTTCATCGATCCTACCCAGGATATATATATATATATATATATATATATATATATATATATATATATATATATATATATATGTGTGTGTGTGTGTCTGTTAACACTCTAGCGGTCGCAATTTTTGTTTAATCGTCACCAAACTCGGTATTTAATCGTTTTATGTAAAAAGGAAGATCAAGTTCGTTAACGGCTGAAATCGGACCAGTGGGAGGGGGGGGGGGGGTTAGAGGGGGGATTTTCGAAAGTTCAAAATATCTCCGTTACTATACGTCGGATCGAAAAATTATATAAAATCAATCTTATTGCAAATAAAATTTACTATAAATATTGTTACATACATTTATTCTCTATCTTGAATATTAACCGAGATATTTGCATTTTTCTGTTTTAGCAGATTTCCCATAAGGGAAATCAGCTATTGAGGTTGTACTCATGACGGAATTTTCGAAATTTTTCTTCAAATGTCCATCGATCCTACCTAGTAGATGACGAAAATGAGGTCCGTTCGAAACTGTATATATATATCTATATATATATATATCTATCTATCTATCTATCTATCTATATATTTGTCTGTTACCGCTCTAGCGGTCGCAATTTTTGTTTGATCGTTACCAAACTCGATATTTAGTCGTTTTATGTAAAAAGAAAGATCAAGTTCGTTAACGGCTGAAATCGGACCACGGGGAGGGGGGGTTTAGAGGGGAGGATTTCCGAAAATTCGAAATATCTCCGTTACTATTCGTCGGATTATTGTACGTTGGATCGAAAAATTGTACAGAATCAATCTTATTGCAAATTAAATTTACTATAAATATTGTTCTATATATTTATTCTGTATCTTGAATATTAACCGAGATATTTGCATTTGTATTCTGCGTGTGGTACCAGTAGGCTATGTTCAGACTTTCCGCCGAGAGCTCTGGCGGCCTTTTCCATAACTATCCGTCCCTCGCGAATAGGTTTAGATGTTAGGTTAACTGTGTTTCGGGCTAGAAACTACTGGATTATTACGCCCTAAATAATGTTTTAGGTTTAGAGGATTCTTTCTATTACAGTTGTAATTAGGCAGATTTCTCTATTGTAAAACTTCACGTGGGAAATCTGCTTAGTTTACGCAGCCCCTGCGTGACGGACTTTTTAGCTTCTGAGATGAGATCGGCTAACTTCGGGTCTAGTCGTCAATTTCCGTCAAGAGCTAGTTCGGGCCGTTCCCGTAACTGTTTGACTCTCTATTCTGAAATTTCTCGATTGTAAAACTTCACGTGGGAAATCTGCTTAGTTTACGCAGCCCCTGCGTGACGGACTTTTATAATATTGGATGATAAATCCTTTCCATTTCTACTTTCACTGCAATTTTTCTTCCTTTTGCATTAAATCAAGTTCGTTAACGGCTGAACTCGAACCAAGGAGAAGGGGGAATTTTGAAAATTCAAAATATCTCCGTAAGTATACGTCGGTTCGAAAAATTGTATATAATCAAAAAATAGTGCAACTTCAATGTCCTATAAATATTGTTATATAAATGTATTTTTATCTTGAATATTAACAGAGATATTTGAATTTTTCAGTTTTCCCCCCCCCACTCCACCCTTATACTCCAGTTACATAATAAATACTCTGTTATATAATAAACCACATTATTTGAAGCTTAAATACCAAATATTGTATTCAAGAGACCTTTATTATACGAGATACATGCCAATATATCCTGGTGACCCCCCCCCCCCCGTCTACAGTGAGTTTAGTTTGTTCGTAGCACTCTGTTCGTCTTAGTCAAGAGCGGTAAAGTGTTTTATGTGAAGAACAGTCTTGTGCCGTTATTCTGTAAAGAACAGTATAGTGCCGTGTTTAAGTAAAGGGCAGTGCAGTACCGTTAACTTCGCGAAGATCAGTGCAGTGCCGTGTTTTTGTGAACTCCAGTGATCGTGAGTGAGTTATTGGACTGTGTAGAACAGTGAAGGTATCAGTGCATACTGTGAGTAATAGTTAAGAAAAATTAACTAAGTGTGTAGTGCATTGTTAAATAAATTGTGAAGTGATAAAAACTCTGAAGCTTGTGTTTGTTTAATTTTGCAATCCAAGAGAACTCTAATAGACAACATTTATTACTGATTTTGTAATAAACGTAACAATATATATATATATATATATATATATATATATATATACAAAACATAATAAGCTGCCCTCTTTGTGCGGTTATCTATGTGGTCAGCCACCTAATCTGCCAGTTTCTTGGTAATATTGTTTTTTCTTTTTTTTTAATTTTGTTTAAATGGTAAATGAAAATTTGGAATCTTATAAATTGAAAGGTGAAAATCAGTGGGGTATCTCAGATAAGAGTGCAGCTTAATTGCGTCATGAGTACAATCTCAATAGCTGATTTCTATTAAGGGAAATCTGTTAAAAAGGAAAAGCCTAAATTTAATAGGGCATTAATATTATTAATTAACACCCCCAACAAATATTTATGTACATTTGTAAATACATCTCTGATACATATTTCTTACTACGAGTATTGTATTTTGCACTTTATGCTATTTGCGAATTTTTAAAGAAATTGGTAATGTTTTGTAAGGAACTAATGTCCTGAATTATTATTGCATGTAAATCTAGACTTATTAATTTTTGTAATAGTCTACGTTCGTACAATAAATATATTATTAATAAATACATATTTTATGAATTATATAGGCGCATTTTATAACCTCAAAGTCATGAGCTACTTATTTTATTAATTTCAATTAAATATATTCATATTAAAAACATGCAAGTATGGGTATTATGAAATGTACTTTATATATATATATATATATATATATATATATATATATATATATATATATATATATATGTATTTGTTATTAAATAAAAAATTGTTTGTATTATATTTGGTATCATACATTCGACTAGGGGGGGGGGGGGGGCAACAGGAAGAATGTTTTGCACAGGGCCTACAGAGCTGCCAGTCCGGCGCTGCCTGCATATATTCTCTATTTAAAAGTAAATATTTGATGAATTGAAGTGGTGAATACATGCTTATTAACTGTGTGAGATACATGCAAATACGTAGTGTGATGGCGTCATCAATAAAGATTTTCTCGTCGACTCGAAAGTATTTATTTGATCTATACAATACTCTATATTTAACAGTTGAACTCTAATATTTATATTAGAACTTATTTACTCTGACTGAAATCGGAACTGAAAGAGGCCATTTAGAGTGGGGGGGGGGTGAAGTCGAATTTTCAAAATATCTCCTTTATTACGAGTCGGATCGAAAAATTTTATAGAACCAATCTTGTTGAAATATTGATGATCTACAATTATTCGTGTATACATTTATTGGTAACTCGTATATAAAGAGAGTTATTCGTATTTTCTAGTTTTCAGGCTTCTGTAAACCCCCAATTCTATTCATCGGGTAATTACTTAGAAATAGAAATGGTGAGATGAGGTTGGAAATTCCGCCATATGAGCACGTGGGATATCTTGCTTAGCTCACGCAGCCCCTGCCTGACGGACTTTCTGCTTCACGAGTATTGCTATTTCTATTTCTACTCGTCGACGACGGGTAACAAGATTAATGTATATAAATAATGTATTTTTACCTTCCAAGGATCCAGTTGATCTTGACGATTTGCTGCCAGAAGTGGGTGAATTCGGTCGCTACCAGAAACTTCTAATATGGCTTGTTTGCCTCCCAGCTTGTGTCCCGTGTGGCTTCTCTGCATTCAACCAGCTTTTCATGGCTGACCCAGCGCCACACTGGTGCTCTGTGCCACAACTTTCTCATCTGGATCCAGAACTACGAAGATATTTGGCCATTCCAAGAGAAGTAAGTGTCTTAGGACTTACTTTTAAAATGATTTATAGAATATAAATAATAAATATTTTATGTAAATTATGTTTTAATACAGTTTTGACAACATTCTTTCACGAGTTCTTATTTTAACGAAACAAACATTTGTTCGAATTTTCAAAAACTACACTAATAGAAAATTCAAATGGTTAACATTGAATTAATAAAATAAATTTAAACCACAAGGAAGCCTAAATACTGGTGACGTCATTGGACTAGATATATTATTATTAATTTTAACATTTTTTTCTTCAAAAAATTTTTTGTTGCTAATGAATTATTATTGTTAAATACCAGTGTAAAAATAAAATTAGGCTAAGTTGTCCAGTTCAAAGTTTTAGGTTCTCCAATTGGTTTATGTCCTGAGTTGTTGATGTTTGTTAACAACGACGAAATCATTTTTACGTACACCAGGAATATTTCAATCTAACTAGAATGGTTTTAGTCAGCATATAGATATTTATTGTTTGTGGTATAAAAACTTATATTGCTTCTAGTCAATGATTAGCAGTCTTACTACACAGTTCCTGCTGAGTCTACCTGGATTAGAATTTAAAGCCACTTATGCAGCTTCCCCCCCCTCCCCTGGAAGTTGCGTAATACCTTTAGATATCTACTCATTTAGATGAATAAAAAGCTCTTCCCTTCAAGTATTAAAACTATTTACGTAGTTACGTAGGAGTGTAGGTTAGGGAAGCATTAAATGAAAAATCGCTATATTCTATTATGTAAAGCCACAAACCGTTTTCTTTGAAAGTTGTGTAGCCCAAACCTCTAGGTCGATTTCCGAGATTGAGGTATCATTTTGTTCCTCGTGGTCGCTTTTTGCTTTGAAAAGTTGTGGAATTTGAGGTACATCCCACTCCTGGCGAGATAAGCCCTTCCGAAATTTTTTATTCCGAACCTCCCCCGAGACACATTAAATTCGATATTTTTCTGGCCGTTCCGAGTATCGCTTTACCGATTCGGGGGAAAACACTCTGATACATCCCTTTTCGTTCTGACCCTAAAACTGGAATAACCGCCGTCCCGACAAATACTCCATCGGCGATTTCGGCCACTTATCCGACAATCACTCCGCTACGAACGCCCAAAGACCACCTCGGTCTCCGGTCGTTAGCAGGCGAGACAAAATTTGACAATCGAAAAAATCCATAAGTATTCACGTAAGGCATTTAAGACCTCGCGATTTAGGTGGTGCGTGATTCAACCAGTCAGAATATGCGAGGAAACTAGCTGCATAGAGGCCGAATCGGGGGGTGGGTCCTATTCGAATTGGCAGAGTGAGGATTTTTTTTTAAATTGAATTTTTGAGAAGTGGTGAAAAACGCCGGACTCGGAAAGTTGACAGTTTGGTCCTGAATTTCTCAGCCAAACTAGCTACATGTACAGACAAACTGACATGAGCATGTTGTTCCCCGTATGCGGGCTCTTCTTTGAAGAATTGTCGAATTTCAGGAATCTCCACTGTTGACACTAAAGTCGGCAATTTTTTAAACAAAAATCAACCTTCTTCCAAGTATAACTCCCCTCCCCTTTGAGATTCCGGCGTATAATTTTGCAGGTGTACGACGGTTTCTGTTTGTTCCAATTATAAATGGTTGTTTTTATTTTATTTTTTTAGTTATTTCAATTATTCGTTTAAAAGTGTTAGTTTGGAATGACGTGTAATGTGCAATCTACCAGATAATCACAAAACTAATACGACTCCTTTTACTTCTCTCTTTTTTCTGTTTTTAATTGCAAAAACTTTTAATTCCTCATTTTTACTTATAATATTTTTTCTTATTGAAATTGTGGCCATTTTAATATCATTTAAATAGTTTTTCTCTACTTCCCCTATTTACAAAATTCACAAAAGTAAATAAAACGGTTTATTATAATGAATATTTTTCAGGGTACAGTACATGGCAAAGATTTCATAATTTGTTAATTTTATTATACAAGTTATATTAATTTATTTTCTTATTATAAAGGATTTCATGAATATAGGTAATACATTTTTCGTCAGATAAATAGTTCAATTTTTTTTCTTTTCTTTTTTTCTTAAATGATACAAAATAGGAAATAAATTCTTTCCCAAACGAATGGGGATCATTTTTATTTTTTGGGGATAAACTTTACAGATCTAACGATAAGTTTAACGAATCTGGAAAATACATGTATAATTGAAAATCATATATATATATATATATATATATATATATATATATAAAACAAAAGTTACTCTAAATAACAAAATAAACAACTTTTGTTATGTATATATTTGCCGGAAAAGCAAACCAAAACGAAATATCGCTATTTTTAATTCCAGGTCATCCTTATAACCCGTACTCCTGTTCACCTCAGAGGTTATTACGAGGGTGAACCAAATGAAAACCTTAAAAGTTTAACCTGAACTTTACAGCACTTTTAAGGTTTTCATTTGATTCACCTACCTAATATAGCCTGGAGTCTAAGTTGGGTTAGTAGTAATGTACATACAAAGTTTCATAAAATTTGGTTAAGGCGTTTATGCGTAAAAAGGTAACAAACAATTACTACCATATTTTCATTGAATGCATCATCAAGTTTGGAATTTATTTCTGTAGTCCCAGGACATGATGTACAGTCTCCTATGTGGTCATTGACTGATCCTGGGTTACTAATCATCATTGCAAAACAATCCCTATATGTTTAATTTTCCATTTGTTAACAGTTTGACTGCCCACAAAAATAAGTGAATTTGGTTGGAGGCCCATTACATTTTTCGTGTTATTTGACTTGAAATATGCATAAATATTTTTAAAAAACCAATGATATTTGTTGCAAATCTAATGTGGGGGTTAAAAAAGGGAGGAAATAAAAATTACTCCTTTGGGCGTGACGGGCACCTAGGAAGGAATTTCCATCTTAGGTACCCATCATGCCAGAGAGCGTTAGCAAAATTTGAAATTTGGCGCGACCCCGTGCGATACAACGCTCTCAGGCTGATGCTAGTCACACTAACTCGTGGAACGCGGTATAAACCGTTCCCGCCCTTTGGCGTGACGGGCATCCCCTCTTCGCCGCGCTTCACGCCCCGAGGCGGAATGGGCAGTCAAACTGTTAAAATATAAAGTGGTATTTTTAATTACATTTTGATGAATGGTACATACAAAGAATTGCCCTGCTAAAACACAGTTTCTGGGTCGAAGATTAACAAATTTTGAAAAGCCAATTTGCATGATAGGATATTTCTCTGTTAAAAATGTGCATGCCTCTTTCAAATTACACCGAATGAGTCTTTTGGAAATTTGAGTCATTTTACCATTGTCTCTTAATTATGAGTAACATTAAGATTTCTGATTATTATTTTTTTTTTTTTTACTTTTTGAGAAGTCAAAATTTTAAATGTAAATTTGATTTAAAAAACTTGCATTTTAAAATCTATGTCAGGCTTTCCATCAGTTCCGTGTCAACAAGTCAAAATTTATCCAAAGTAAATTTTTTAAGGAGTAATGATTTTTCCTAGTTTTAAAATCTTTTCAAATTACATTTTAATCCTTTGTGTTAACTACTATATTTACTGGAGATAATAATAATAAAGTACTGTAAGTATTACATCCAAAATAAAAACCTTGGTTTATCAGAAATTTAAATTTCATTTAAAAGTACTTCTTTTATTATAAATACAATATGTGTTGTATACCATATAAAAGCCCATGAAAAAAAAGGTTTAAAAGGACCATGCACACATCTCAAGCTTAATTAGGTGAGCGGGAATTGTGATTTAAAGATCTGCCGATAGTGCATTTTTTTAGACAAATCTAATCGGAATTCCGTAACCAGTTATTAGTTGAACCTGAGCTTTGGGGATTTTCTTTATATCCCTAGAATTACTTGATATACCAAATTTAATCAAAATTGGAGATGGCCAGGATTCTGGCAATTGCATTGGTTTCAGGAATACTTTAACATGATCTTTGTGATTTCAGGGAGGAGAGAATGGCACATGGTCTCAATGTTCGCGTTTTTCCGTGAATTGGACGGAATTTGACCAAGAGAACCTGACACGAGATTCGGAATGGCCTGTGGAGCCTTGTCTTGATGGTTGGGAGTTTGATGTATTAGAAGTCAAATCAAGTATTGTTATTGATGTAAGTGTTATCTTTTTTCCTTTCTAATACTTTGTTTTGGTATGTCTGTAGCAGCAAAAGCTTTTAAATATTAAAATAATTTAATTAGCGGGGTGAACACCGACTGAAAAGGTTATCGTTGAGTGAACAGTGTGTTTTTTGACGTTACAAATTAGTTAAACTTTTTTTCGTGTGTATTTCTGTTACGCCATTTTAGCAAATGTGCCTTAAGGCAAATCAGCTATTTTCCTTAATATCCTAAAATTTCCTCAAATATCTATTGATCCTACCCAGATGACGAAAACGAGGTCAGTTCAAAACTGTATTTGTGCATGTATATATGTCAGCTGGCTAGAAGTCCCATAGGCCTCAAATGAGAAAAATTTTGCACTCTATTCTTAAGTTTTTCTAACTAATGTCTCGAATTATTATTACAGGTAAATCTAGATTTATTAATTTTTGTAATACCCTACAATCCTACAATAAATGTTTGTATGAATTATTTATACAATCGCAGAGTCATCTTACCTTCTTAATTTCAATTAAAAATATTCTTATTAAAACATGCTGGTAAAGGTATTATGATGTATGTATGTGTGTGTATATATATATATATATATATATATATATATATATATATATATATATATATATGTCGTTTCACATGCCACAGACACGATAACTGCAATTGGGGCTTTGGTGACTGTGTAACGGCTGAACTAAATTTTATGAAACTTCATACGTATATTACAATTAATCCAACTTTGACTATAGGCTATACTAATATTCTCTGATACCAGTAGGAGTGGCCAAACTCGGTATTTTGGATAGCATTAAAAATTTCTTGATTACAAGCAATATACAATTTTTTAGAAAAGAATACGAGTGGAAGTTATAAGGAAGGCCTGAAATGAATCGGGATATTTTGTTTCCTATTGGTTTTTGTTTTGGCAAAAAATCATATAACAAAACTAGTTTATTTTGTTATTTAAAGTAACTTTTGTTATATACGCTTTTTTCGTATACCGAAGTATAAATGAGATGTATATTAAGAACTATAGGGGAGTCAACAATTTAATTAGGCACAAAAGACTGAACCGAACTAAACAAAACTAGGTAAGTGATACCTGTCCTATGATCCTATGCTGTACAAACATTACTTCGGACGGGCAGGAGTGGGGGTTATGAGGCAGGCCTGAAAATAAAAAGTATGTCTTGCAGGGGCTACGTAAACTAAGCAGATTTCCTTAGTGAAGATTTTTTTTTTTTTTTGTGATAAAACTACATACTGGTAACACAACACCGCCGTGAATATTAAGTAACTAAATACAAACGGTAATAAGAAATCTTTCAGTCAATTTTAGTAAACTCCAAACAGGAAGCGTCTGAAATGTAAACAAACAGGTCTGCCAACTTCTTACCGGAAAGAAAAACAATTACTGTAATATATCTGAATATAACGTATTAATTTGATTGAAAACTATTTACTATATCTAGGACTGTAATTTATAATGAATCAGAATAATCTTTATTTCAATCAATCAAATTTAAGTAGTCCAAAAACTTAACAAGGGGGGGGGAGTCACCAGAACATATTTGCATGTATCTCGTATAATAAATGTCTCTAGAAAACAATATGTGGTATTTAAGCTTCGAATGATGTGGTTTATTACATAACCGAGTATTGCTTATGTAACATGAGTAGGAGTGGGGGTTTGCTGAAGGCTGAAAATTGTAAATATCATGGTTAATATTCAAGAAAGAGAATAAATGTAAATTACAATATTTATTGAACATTTACTTTGCTATAAGATTTTAGTTATTTATTTTGGAGCGTTCGCAGCGAGGCGATATTGCTCATAAAAAACAACAAAAACAATTTATATAAACAAAATACAAAATGAAAATAGAAACAAGAAAAAATTAAATAATACAAAATAAGAACGCAAACAAATAACAAAACTCGACTAAAAAACAGAACGGAAAAATATAACGAAAACACAACTAAATAAAACTCAACTAAATAATAGAACGAAATCAAATAACCAAACAACGAAAAACAACAATAAACACAAAATAAAATAAATAAATAAAAACAAAACATTAATTTCAAAAACAAAAACTGTAAAGACTAATAAAATTACGTAAACAATTATATAATTTCAATGGATAAAAACTAAACTAAAATCAAATAAATATAAATTAGTATGTAAATAAAATGAAGATTTCTAACACCTAAAATATTTACAATCATATGCTCTCACTTTCTTTATCACACATTCAAACATGCATACACACTCACTCTCTCATGCACACGTACACACACGCGTGCAGGCACATACGCTCACACGCACGCACTCCCAGACACACGCGTAAATACACACACACACTCTTTACACAGATTGACTCTTTAATTTTTTTCGATCCGCCTTATAGTAACGGAGATATTTCAAACTTTCAAAATTCTCCTCCTCTAAACCCTCACCCCCGGTCCGATTTCAGCAGTTAAGAAACTTGATCTTTCTTTTTATATGAAACGACTAAATATCGAGTTTGGTAATGATTAAAAAATAACTACGGCCGCTAGAGCGGTAGCATATATATATATATATATATATATATATATATATATATATATATATATATAAAGTTTCCTCATTTTCGTCATGTCCTAGGTAGGATTGGTGGACATTTGTAGAAAAATTTCGAAAATCGCGTCATGAGTACGACCTCAATAGCTGATTGAGGGAAATCTGCTAAAACTTATGTCAGTGTGCACTCCTGGAACCTGGAATCTCTAGCTGGGGGTGTAGTGCCAATAGCAACTACTCCCCAGCCTGATCATTTCACATTAATGTGTAGTAAAAAACAGTAATTTCATAATTTCCTTTGAGGGTTAGGATAAAGCAATATATTAATCCACGACGAAAATCAATTCGTATACTGCAATAGTAAGTGTTAAGAAATGTAGTTTGTTTCAGTTTGAACTGGTTTGTGGAAAGGACATCTATCCAACTATAGGTTTGGCTGGGCTTAATCTTGGAGGGCCAATTGGAGTATACATATTTGGCACAATAAATGACAGGTAATAATAGCTTTGGTAATTAAATGATTCGATATAAATTAGACTTAGAATTTAATTATCTATTAGAATCCTTCGTAAACTATACAAATTCTCATGGGGAGTTCCAGAGATAGATTCGCTGGAAAAGAACTGGTTACATAGTCAGCTATTCCAGGAAAATAAAACTATAACTAATTTTCATTTAGAAATTTCCATATCTTCACGTGTTTTATGGAGATCCATATTTATGTATTTATACAAATAAGTCCGTCACGCAGGGGCTGCGTTAACTAAGAAGGTTTCCCACGTGCGCCACGTATTTACATTTATTTCAAAAAGTAAAAGTTCAATTAGAACCATATTAGGTATTTAAGCTTCAAATAATGTTTTTCGTGATATAACAGCTTATTGTTAATATGACATGGAGTAGGAGTAGGAGTTTACTGAAGGTCAAAAACTAAACAATGCAAATATTTCGGTTAATAATCAAGATAATGAAAATCACCTATAACAATATTTATAGAACATATCATTTGCAATAAGATTTGTTCTATACACTTTTTCGATGAGATGCATAATAATGAAGATATTTCGAATTTTCAGAATCTCGCCTCCCTCAAGTCCGATTTCAGCCATTATTGGACTTGATATTTATTTTTACAAAAACATTTAAATATCCAGTTTGGTAACGATCAAACAAAAATTACGATCGCTAGAGTGTGAACAGACTAATACATAAATCTCTCTCTCTCTCTCTCTCTCTCTATATATATATATATATATATATATATATATATATATATATATATATATATATCTAATATATAAAATTTCCATGTCACAATGTTAGTTAGCGTACTCCTCCGAAACGGCTTTACCGATTTTTACCAAATTTTATATGCGCATTCAGTAGGTCTGAGAATCGGCTACTATCTATTTTTCATACCCCTAATTGATAAGGGTTGTTCACCCTTAACATTTTTTTTTTAATTTTTGGACGAAATTTTTTGTTTTTATTTTTTTTATAATGTGGCATTAAAAAATACATACAACCCTAAATTTTTACTTTTTTATCACCAACCCCTATTTTCTTATAGCGATTTTAGTAATTTAATCATTATCATCCCGCTCGACAACAGATCAATTATAGTGTTTTTAACTGTACTTCGATTAAAATTTCAATTTGCAATGACAATCAACAAATCCCAAGGCCAAACGATGTCTATTTGTGGCTTAGATACACCATGTTTTTCACACGGGCAATTGTACGTAGCATCCTCTCAAGTAGGTAAACCATCCAGTTTGTTTGTGCTCGCTAAAGATGGGCTAACACAAAATATTGTTCACGCTATAGCATTAAAAGATTGATGTTGTTCGTTAGTGTTACTGTCGTAATTAATATGTGATATGTAATTTTAAGAAATAAACTATAATAACTTATTTATATTCCCTTATCGTTCATAGCGCTCCATGCCTATCTCATGCATATACCACATACGGGTACACACTTACAATAAGTAAGTTACTTTTTGTCTACACTAGAATTTATCTAGAAACTAGAAATAATTTATATGGCAAAACAACGTTTGCCGGGTTATCTAGTATATATATATATATGTATATGTATATATATATATATATATATATATATATATATACATATACATACACACCCCCTCTGCCCGTGCCACTCCCCTTAAAATCTCCAATTATTTTAATACAAGGCTGAGAGCTGGAGTGCCATAATTGGAACCCCTGAAGAATCCTTCCAGCCCACATTCATCCTTCTAACCTTCTCAATTTCTTCTCCAGCGACCATAACCTTGGAATTTCCAATGGAATGCTTTACTTTTTATGGCGGATTCTTGCAGAAAATCAAATTTTAAAACGAGTTTATATCGGTGAAAATTTCGATTTGACGCATCCTTTAGCCGTAAAATTCACAAATCTTTATTTTATTGAAAAAATGCTGGGATACTAAAGTTATAGTCAACAAACTTAGCTTTGAAACACGTCTACAGGGACAGGAATGGATTCTGAAATTAAATTTTAAACGAAATAACCCAAAAGTATTCTTGAATGAATCCGGAAAATAAAATTTGGCGTTTCTGAAATAAAGATTTGTTGATTTTACGGGTAAAGGATGCGTCAAATCGAAAATTTCACCGATATAAACTAATTTTAGAATTTGATTTTCTACAAGAACCCGCCATAAAAAGTAGGGCATTCCATTGGAAATTCCAAAGTTATGCCACTGGAGAAGTTTGGAGGTTGAATATGGACTGAAAGGATTCTTCAAGGGTCCCAATTATTATACACCAAGTCTGAGCTTTGTATTAAAACAATTGGACATTTTAAGGGGTGTGGCACGAGAACTTGGGACACCCTGTATATATACAGTTTTAAACGGGCCTCATTTGAGGATCATTTGAGGAAAGCTTTCAAAAATCGTGTCATGAGTACTACATCAATAGCTGATTTCCCTTAAGGAAAATCTATTTATAGTCCATCATACTGACGCTGAATAAACTAAGCAGATTTCCAATGTACCTTAATATGGTACGCTGATGATCTCAACTCACCATCTAAATACATCAATCAAATTCACTTGTTACAAAACACTGAGGCTTCATGAATATAATACTTAACAAAACAACTAAAATGGCAAGAAATGCTGAAAATAATACTTCAAAAGGAAGGGCATAAGAAGAATATCTTATTTTGATTAATACAAGTAACAAAGTGATGACTAAACACATTCTAAATGACTCAGAAGAGTGATGTATATTTATACATCATTTGAATCCACCAAGTGTTCTGAAAATCTATGATGACTGGAAGTATTCACTGGCATCAGAGGGAGTAGGCTTCATCGACTTAGATCCAGGCTTCCAATTAGCAGGACAAACTTCACCATGTACATCAGTGTATTGGAATGCCTGAACAAGCCTGAGGGTTTCATCAACTGATCTACCTACTGGAAGATCATTGACGGTCACCTGCCGGAGGTTTCCATTACCGTCAATTATAAAGAGGCCCCTGAATGGGACACCTGTTTCTTTATTATAAATTCCATAAGATTGAGCAATACGTCCATTCTTGTCAGCAAGGAGAGGAATATCAAGACCTCCAAGTCCTTCCATTTTTCTTGGTGTGTTAATCCAAGCCAGATGAGAAAAATGGGAATCACAGGATCCACCATTAATTCACAATTGATCTGGCGGAATTAAGCAGCACGGTCAGAGAATGCAATGATTTCAGTAGCACAAACGAAGGTGAAATCAAGAGGATAAAAGAAGAGGAGAACATATTTTCCCCGAAACATAGAGGGTGTAATTTCTTTGAATTCACATTTAATGACAGCTGTCCGAGACAAGTCTGGAGCTTGCTTCTGAAGCTGGAGGTGGCTAGCCATGTTCAATAATGGTGTAAAGGCGGGAAGCTTTTTAAAGGCAAGAATAAGAGAGAATTAGACTGAAATATTTACTATTTTATGGAAAGATGAGGGTGAATAATACAAGTCACTATTTGAGTTCTCCAAAGAATCAAGTATATATTGAATAAGCAACATATAATACACTTTATAGTTGGCTGCTAATTTTATACAACTTTAATCCTAAAGAATGCTGATTTAGAAACTAACCTTATGTCTAATTGAACCAAACATTAACATTTATTGATATAGAGGCTGAAAAAGAAACAAAGGATTTAACTTTATAAAATACTTTAGCGGCAAGCCAATAACATATATATAATATAATGATCGATCGGTCCTATATTATGAGTACTCATTTAATAGTTTGCGTACATTATAAGAAGAAGGTACCTGTGGGAAACATATACTTTCCTTGAAGTGGAGTCTTCTTCCGGTGTTATTTTGTGTCCCCAATGAGATTCTGTCTTCTAGATGGTGAAAGCTGGTTGCGGTGATCCGTATATGATGGTAGCGTTGCGGGAGATGAAAGATAAACTATTACACTGTAGCGGTAGAACCAATACAGGAGAGTGGACAAGCCCCTGCTCTGGAGCGGAATAGATCCCAACTGAACTGTATCTTTGAAGCGGAGTAAACTTTTACTGTAGCGGTAGAAGCGACCCTGGAGAGGGTCAGAGCCCAATTCAGCGGTAATCTCTGAAGTGGGCTACACTATTACTGTAGCGGTAGAAACGACCCCGGAGAGGGACTAAGGCCAACTGACTGTTCCGCTTGAAAACAGCCGGTGCCTTCTTGAGCTCCGCTATTGGCCACCGCCTTTATGATCTTTTATCTATTGGCCACCACCTTGGTGATCTCCATATGCGTCGGGTTTGTGAACTAAGCGAGCGCGGGAAATTTAATTCAAAGACGACTGAACAAATGGGTTTATAGGAAGACAAGAAAACCGGTGAACGTCTGAATGTGTAATCTCCAACCTCCAATCTCAACTCACCATCTATTCTCTAACATTTTTTTTTCTATAATAACGAAGATATTCGAAATTTTCCTCTCTAACGCTCTTCCCCTCCCCCAATTCAGATTTCAGCCATTAATGAATTTCATTTTAGTTTTACATAAAACATACGTACGGTATCTTGGTATAGTTGAGCTCATGAGACGTGAGACAGTCCGCGCATGGGGGTGGGGATGGGTGGTAGGCTTGGTGGGGATGAGAGGACGTGTACTACCCAAGCTGAACATATTTGCCAGCATGCCGTACACTTGCTCCAGCCCTTTAAGTATCGATACTGAGTACCTGCAGTATATACTGCGATACTGAGTGCCTTTCTCTAGTATATGTTCTACTTTTCCTAATTTGTATAAAAATATAGTGCAAAAAATGAGAAGCAGCATTGGTTAAACATTATTAAAAATCAAACATGAATAAAAAAATAAAATAATAATTTATTTAATGCACAAAAAACCTAATTTATTATTGATTAGTGATAATAGAAAGTTAGTGGAATTGCATATACTTGCATAGTTTACGTAAATAATATTTTGACATTATTATTTAAATTTTTTTTAAACTTGCAGATAATTATTTATACTTAAAACTTATGGATATTTGTTTAGAAACTTAAAGATAATTTATAAACTTACAGATAATTATTTTTAATACTTAAAGATATATTTTTAAAAATGTAAAGATAATTTTTTTTATAAATTACACAATGATTTGTGATACTTAAAACTTACAAATAACTTTTTAAAAACCTACAGATAATTTTCTTACCAAAATTACATTTCAAAAATTATCAAAATAATTTATTTACCACCTAAATTAATAGAAGTTAAATAAAATATAACAAGTTAACTTTTTTTTTAATATATATAATTGCTTTAAAATTGGTCAAATGACAACGCCATCTCCTGAATGCTGCTTAAGGGCTCATCATTATCATCGCCGCTTGAATGTATGTCACTATCACTGTCAATTTAAATTTAAATGGCGACTTATTGACAGGTACACTAGGGATGGTGAAAAAATATCAATATTTCCCCCAGAAAATATCTAAATTATTACCTGATATTCCCCCCCCCCCGATATATCGGTATTTCGATATTAAAATTCAAGTATCGAAAACCGATTTCTTTTTTTAAAAACCAAAATAATTGTTGCAACGTTTTAACTTGAGGTTAGAGCAAGACCTTGCAGGGATTTATATCGACATTTCTTCCTACATAACCAAGATAGGGTTAGATTTTATCTTCAAGCTACACCAAGATACGGTACACTACTACATACACACTGAGGGCTAATGTATTCAGGATGCCCGATACATATCCGTAGCTCACGAAAGTAGTTAACACTGATGACGGGAGCATGCGCAATAGCCTTCTTTGCTACTGCGCATCCTAGCCACTGTCTCACGTCTTATGAACTCAACTATACCAAGTTAATAAAAGTATACATCGGAAATTAGAAGATAACACCTACTTGACACAACTTATCGGTTACCTACAGGTTACTAATATTTTGTAGCCTAGTTTGTATTAAGAATTTTATTTAGAGAGATGGCACTAGATTAATTCTATTAACCGTTGGGGAAGTCGAATCGACAACTCTAATTAAACCATTTACTTTAACACCATCATCTTAACACTGATGGCTAACCTGGTCTCTATATATAACAGCTTTTTGCTCAAGATCCTATGTGTGCCTGTTCAGTAATTCTCTTGAATCCTAACAAAATATGAAGGAACTGGAAGTCTAATGTCAATATTTTGAACTTTATACTACGATTTGTCTAAAGAGAAATCAGCTATTGAGGTTGTACACATGACTCAATATTATATACATAGCTAAATATATTGCAAATTAAATTTACTATAATTATTTGTATATAGATTTATTCGTTATCGTTAATATCAACCGAGATATTTAGCTTACAGCTCTCAGTAAACCCCCCCCCCCTCCTACTCATGTCACATAAACTACACTTTGTTATATAATAAGCCACATTATTTGAAGCTTAAAAACCAAATATTGTTTTCAACAGGTATTTACTAGATGAGGTACTTCCAAATACGTTGTGATTACGTCATCATTTAAGATTTTACGTTCTTAACTCGAAAATGATTATTTGTTCTAAACCGTATATATATAATTGATTCATTCAACACTAAAGACCGTAATACTTAATGGCTAGAATCGGACCCGGAGTAGAGGGGAGGTTTATAGTGACGGGGGAGGGGGGGGTGTTGGTAAGTCAAAATATCTCCGTTATTTTACATAGAAATATAAAAAGTCCGTCACGCAGAGGCTGCGTAAACTAAGCAGATTTCTCACATGAAGTTTTAGAGAATAGAGAAATTTCACGAGAGCCGAGCAATCAAGGAAACGGCCGAACTAGTTTTTGGCGGGAAAGTCACTCACGTCCGTTAGCCGCCCAGATTTAATAAACATGCAAATATCTCGATTAATATTCAAGATAGAGAATAAATGTATATAACAATATTTATAGTAAATTGAATTTGCAATAAGATTGATTCAGTACAATTTTTCGATCCAACGTACAATAACGGAGATATTTCGATTTTTCGAAAATCCTCCCCTCTAAACCCCCCTCCCAGTGGTTCGATTTTAGCCGTTAACGAACTTGATCTTTCTTTTTACATAAAACGACTAAATATCGCGTTTGGTAACGATCAAACAAAAATTGACAACAATATATATAGATAAATATATATATATATATATATATATATATATATATATATATATATATATATAGGGTTGGCAAATAAGTCCTTTCGGTTTTTTAAGTTGAAAGAAAACTATTGTATATTTTGAACATAATTTTTATTTTAATCTACAATGTAATGTCCATTATTTTCTATTACTTTACCCCATCTCTCCATCAGCTGAATAATCCCATGCTCATAGAATGTCTGTGGTTTATTAGCGAAAAAATGATTAAGGTGCTCCCTGACACCCTGTTCGTTTTCAAACCGTTTTCCACCTAAGGAATTTTGTAGAGACCGGAATAAGTGGTAGTCACTAGGAGCAAGGTCCGGTGAATAGGGAGGGTGGGGCAAAAGATCCCATCCAAGGGCTAACAATTTGTTGCGGGTGACTAACGAAGTGGGGGGCCTGGCATTATCATGATGGAAGACGACACCCTTTCGATTTGCCAGTTCTGGGCGTTTTCGTGGAATTGATTCATTCAATTTTGTTAATTGTGAGCAGTATAGAGTGGAATCGATTGATTTACCTTGTGGCAGCAGGTCATAAAAAATCACACCCTTGAAATCCCACCATACAGAAAGCATTATCTTCTTTGGATGCAATCCCGCTTTAGATGTGGTTCCAGGTGGTTCGTTGCTAGGTCTCCAAGATTTTTTTCGCACCACATTATCGTAGACAATCCACTTTTCATCCTCTGTCACAAATGGATCGTTTTCTTGACGTTTTCGCAGGGAATCGCAAATGGAAATGCGTTTTGCCAAGTTGGCTTCGGTCAGAGAGTGGGAGACCCAAACATCCAGCCTAGAAACGTAGCCGAGCTTCCGCAAATGATTTTCTACGCTTGTATGTGATATGTCTAGGGCCTCAGCCATGTCTCGCACTGATTGGGAAGGATTTTGATCGACTATAGCCTTAACATCAATGCTTTCAATTTCTTGTGGACGACCAGGTCGTGGTGCGTCGTGCGAGCCTCTGCAGCTCCCTTTCCTTTTTTGAAATAATACAGCAAAATATGCCTATAATGCAATAAATTACCGTCCTGGATCACTTCTCAGCTGGATCACAATACTGACCTAATCTTAACAAGTGTCGACAGACATAACTGTTTACATATTACAAATAGGATAAACAATCCTCTGTTGGGTTTAATTGCATCAGATAAATGTGACATATTGTAAACAAAATATGAATACAAAAACCGAAAGGACTTATTTGCCAACCCTCTATATATACATATATATATATATATATATATATATATATATATATATATACATATATACAGTTTTGAATGGGCCTCATTTTCGTCATCTCCTAGGTAGGATCGATGGACATTTGAAGAAAAAAGTCGAAAATTCCGTCATGAGTACAACCTCAATAGCTGATTTCCCTTAAGGGAAATCTGCTAAAAGTGTGGTGAAATGATTTCACGCGTGTGTTATACCAGCTCTTGGGAAATCTCCTTAGTTTACGCAGCCCCTACGTGACGGACTTTTATTTATCACTAAGCTATTGTCAAATATGTTTTTGAACTATTAAAATATATATAATTTAAGATGTACTGTATATATGGTGTTCTGGCAGGTATGGAAGGCGAATATCATTCTTTCTATGCTTATTTGTATTGATTGGAGGTAATGTACTGACGGCAATAGCTCCTGAGTTTTGGAGTTGGGCAGCAGCACGTTTTATTGCTGGGTTGACTATACCTGCAGTCTACCAGATACCATTTATTATTGGTAAGTACAGTGATAATACATATCTTTCTAATAAATATAAATATATCGACACATTTAAAAGCATTTAATTTCCAACTTCAAATTATTTTTTAATTTATACTTATTACTAATTAAGAAGGCAATTCACTTTCTTCACTTGTCTCTTAACATTGTAAGAATTTATTTTAACAAAATAAATTGAAATGTGAATGAATTATTGATGGAAATAATCAATATATTTTAAAATTTAAATATAATAATAATTACCTTCCTTGTTTATAACTGCACTACTTCACAATCATCACTAGTTGTTTTATAACTATGCTTATAACCTTTCACAACCATGCTTATAACCTACCAACAACATACCATAATCTTCACAACATCCTAATTTTGTTCATATTCTGGTTAGATCTGATCATGTATTACACGATTACAGAAAAAATTTAATATTACACTCGTGACGAAAGTAGAATTTACAACTCTCATGAAATTACCACACTCGCTTCGCTCGTGTGGGTAAACGTTTCACTAGAGTTGTAAAATGATCTACTTTCGTCACTTGTATAATAAATAACTATTAAAAGGATGAACGCTGGGGAAGTGCACCCAGTTATTTCTGGTATTTCTTAACTCTGCTTCGTTAATATATCATATTCTTTACTGAACACACTATGTACCGAAATGAATATACAGTTTACAAAACAGTTTTTTTTAATAGCGGTTTGATGTATCTAAGGAAGTGTCACCAGTTGGGCTCAGTACCAATCAAGGGAAAGGAACTTATAATTATACATGATTTGGAGGACAGAATACTTTCTATGATTATGAATTATATGGTTCATTACTTCATAAAAAAAACAAAAAAAACAACTATATGCACAGGAGACGAGAAATATAAAAATATTAAGGACAATGATGTCTTACACAATAAATAATTTTATTATTAACAAATCCACAGCAAAGACAGGTATAAACCCTAATCACTGGAACGGGGAAATGCCAAAATATTGAGCAATAAAAGTACCATCATCAGTCAGCTGCAAATGATTTCCCTGGCGAAGCCGAGGAACTATATATATATAGATCAGCCTCGGGAGAATGAGGAATAATTTAAAATTCGAAATATCTAGGTTACGATACGTTGTCGGATTATTAATTTTCCTGAAGTATTGTCTTAAAATGTTTTCTAGTCCAATATTAACTGAGTTTTATTCGAATTTTTTTGGTTTCAGCCTTTTGTAAACCGCCACATCTAGTATTAAGAGAAATCAGCTGTTGAGTTTGAACTCATGAAGCGATTTACGAAAACCATCCTCAAATATCTATCGATCCTACATAGTAGATGACGAAAATGTATATATATATATATATATATATATATATATATATATATATATATATATATATATATATATACTCTAAAGTTCCCGGCCCACAGTGGAGTAATTCGGACAAAAATCACGGACAAAATTATTAGCTACGCTGTAGGGTGAGATTAAGTGATAAAAGAGCTTCGTTGCAGAAAGAATATTAAAAAAAAAACACTTTACAATTTAAGGGACTCAGGTTAGCCTTGTGAGTTAAAGCGTTGACCTTAATCTCACATGGTGAACCTAGAGTGGCGAGTTTGATTCCCGCCTGGGCAAAGGAATTTATTTAGTGACGAAATTCATTAAATAAAATCCTGAGTCCCACCTTGGCTAGAAAAGGGTGGTAACCTGTAGATAACCCGTCCCAATTAACCTTAGTTGCAAAAAGTGGACGTTAATAAATAATTTAATTTAATTTAAACGTTTGATCACCAGGACTGTCAAATATCTAGAAAATTGAAAAAGCAAACGGTTTTTCTGGGGTGATGTTAAAGGCATGGCATTATTTCATTTATCATATTGTTGCGAAAAATTAATATGTGGAAGATTGCCTGAAGGAGAGGGAGCCGTGCGTTTGATCGAATTAGGGCCGATCTAAATAGGGCCGCCGGTAGAATCTAATTAGGGCCTTCCAGGAAGTTCTAGAACTTTCCTACGTCTAGCCCCTTCTACAGGTATATTTAAGAGACCCTGCCAGCCCACAAGGTTCAGTTGACGCTCGACGGTCTTCGAGGGATGTTCAGCGCTACAGTGCAACTTAGTGCAGTGTGGTGCCGTGAAGAACAGTGTTGTGCCGTGACTGTAAGTAACAGTTTAGTGCCGTGTTTAAGACAGTGCAGTGCCGCGAAGTAAAGGACAGTGCAGTGCCGTCGTTTTATGTGAAGTTCAGTGACCGCGAGTGAATTATTGGACTGTGAAATCTGAAGAACAGTGGCACTATCAGTGCAATACTGTGAGTAGTAATAGGTAACCAAGAGTATTGTGCATTGTGAAATAAATTGTGCAGTGATAAAATGTGAAACTTGTGTGTGTTTAATCTTGCAATCCAAAAGAACTCTTATTAACAACGTTTATTACTGTTTTTGTAATAAAAACGTAACAATATTAATAACATCTAGGAGAGGGCCAAGCAATATACTAAGAGCTAGATAAATTTTGCAATTTATTCTATTTACGTACCTATTTAGGTACTACTGATCAATTCACAATATAACCTGCTCTCAGCTTTTATATAAAGATCAATCTGAATATTTAAGTTCCTCATCAATTTCATTTCATCTTCTTCTTCGTCTAACTCTTCATTTCATTCACAATTACCTTTTTACAAAACATTGGTGGTGAACTGCTCAAAAAGATGCTTGCTTTGCTTGTCAGAAGTAACCTATTCAAGACATCTTCTTGTTGAAAACATTGTCGTGTATATTTTAAAGTTCTCGTTCCTTGCTTCCGCTGCTTCTTCGGATAGATGATCAATCGGGACAATAGCATGCTTTGTTACAGTTGTTCAGAACTACAAAGGCGGTTGATTGATGAATTCCAAAGACGAGGAATCGATATAAGTACACATGAGTTTGACGATAAAGAAGACATTGCTGTAAGTAATCCTACCTCAAGTAGCAATTTGGACTTAAATGCAATTTTAGCCGCTATGATGGAAAATAACCAGAAACTCTTGGAAGCTTCTAGAGCTAATTGCGAGAGGTTAGAAGAAAAATTTCAGGAAGCTTCTAAAAGTAACAGCGAGAAAATCTTAGCGGAAGTCAGACAAGTGTTTCAAGAAGCTTCCAGAACTAATTACGAGAGATTAGAAGAGGCTTCTAGAAGCAACAGTGAGAAAATCCTCACGAAAGTCAGACAGGAACTTCAGGAAGCTTCTAGATCAACTAACCAAAAGCTCCATGAAATTTTAGAGGTATTGGGCAAAAGAGTGGAAGCCATAGAGAGTCAGCGAGTTTGATGAAAAACTCTGCGGCACAGATGAAGGTTGAAGAGGACGTGTCCAACCTAGGAAGAAAGATGGACGATGAAATACGTGAGCTACAATTCCAAATGGATAATCTACTAGTTCGAGAGGGCCCAGTAAGACACATTTCAGAACATACTAGCAAGATAAAGACCCCAACTTTTGATGGTAGCGTACCACTTAGTGTCTTTAAGTTCCAATTTGAGACGGTGACCAGTAGAAACGAATGGATTAATAAAGAGAAAGAATTGATTGCGGTAGAATTGATTTTGGCACTGAAGGGAACCGCTGCAGAAATCCTGGAGAGTTTACCGGCCGCTTGCAGGAATAATTATGAGGACATTATGGTGGCATTACAACGCAAGTTCGGTGGTGAACATAAACGAGAACTGTACAGGATGGAATTACGGGGCAGAGTGCAAAAACCGAATGAGACGCTACAAGATTTTGCCATGGAAATCGAACGTCTGGTGCAGCTGACTTACCCAGGTGAGAATCATCCGTTCTTGGATAAGTTCAAAATTGAACCATTTGTTAATGGTATACGAGACTCAGATGTTAAATTTGCGGTGTGTGCTATGCAAAAATCATCCTTTGCTGAAACTGTCTCTTATGCGCTGACCCAGGAGACTGCTAAGGTCATTTCAAAGCCGCAAGTCTACAATGTGCGACGTCTTGTTGCTGAAACACGAAGTGGCGGCGATGAAAGGAATGATATAGAAGCAGTGGTCAAGCGGATACTGGAGGAGAAAAGGAATAGATCACGTGCCGAATGCTTCAACAGCGGTATGGTCGGCCATTTTCAGCGCAACTGTAAAGCACCAAAGAAAGGATTGAGATCTTTTACACCATGGTGGAAGCACCATCGGGCGAGTAACGTCCAAATCTCAAGGAGTGACATAGAAGACGTAGTCAAGCAAGTACTGGAGGAGCAAATGAATAGATCGCGCGCCAAATGATTCAACTGCGGTGAGGTTGGCCACTTTCAGCGTAATTGTAAAGCACCAAGGCAAAGGTCGAGATCTATTTCTCCATGGGGGGACAACAAATGGGCGACTGACGTCGAAATCTCAAGAGTCAATGTAAAACTAGAACGAGCTTCTGCTAAGGGGCAAGTACTAGCTCCTAAAACCGATGGCTCCACCACATCCATTTCCATTATACGGCAGAAGAACAGCAACCTTACTACTCGTGGGCTCATCAACGGGAGGAAGCAGGTCCTCACCATGGACACGGGAGCGGCACACTCCATCATTCGGCCCGATTTGGTAAAAACGGCAGTGGAACCGTTGGAGAACGTACGACTGCGAACTGCTACAGGGGATTCAGCCACAGTCTACGGAAGAGCCAAGATGAGAGTGACTATCGCCAACATCAGCACTGAACAAATCTGGCGAAACACAGAAATACCTTTGGATGTCGGACATGAGAGCAAGACCACCAGGTAGCTACGTACCGACGGTTGCCAGAAATTGGCTCCTCGAGCAGAAGCCTGTTCTATTGTCCATAGGAAAGGGAGAAAACACGATGACGCTCTAGCCCTCTCAAGGCGGCCATGCAACGTGGAGTACAAGGATTGTACAAAAGCCGAGGAAGAGGAGTGCGTCATTGATGTACGACTTAGCTCAGGAGGAGGCAGGTCAACGGCGCAGAACGGTGACACTATTCTGGCTAAGGAGGACAATGGAAGGTCGACCCGTCATGGAATATTGGACCGCATTAAAATGACCAGTAACCGGATGAATGCCGTGTATGATCGAGCAGCAAAAACGGAGGAATTCACTGCAGGACAAATGGTTCTACTACTCAACCCACAACGCAAGAAAGGACTATCGCCTTAATTGCAGACGCACTGGGAGGGACCTTACAAGGTGATCAAGAGATTGAACGACGTGGTCTACAGGATTCAGGGATACCACAATCCGAGGTCTAAAATGAAATTGGTACACCTAGAGCGACTGGCTAAGTATGGCTTCGGCGATATTGAGCCTCTTCGGGACGAAAAGGCTTAAGTGGGCGGCAGTGTTGCGAAAATTAATACGTGAAAGATTGCCTGAAGGAGAGGGAGCCGTGCGTTTGATCTAATTAGGGCGGTCCGCAGAATCTAATTATAGCTGCCCATCTTCCAGGAACTTCTGGACCTTTCTCGAACTGGCCCCTTCTACAGGTATATATAAGGGACTCTCACAGTACCCCACAGTTCAGTTGACGCTCGACGGTCTTCGAGGGATGTTCAGCGCTACAGTGCGACTTAGTGCAGTGCGGTAAAGTGTTGTGCCGTGTCTGTAAGCAACAGTTTAGTGCCGTGTTTAAGACAGTGCAGTGCCGCGAAGTAAAGGACAGTGACCGTGAGTGAATTATTGGACTGTGTAACCTGAAGAACAGTGATACTATCAGTGTAATTCTGTGAGTAGTAATAATGAACCAAGAGTATTGTGCATTGTGAAATAAATCGTGCAGTGTTAAACTGTGAAACTTGTGTGAGTGTTTAATTTTGCAATCCAAAAAGAACTCTTATTAACAACGTTTATTACTGGTTTTGTAATAAAACGTAACAATATGTACAATTCTTACCCTAAAATTGCTATTTTCGTCAATGTCGAAGCCCAAGGATACCACTGGACCTAAAATTCGTGCACTGCATCATCATCCTGCATCCTGTCATCATATACTGCAAAGATGCAACTGAGAAAAATCTTGTCCTACCCCTTTGCATTATATCTGATGACCTCAAACACGATGTAAGTATGGTACGATGTAAGCAATCAAAAAATCTGCTATTGCGATTTTGAAAGAAAACCGTCCCACTCATCATTACTTCAGTGATGGGTGGGTTGCTCAGTGCTAAAATTAGTACAATTTCATAAATCTATGCCTACATGAGAAAGATTTTGAAGTTCGGGCCCGGGTGTGATGAAATTGAGGAAACAGTGAATCCATTAACTCGGAAGGAAAGTTTGAAAAGTTCCTTAGAAAACGAAATAATATCAGTGGCTAAACTGTTTGACTTTGCAAAACCAGAATAGAAGAAGTCAGTTTATTCCTCATATCTAAAGAAAAAGTTGAATTCTTGCTTTGGAAGGTCCCTTCAAAGATGTTTAAACTCTTCCAGGGACAAGATCATTTCACAACATTCAGCCAATAGATGACTCAGGAACCATTGAGGCTGGAAGAATTGCCATTGATGAAAAAGCAGCCCTCACGTTTAATTTAATTAACAATCAACTAAACTGTAAGTAACATTGGAAGATTTAAGCCCGGGATGTACTGAATATGACAGATTGTGGTACTTTGACATGGCGAGTGAGATGAACACCGAAGAACAATATGTCTCTGTACAGTTCCTTCATCCCCATGGACCTTCAGTATCATTTTGTTGGCCTAAAAAGGAGGGTATATGTGCTGTACCCATTCTTCATATTATTATGACTGTGGAATCTCCAAAAACAATGACAGGAAGAACATACCAGTTTTCACAACAATTTATTTTAAGTGTAGCAAAATTAAACGATATTTTAAAATTGTAAAGAAGTTTGGGCAAAACAACCATTTTAGGGGTAAGAATTGTACATATCAAAATACATTTTAGACTGATGAATCCTATAACGTAAACGGTATTTCATTTAGAATAAACCTGTGTAATGTAACTATCTTTTTAGTTACCTTTATTTATCATTTTCTTTTAATTTATGTACACTTGTAAATTTTTATAAATATTTATTTTAAACTTTGAATAAACAATGAAGGAGTCAAATAACCATTCATTTTTTATTATTACTTTAGGTGGTAGATCACATGTCTTAGAACCAAAACAAAAAAAAGATTTCCATGATTATCCTTTTCCCTTTTGGAGATATTCAATTTAACGTGAAACTATGTATTTGCTTTCTGAAAAGCTCAAATTGACACTTTGTAATTTTCCCTTAAGGGAAATCTTTTTCTTCAAATGTCCATCGATCCTACCTAGTAGATGACGAAAATGAGGTCCGTTCAAAACTGTATATATATATATATATATATATATATATATATATATATATATATATATATTTGTCTGTTACCGCTCTAGCGGTCGCAATTTTTGTTTAATCGTTACCAAACTCAATATTTAGTCGTTTTATGTAAAAAGAAAGATCAAGTTCGTTAACGGCTGAAATCGGACCAGTGGGAGGGGGGGTTTAGAGGGGAGGATTTTCGAAAATTCGAAATATCTCCGTTATTATGCGTCGGATCGAAAAATTGTACAGAATCAATCTTATTGCAAATTAAATTTTCTATAAATATTGTTCTATTCATTTATTCTGTATCTCGAATATTAACCGAGATATTTGCATTTGTATTCTGCGTGTGGTCGACAGGATGTTCAGACTTTCCGATGAGAGCTCTGGCGGCCGTTTCTGTAACTATTCGTCCATCGTGAATAGGTTTAGAGGTTTCTTACTACTAGAGTTGTTATTAGGCAGATTTCTCTATTGTAAAACTTCACGTGGGAAATCTGCTTAGTTTACGCAGCCCCTGCGTGACGGACTTTTTCTGGTCACAAATACTTGCGTGGTACCTTTGTTTATTTTTTAGCAGATTTCCCTTGAGGGAAATCAGCTATTGAGGTTGTACTCATGACGGAATTTTCGAAATTTTTCTTCAAATGTCCATCGATCCTACCTAGTAGATGACGAAAATGAGGTCCGTTCAAAACTGCATATATATATATATATATATATATATATATATATATATTTGTCTGTTACCGCTCTAGCGGTCGCAATTTTTGTTTGATCGTTACCAAACTCGATATTTAGTCGTTTTATGTAAAAAGAAAGATCAAGTTTGTTAACGGCTGAAATCGAACCAGTGGGAGGGGTGGGGGTTTAGAGGGGAGGATTTTCGAAATATCTCCGTTACTATACGTCGGATCGAAAATTTTACAGAATCAATCTTATTGCAAATTAAATTTACTATAAATATTGTTATATACATTTATTCTCTATCTTGAATATTAACCGAGATATTTGCATTTTTATTATATCTGGGCGGCTAACGGACGAAGTGACTTTCCCACCAAAAATTAGTTCGGCCGTTTCATTTACAGCTCGGCACTCATGAAATTTCTCTATTGTAAAACTTTACGTGGGAAATCTGCTTAGTTTACGCAGCCCCTGCGCGACGGACTTTTTATTGTTTTTAAATATATTTATGAATACACACAAAACATTTCATCAAAATCAGTTCATAAATAAGAAAGTTATAAATTATTTTTGAATTCAAAACAAATTAATTTTACTGTTCCCTATCGGTATACAACACGAAAATCTCAAAACTTTAAGAGGTCATAAAATCCAAACCGTTAAAGATATATCAAAAATATTTGGTATGGTTTCTCATGACAATGAATAGAACACCTAAAATAAGTTTCAACAAAATCTGAAATGTTGGGTGTCAAAATCATTTTTTTTTTGGTTGATTTGACATGGAATGACCCAATACCTAGTTCACATACCAAGTTTCATTTAGTCTTTCATGCCTAATAATTGTTGACTCCTGCTATACTTTCTAGTGTCATCTTGTTTATACTTCATTACATGGCAAAAGTGTATATAACAAAAGTTTCTTTAAGTAAGAAAATATACAAATTTTGTTATTAGCATAGTTGCTGAAAAACAAATAGGAAACCAAATACCGTAATATTTCATTTCAGACTTCCTTACAACCCGAACTCCTGATTGTCTCAGAATGTTAGTATAGCCTGTAGGCTATAGACTGTAGTCTAAGTTAGGTTACTCATGACTGTTTCAGAAAATTCAGTTCATTCATACAGAGGTTACAATTTGTGTATATATGTATGTGTGTGCATATATAATTTCTTCAAATTCCTTAAATATTGGTGGGTAGTAGTAGGTATTAGGATACTCCTTAAAGGAATTACAACAAATACTTAACAACTAATATTAAACCTTCTAATTTTAGCTCTGGAATTAGTGGGTCCAAACTACAGATCATTTATTACAGTTTTGACCAGTCTTTGCTACAGTTTTGGCATGGTCCTTCTTTCTGTTATTGCATACCATATTCGTGATTGGCGATTGCTTGCATTTATAACATCTCTACCATTTATATCATTTTACATATATTGGTGGTAAGTTATGAATTTAATCTTGTTTTATTATTATTAATTAGTTCATATTAGATAATTCTTTTATGATAATTAGGTTCCTTCCTGAATCACCGAGATGGCTACTTGCTAAAGGCCGTTTGGCTGAAGCCCTGGCTATCTTGGAAACTCTAGCAAAGGTCAATGGTAAAGCCTTACCAGATTCATTCAAACATAAACTCAAGGTATGCCCTCTTCTAAATAATGATATATTATTGTAAAACACAATTTATGATAGTAATGAGCACAAGAAAATGGAATTAGTGATAAACCTTAACTATAAATTTCATTAAATAAGGCATAATTTTTAATTGCATAATCAAATATTTTTTAATACAGACTAGAATGATGTTCCAAAGATCGTTAAGTGAAGAGAAAAAATTGAGACAAGGCCCAGGAGTGAGCTCTCTTTGTAGAACTCCTAATATGAGGCTTAAAACAGCTCTCATCACATTAAATTGGTATTTAAAACTTTATAAAGAAAAACATTAATTATACAGTTATTAAAAAAAAACAAATATAATTTAATATTTATTTTATTAGGTTTGCTAATGAGATGGTGTATGTAGGTCTCAGTTATTATGGACCAGCACTTGGTAAAGACCAGTACTTGAGTTTCTTGCTCTCTTGTCTTGTAGAAGTTCCATCATATTTGGTTTGCTGGCTCTTGATGGATAGATGTGGAAGGAGATGGCCACTTTCTATTGCCATGTGTATAAGTGGCGTAACTTCTTTATTTACAGTTCTTCTGCCAGAGGGTAATTAAAGTGGTGTTTATTTTTGTAGTATTTCTGAATTATGAAACTATAGAATACTCATAAATGGATAATTTTATAGTCTCCATGACATACATAGCTAATTCAAAATTCAGTCAGGTATGTTGGTCCTTTTTTTTTTCTTTTCTTTTTTTCGAATTTTGAGTGATTTTATATATGTATTTAGTCTTGAAACACTAAATGAAGTCTTATTAATAGACATTACATATAAAATTGCCTTATTGACATAGTAAATGATATCATAATAAACTCACCAAAAATGGCTGATTAAAATTGTAATATTTCTACTACATTTTATTAGTAATATTATTTTTTCCAGTCATATTGTATTCATATATACAATTAAAACTATTTTTTTGAAATAAGTGTATACCCGATTATAGAATATAGAAACATTTTAATTGCTACTTCATTTATTTTTGTTTTCAGATGCGGTAATGTTGACTTTGATTTTGTTCTTGATATCTAAATTTAGTATATCAGCATCATTTCTCATCATATATCCATTTGCTGGAGAGTTGTATCCAACAGAAGTTAGAGGACTCGGGATAGGACTCTCTGCCTACATAGCTGGTTTGGGTCTCATCCTAATTCCTTTTGTAACATATCTAGTAAGTACCTGACAATGGCTACACACTATTTTTTGCTCTGGATGAATGAAAATAAACTGCTGTTCATAAATAAATGTCTATCTCATTCTCACAATAATCTTTATGCAAATGTTAGTAGTAAGTTCTCTCCCTGTTAACTGTGCTCTAGAGATGAAGGTTTCATTCTGAATAGCCTCAAGGAGGACTAAGTGCTAGAAAGCCAGTTTGTTTGTTATCATAGCAAATTATTGTTAATAATTTAATTTTAAGAGACATTTTATGTTGGATAATATGCATCTTTTTTTAGTTAGCCATTTAAATGAGTACTTGTTGTTTTTGCATATATTATACGTCTCATCAATTCAGAGGCAGAAAACAGCACATTTAGCTCTTAAGAAGATTACTGGAAGAGTAAAATAACTATTTTCTGTAATCGTTGAATAATGGTAACATTACTAAACTGAAATGAGTGAAGAAAGTGAAACATTTTGCAATAGAGTGAAGAAAGTTAATTGCCTTCTTAATTAGTAATAAGTATAAATTAAAAAATAATTTGAAGTTGGAAATTAAATGCTTTTAAATGTTTCTTAACATTGTAAGAATTTATTTTAACAAAATAAATTGAAATGTGAATGAATTATTGATGGAAATAATCAATATATTTTAAAATTTAAATATAATAATAATTACCTTCCTTGTTTATAACTGCACTACTTCACAATCATCACTAGTTGTTTTATAACTATGCTTATAACCTTTCACAACCATGCTTATAACCTACCAACAACATACCATAATCTTCACAACATCCTAATTTTGTTCATATTCTGGTTAGATCTGATCATGTATTACACGATTACAGAAAAAATTTAATATTACACTCGTGACGAAAGTAGAATTTACAACTCTCATGAAATTACCACACTCGCTTCGCTCGTGTGGGTAAACGTTTCACTAGAGTTGTAAAATGATCTACTTTCGTCACTTGTATAATAAATAACTATTAAAAGGATGAACGCTGGGGAAGTGCACCCAGTTATTTCTGGTATTTCTTAACTCTGCTTCGTTAATATATCATATTCTTTACTGAACACACTATGTACCGAAATGAATATACAGTTTACAAAACAGTTTTTTTTAATAGCGGTTTGATGTATCTAAGGAAGTGTCACCAGTTAGGCTCAGTACCAATCAAGGGAAAGAAACTTATAATTATACATGATTTGGAGGACAGAATACTTTCTATGATTATGAATTATATGGTTCATTACTTCATAAAAAAACAAAAAAAAAACTATATGCACAGGAGACGAGAAATATAAAAATATTAAGGACAATGATGTCTTACACAATACATAATTTTATTATTAACAAATCCACAGCAAAGACAGGTATAAACCCTAATCACTGGAACGGGGAAATGCCAAAATATTCAGCAAAAAAAGTACCATCATCAGTCAGCTGCAAATGATTTCCCAGGCGAAGCCGAGGAACTATATATATATATATATATATATATATATATATATATATATATATATAGAGAGAGAGAGAGAGAGAGAGAGAGAGAGAGAGAGAGAGAGAGAGAGATCAGCCTCGGGAGAATGAGGAATAATTTAAAATTCGAAATATCTAGGTTACGATACGTCGGCTCGAAAAATATTATATATACAAATGTTGTCAGAATATTAATTTTCCTGAAGTATTGTCTTAAAATGTTTTCTGCTCCAATATTAACTGAGTTTTATTCGTATTTTTTTGGTTTCAGCCTTTTGTAAACCGCCACATCTAGTATTAAGGATCTTTATATTCTGGAAGAGAACTGACTATTATCATTTGTGCACAATGGGATTGTAGACCAAAGTTACTACTTTATAAATTTAATGTGAAAAGATTAGGTTTATTTAATGCTTTAGAACTTTTTATTTTATTTACCAAATAAATTTGGTATTTAAAATATCAAACAGGTAATCAGATCAAGAGTGAATAATGTTTTGTTAGAATTTTAAATTTTGTGGAAACCCTGTTTTGTGTGTGTGATTTTGAATAGCCAGTTCTTTTTAACACCCCCAAAAAACACCATATTCGCTGCTGAGCTCAAATTCATCCTAATAATGGACTGTGCTAAGGCTATTAGTAATTTATCAATAAAAGTGCATCCTTGAAACAAATAGGTCCCATCCTGGGATTTATGCTACAAATTTGTAACTATTTTTAATTATTCCCCCAGTTGTAGCATTCAGAAACAGTGCTGGAGTGAATATTTTGTCAAATTTAAATGAATTTCATTTTCTTTGAGAATTTTACTATTTTTTTTTGTTTTTTTGTATCTTATAGAAAGAAGTCATAACTCCTTTACTAACCACCACCAAGTTCTTTATTTAGCTTGATATCAGATTCTGCAGATGATCTAGCCTAATATTATTTCCTATAAAAAATCAGTAAACTCTTAAATCTTAACCCACTTTATTTCACAACTGAGCTGAAGCCTTGGCTTATCCAAATAATTTGTTTAAACTTGTACTCTACAGCAATTGGTGAACTCTTGAGAATGAACTTCTTTAAAATGAACAAATATTACTCGAGAATCAAAACTAAATTTACCCACCTCATACAGCGAAGTATCAAAGGTTTCATTTTCTCGAGGAGTCCAAGAACATTGATACATTTCGAGTCTCACTATTGTGGCTACTTGCAAGATGCCTTCCATTGAGCATGATAATTATTAAGTAAGAAAAATGTACCTATTCAGAAGATCTAAAGTCATTTAAAAAGAAATAGGTTGTAAAAATTATATCCATTATTTTTAATAAGCAGTTTTAGTTTATATGACTTTTCTTATTCAGTTAGTTAATCGATTAACAAAGTCAGATCATAAACATTAATTGCCAAAATAATGGAACATTATTTAAAATACTTTGTGAACCTGTTATAAATAATGTCACTCTATAAACAAGGGTTCATTTCTATTTTATACAGAATCTTTATATTCTGAAGGATGAAGCAACTTCCTAGGCAGTTAAATAGCTCATATTACAGAGGGCGTCGTTAGCTCAGTCCACTTTACTTCAAAGAATCGTTCCTTAGTGACATTGTCTTGTTTTATTCAGTCATTCCCACCAATCTGATAGACTCATAAGGTATTTCTAAGAACATTAGTGGGAGCAAGGCATCTACCAATTTGGCTTAAAGTTGCCATAAGCTTGTAGGTAATCAATCAAAAAGTAATTTAGTTCCACTTTAAAAATATACATTCCCTTGGCATCCATCTAACTAAAGAAATTCCTAGGTTAAAAATGACTGATACTCACTCAGATTTCATTCACTGTTTTTTATTTGATAGGGATTTATAATTTATTGGGAGAAGTGCTATCCCACTATAATTTTCCCATTTAAGCTTATCATAATTCTTGACTAGTATTTAAGGACAGATTAGAGAAACAAAGGAGTCTGGCAGGGAACTTGAAAGAGTGTTATATGGTACATCGAATGGGACAAGGAGGAGTAGCAGGCCTGAGGACAGGTGGCTGAATATCCTGAAGAACTACCAGAGTATATGCTCCGGAGTTGGAGACTCCTAACACAGAACCACACAGTATTGCTTGAGGGTCATCCTTTATCAAGATTTGCTGCCCTACAGCATCATCTGAATAGAAAAATTAATTTTAATTGATCTTTTAGCAGATTTCCCTTAAGGGAAATCAGCCATTGAGGTCGTACTCATGGCGCAATTTTCAAAATTTTTATTCAAATGTCCATGATCATACTCAGGACATGACAAAAATGATGTCGTTTAAAATTATATATATTTGTCTGTTAACGCTCTAGCGGTCGCAATTTTTGCTTGATACTTACCAAACTCGATATTTAAACCTTTTATGTAAAAATAAAGATCGTTAATGGCTGAAATCGGACCATTGGGAGGAGGGGGGGTTTAGAGGGGAGGGTTTTTGAAAATTTGAAATATCTCTGTTACTATACGTCGTCGGATCGAAAAATTGTATAGAATCAATCTTATTGCAAATTAAATTTACTATAAATATTGTATATACATTTGTTCTCTATCTTGAATATTAACCAAGATGAGATCGGCTAACTTCGGTTCCAGTAGTGAGTTTCCGCCAAAAGGTAGTTCGGCAGTTTCTGTAACTGTTCGGCTCTCATGAAAACTCTCTATTGTAAAACTTCACGTGGGAAATCTGCTTAGTTTACGCAGCCCCTGCTTGACAGACTTTTTATTGTATTAATGATGGATTTGACTAAAAATTTCCTGACTGTAGGTGCTGGTGAATGATCTTGATTCACTCATTCCAGGAAGTCTAATAGAATTAGGCCTTTCAAATCTCAGAAAACAGATTTCAATTGTTGATCTTTTCAAGTGTTTCGTCTACCTTTAACATTAATGGGGTGATACAAGAAGAAATTTTGCAATCTTCTTCAGCTTGCATCAGTTTCCTCATTGTTGATTGCCCTTTAAAAAACTAGTCATGCTTTAATTAGCTATGTATCACACAAATCTCTCTCCCTCCCTTTATATAAATAGACACACACACATACATAAACATATGTTCCCAGTGACAAATAAAATTACTGCATTCCATAAAACTGGATGGAATATTCTATTTTACTAGCTAAGAGAAAAAAAATACATATTATTTTAATTAAATGATCTATGCAATATTATTACATTATAATTTTGCCTGTTTTTGAAGGGCAGAGAACATTTAGTTCTCCCTTTGCTCATCCTGGGTGTTATATCAATCATTGGTGGGGTAAGTAGCCTACGACTCCCAGAGACACTGCATGCTAGATTGCCTCAAACAGTTGAAGAAGGTGAAGAGTTCGGAAAGGACTGGAAATATCAGGAGTGCTTTCAGTGTGTACCTCCCTCCAGGTACATAATTACTCTTTTTAAGAAACTTTACAAGTAATGTGCAAATAATTGATAGAATGTAATAAACTGCAAACTAAATTTTATTTTAGTTTTGTTCAATATAATTAGGCAGAGTTATTAATTGTTAAGAAGAAATAAGTGACTAAAGCAATACAGGGAGGGTTATGAACACAACCATTCATTGATGACACTCACTTTGTATTCCTCTTCCCTATATTCACTATAGAAAAATATGAACACCCTCAATAGTCCAAAAACCCAAGACCCCTTTGCACTTGGAAGTGCCCTCTTCCACCTTCTAACAAAATTAGCATATTTTGGGATAAAAATTATGCTACTCATTATAAATCACAATCTCATAACAAATTTTTTAATAAATCAGTACTCCTAAACATTTCCTCTTTCCAGTCAATAATATTTTAAGTACTCACTGCACATAATTATGAGAATTCACTTATTACACAACTCCTGCCTTAAGACTACCTTAAGATGGTACCTTACTTTTAACACTAGGAAGGGCATGTCTAAATTCTTCTATCAAAATGATATGACAAATAACTTTCTTCCACGAATTGTTTTTACCATAAAATAAAATTGAATTATAGTTTTTATTAATTAACCTTTTCTTATTAAAGGCCAGGGAGGTCAAGTTCTTATGAAGATTTAGATGAAGTGGTGGAAATGGACACGGTTCCTGAGATACCAAATTTATCTAATGCAAAACGTCTAGTTCGACAAGCATCTATCTTAGAAACACCTTTGGATTCTTCAGGAAATATGAAAATTACATACTGGTTTTAATTTTCCAATTAAAAGGAATGTAAGTATCTCATTTTTAGTTTATTAGGAAATATAATTACAAAGTCTGACATTTTGTAAACTTCAGTATTTCTCTTTCTTTATTTGAAATTTTTGTTCTACTGGCTGTGCTCACTAGCGGATGACAAAATGCTGAAAACTGGGACTACAAAAATGATTTTAGCAGATATTCCTGAAATGAAGGACTATTGAGGTTGTACTCATATATGATTTTTTTAAAATATCTCCAAATGTTCATCAATCCTACCTAGGAGACAATGAAAATGAAGTTTGTTCAAATGTACATATATATTTATCTACGAACTCTTTAGCAGTCATAATTTTTCTTTCATCATTATTAAACTCCATATATAAGCATTTCTTATAAACATAAAGATCGAGTTTGTTAATGGCTGACTATGCCGGATGGCAGAGGAGATAAAAAATTAGAAATTTTTCCATTATTGTGAGTTGGATTGAGAAATATTAAGACTTATCATTTATGAAATATTAACAACATTAATTGTATTTTTTAATTTTTACGCTCAGATTAATACCAATTATACTCGATTTTATTTACAGCAACTGTATCAATAAAATTCTCGAGCCCAGCTTAAAATTCAAGCCCCATTTATATAGGCGTCTTATAATAATAGAAAAAGGAGAATAAAAGGGTGATGAAATCATCAGCTTACAATTGCAACAGTTGAGATATCTTCTAAGTTTATGCAGCAGTAGCAAAGCGGACATTTCATCATCTGGGTAGGATCGGTGGTCATTGGTGACAAAATGAATACTGAATCTTTGGCACCAAGATTATTAAAAAAAAGGTATAATTATTGTATCATCTTATTATCTGGCAAAAATGATGACTTATTTCTATTCATGAATTTTGTAGAAGAGTTTATGATATTCTGACCTAAGTCGGAAATATTCAGCTAACTGTGTTTTCAATCGTTGTGGGTTGAAGCTGTGGTTGACCTTATATATATATATATATATATATATATATATATATATATATATATATATATATATATCTATATATATATATATATATATATATATATATACACATAATTGTAACCTCTGTCTGTACATTGATTTTTTCGCGAAATTTCACGATAACTTTTCGTTTCACATGTCATAGACACCATAACTGCATTTTGTTTCTTTCGTGTATGTTTGTTTGTTTGTTACCTTTTCACGCATATATGGCAGAACCGAATTTTATGAAACTTGGTATGTATATTACTACTAGCCCAACTTAGACTTTAGGCTATATTAATATTCTCTAAGACAACCAGGAGTGGAGGTTATAAGGGAGGCCTGAAATTAAAAATAGCGATATGTCGTTTCCTATTGCTTTTTCAGCAAATATGCACGTAACAAAAGTTGTTCATTTTGTTATTTAGAGTAACTTTTGCCGTGTACGGAAGTATAAATGAGTTATACGCTAAAAACTATAGCGGGAGTCCACAATTTTATTTGGTACAAAAGACTCAACCGAACTAAACCAAACTCGGTATGTGAATTAGCACTAAAGCCTTCCTTATAATAAGCCATACTAACATTTCTAGGGACGGGCAGGAGTGGGGGTTATAAGGAGGCCTGAAATTAATAATAGTGATATTTCGTTTCCTATTGCATTTTCGGCAAATATGCAATGACTTTTGTTATTTAGAGAAACTTTTTTTATATACACTATCGTCGTATACTGAAGTATAAAGGCGTTATACACTAACAATCTCAGTATGTGTATTAGCACTATTTGAAATTTGCTCAGCGTAGCTGGGTTGACCTTATATATATTATATTTGTAGAATGATGGAAAGTTGGAAGTCAAAGTTTTAAAATCCACAAATTTAAATAACGTTTCAGGGCTGTAAAATGTATTCTAAACATAGTTTCTTCTTTACATTTTCTTGGTGCAATCAATATAACAATGATGTCGAATATATGCTTTTAAATTTTCAGAGCTGTTTTTAAGTGATCAGTAATAAATGAGCAAGCTCACAGGCAAGATTTTTCAATTAGATGCTATTGTTTTTAGATTGATCGGAAACTAAAAAAAATGATCCTACCTAATTTAAATAGAAAATTATAAAAAGGTGCTTAGAGTCATGAATATTGATGCAGATGCTTCAAAAATCACGTTATGATTACAACTTCAATAGCTGGTTTCTTTACAAAATATGGTACTTCCTAACAGCTGTGAGAATTGATTTCTGTCCAGTTGATGGATCAGTCTCATCAACAAAAAGTATTACTTCTATTTCATATGCCCAGGAGTATAGTCATAATAACTGCAAATGATAATTTACATCAAAGTAAATAATAATTATTGCTTGCTTAATAAGTTTTTAAAAAAAAAAATGTTGTTTGTTTTGAAAAGTCATTTACTTTGTTTTTAAAAGTTTGAATATTTTCTTTTTAGTATAATTTTTTTCTTTTCTAGTACCTTTACATTCATTAATAGCATAGACTAATTTACTAACTTACCAATTATATATTATTTTAACTAGGAATTATATATAGTTTTTGATGCAATAAATTACATTTACTGACATTCTTTAATTAATTGGTATTTTATTTTTGATTATAATTTATTTTGGTGCACTTACTAAGACTGATAACAAATTTCAGCTTAAGTTCGCACAAGATTGAAACCAGATTATGGAACAAGTTTCTGCAAAGGAAACAATGCAATCCATGAAGCTGGATTAAATGATCAGAATATAATCAGAGCTAATTAAATCAACGGTTACTCATCAGTTTTCTAGGATGTTACATCATTCTCATCACTTCCTCAGTACCAATCCATACTTATTTTACAAATGATATACCCAATATTTACAATTTAGCTATCATATTTCAATTTATCCAGTAAATTCAATATTTAACCAATAGTAGTCTCAGGAGAGTGGTGGTGGCTGAGTGACAGGTGTACTTGATTACCATACTACAGGTGCCCGAGATTGTACACTAATTTTCATTTAGATCCACAATTACCATACGTTGAGGTTGGACTTGTATCAATTCTCCCAGTGTACTCACTCTACATTGTGAGGTAATTGAGAAGTAATTTCAATAAAGAAGCAGCCATCTTACGTCTGTAATGGTACCCACAGTAAGGTAAGCAATGCATCAAATAGACCAAATAACCTCCCACCAAAGCCATCTTTATTTATTATTAATAAGTCTTAAATTGTTTGTATATTAAAAAAAAAATTACAAAAATTTTATGAATAAGGAAAAAATAGTTTTTTTGTAAATAAGTTTAGTATTCGAGATGTAAGAGCTTTTCAGGCACAAGAGTCTAAAGTTCCACAAGGAGTAAAAACTTTAAGGTAGGGATTCAGTCAGTACATTGAATTCCTCCTAGATGGGGAAAGAATCTTTCTTGTAGAAAGTGATCAAACCAGGAGCAGGTGAGTCCTGTACTTCGACAACTCTGGGACAAGTTGATTGGTGGACCAATTCATGGATGAGAATATCAAAAAGCTGGGCCACCTAACAAAAATGAGATTGAGGATATTGCCCTGTTTCTGAAAAATGACAAAACCACAGCCAGAAGAAATCCCCTCTGAATTACTGAAATAACCAGGAGATATCATTATCAGGAAGGAGGTTTAGAGTTTAAGTTGATTTATGGCATATGAATATAAGAAAAAAATACTAGCGACATAGAGAAAACAGTTAGTTGCAACTGAACAAAAACAAGAGATAAGTTCAAATGTAAAAATTATAGAGGTTGGCAGTTAGAGGATGCTGGGAAACTACGAGTTGATTTCACACACACACAGAAAATTGACATCAAAACACCTTTTCTCTATTAGACAAATATTTGAAAAGGCCTAAGAGTATGCTGAATGGGTTCACCTCTTCATAGATGTCTGGTAGGTCAGGCAGTTTAGAAAGACTACTTATTGAGTACAGTACGTTCATTTGGAATACTTAGCATGCTTACCATATTGACAAGGGAGACCTCTGGAAGATACTTTTTTTAAGGTCTAAACTAGAGTTGCCTTCTGTGACAGTTTTGAAGCTACCAATGACCATTGAAGACCAAGAGATGAATTGTCACCTATACTGTTCAGCTTCACCTTGAGAAAGAAATTTACAACTGTAAGAGAGCAGTTTAGATGGAGGATATGTCGTAGCACACATACAAAGTATATAAGGATTGGGGAGGCCAGCTGACTACCCTGGAAAATGTTGTAGGATCATCAAGTACAGCAAGGAAAGTGAGGGTGGAGGTCTATGCAGAGGTTACTGCCTCGGGTTACTTGTGGGGCTTGAGGGTCCAGAATTGGAGGACTCTTGCTGCAGACCACACAGAGCAGTTTAAGGCTGTTACAGGTTCTTAGGGACTACTTTTAATTAGCTAATTGTAAGAAAATCTCAAAACATGTAGATTGGTATTTCAAAGACATAACATTTGTTAAAGTATTGACTTTAAGAATTAATTCTAAATAAAGCTATGTATTAAAAATATTCTTTGCAAAAATATATATTTTTTACATCAAGTTTGATAATATTTTGACTTTATTAGAGCAATTTATTTTTATTTTATTTTGTATTTATTTATAAATTGAAAATGTCCTTTTAGCTTAACTCATTGTTTTCATTAATTCTTTGTAAGGGTAAAAGAGCAAAAATAAGGCCCTTAGTAGTGAATAAAGAAATTGAATTTAGACTAGTTTATAATGAGAGAATTTTGAATTATACTATGGACTATTGATGTGGGATAGCCAGGATACAAATTTACCAGTTGGTAATTGAGAGGCAGTGTAGAGATAGAAATAAATACAGAGGATGAAGGACCTCTTAATCCGGGAGAGTAGAATAAAGCAGATCAAATCCTAAAAATTCCTTTTATTTCATTAAATATTTTCAACAACTCTGACTCTGTAATAATAATATCTCTAAATTTGAGTTAGGGAATTATAAAACAATAATTGCAGAATATTACTTTATCAAAGAGACTGTTATATAACATTTTTTGTTCCAACTCAATAACAGAAATATTTGTTCTTGCCTGCTTTACCCCTTTTCATCAAAACCTCTCTCTTCTTTTCATTTTGGCTATTAGATTTAAACTAGTTGGGTAATAATCAAACATTGCGGCCCCTAGACCTGACAAAATATGCACACATGCACGTGCGCCCACACACACCAGTTATAGCAACCTTTAACCTCTTTTCGTCTCCTGATATACTTTTTCACTCATGTGTTGCTGGATAAATGGCCAAGTCTGCAATATGGCAGTAGATGATTTCATCATAACTAAATAAGAATATTATTCCTTCTTTTTCGTCTCCTTTATCCAGTGTCTAAATTACTATTGATGAGTAAAACCAAGCACAAAAGTAAAAGCAAGATTTTGTTCAATTACTCATTTCTCAGAAGGTGAAAATAGAATATTGACACTAATCATTTAGTTCATTGATGATGACATCCTGGCAATGTAATATTGCTACTTGTAGGCATGAGTAATGCCAATATTACTGAAACAAAAATACTGCAGATCAATTTAATTTTTTTTTTTGTAGCAATAACTTACCTAGGTCAAAGGTAATGTCATGTAGGTACAGCCAAAACTTAGAGGTAACCCAACATTTTGTTTATTCTTCAGTTAGATGCCACAAGCTTAGTGCAAATGTATCTGCTCTCAAGTTCAAGGTCACACATTTTTTTATATGTAAGCATTTTCTACTTCAAAATATTTCCACTGTTCCAGTTTTAAAAAATTATTTTCTACAGTATTTGTATTTAGATTAATAAATTAGCTATTATTGTAATATTATTCAATTAGCAGATATATTTAAAAATAACTGTTTTAGATGGAAAAAAAAGTGTAGATGCTAGAAGTGTGATTATTTTTTTAATAAATGTTAATTGACTCAAATGGTTTGTTTTAGTTATTAAAATAAATAATACATTCTTTTATATATTTACAATAACATGATATGAAATTAAATATTACCTAAATACATTTTCAATAGCCCAACACTTTATATTGTCACATATATTGTGATCTACCTAAAGGTATGGTGTCATTAATGGTACTAAACTCTAAACAATGATTGTGAAGGAAAAAGGAATAGGGCTTATTATCCCCTCAACAAGCTAATATTAAGTATTAAATATCTAATGGTCATTGGCAATGATGAATGCTTTAAAAGTTCATATTTAAAAACAGCAGTCTGTTAATATTAAAGAATATATTTTGTCATAATTTGTAATTTAAAATTTGTTTTTTTCTGTTTTAAATAGTAACTCAATATTGAACACATTTGTTTTTATTTGCAAGTAAATTTCATCACAGATAAGAAAAAAAGATTCCTAATATCACCAGTGTTATATACTAGGTATTTATACAGGTTAATTTTAATCCTTTTAGAGATTTTTAGCAGATTTTCTTTAGGGTAAATCAGCTATTGAGGTTGTAGTCATATTGGGGTTTTCAAAAAATGTCTTCAAATGTCCATCGATCCTACCTAGGAGATGATGAAAATGAGGTCCATTCAAAAATTATATTAATTTGTCTGTTAATGCTCTAGTGGTCAAAATTTTGTTCTGATCGATACCAAACTCGATATTTAAACGTTCTATGTAAAAATGAAGATCAAATTGGTTAATGGCTAAAGTTGGACCAGTGGGAGATGGGCGGGGGAGGTTTAGAGGGGGGAATTTCAAAATATCTCCATTATTATGTGTCGGGTCGAAAATTTGTATAGAATCAATCTTATTTATAAATGTTACTGTTATCGAACTACATCTTTAGTTTTATATAAAATGTATAAATATTGCGTTTGGTACAGATCAAACAAAAATTACGACTGCTAGAGCGATAGCAGATATATATAATTTTGAACAGACCTTATTTTCTTCTCATCTCTCCTAGTTGAGTCAAAGGGCATTTGTCGAAATTTTTCAAAAATTGTGTCATGGGTACAACCTCAATAGCTGATTTCCATTAAGGGAAATCTGCAAAAAAGAATTGAACATTAAATATCAAATAATTTCACACTAAAAGCCAATACATGAAAAATGTTAGTTCACAATGATTAGGCACATTTCTGAAGAAGGAAATGGACAACTATGTCCACTTAATCTTAGGATTAACACTATGTGATTCAGGATAATCTCTGGGAGCTACTGATCCAAAAAGACAGGCTGCAGTGCACCCCTGCATGGATGGACTTTGTGATTTTAAGCCTAAAACCATTCATGTGGTCTCAAAAGATAATAACCAACAAACCAAGATGGCGTAGTGTAGTTTTTATTTACAATAACAGTAGAATATAACAGCGGACAGCAAACATGCATCCCAATGAAACATAAATTTTAGATTAAAACAACTTCTAGGTAAGAATTGTATATACACTTAAATAATTACTAAGAGCAATTAGATTAGCCTAACAATATTCAAATATCAATATAAATATATATATATATATATATATATATATATATATATATATATATATTACACATAATATTTTTAAATTACTATTTGGAAAAAAATAAGCACTCAGACTTAAAGAATCTTTGGGTGAATCACCTATGTTTTGGGACTCTAATATGTATAAATAAATAAATTACTATGATAAGACTTTTTTTTTTAAAAAACCAGTAAATACTTTCTTATATAAATTGCTTTGAAGATATCTTCATTGGAATATATACATCTGTTAGGTACCCGCTACAGATTTGAATTAAACCTTCAATTTCACTTTTCTTGCCTGAAGTAAATAAAACGTTGAGCTGAAATATTGCAAACAAAAGTTATTGAAACTGCTAATATTTGTATTATTTGCATTACATGAGTTCTACTAGGAGAGTTTGATACGTTTTTACAACAATTTACAAATATACTCATGAAATGCAATGATCGGCGTATCTTATATAAATATAGTTGACCTGTGGTATAAACTCTCAAGTAAGCATGTAATTTTGTAATTTATTAGTTGAATGCAATAGTAGATTATTATTACATTTTTGATACCCAAATCATTATCATATGGTACAATTTGATCAGTGTAATGAATTTTAAATCAATGATACATTGGGTTTAAATCTATTATTAAACTTCAGGGTATTTGGTATTGAGTTTATTTCTTCTTTTCAATTGTATGCAACATTCTCAGGGAGGGTTAAATTTCAAGTTCTAATTATTATTAGGATTAATAGTTATAAATTTCTGGCCTCCCACCTCATTTGTTATTATTTAGGTTGCAGGGAGATCTACAATCTCTTCCTCTGTACCTCCCATTTTGAATATAAATTAAATTACTTTTAGGTTACCACCGTTATTTATTTCCACCAGGTAAATTAATTATTAGAAAATTCTAATTGTTTAATGTTTTGAATAAATAATTTAAGTAAAACAATGTTGATAACCCTCAAGTGGGAGGGTAACGCAGTTAATGGTGTTAACTTATTTCCTGTTAAATGTTGGCTTTCTACTTGTAACAGACTCTTTCTAAACAATGTGTGCTCAAAGTGGTTTTTGACAGAAATATATACATTATAGATAATATTTAATTATAATAAATGGTATCCATGATTATAATTTGAATTGAGGGATTGATTGGAAACTACTTTTCATTTATATTCTTTTAAACTAAAATTTATATTCTATAATTTCCCTATCTGACTCTCACGGGAAAACCATATGCCCAGCCGGAAAGTTTAGTTGTACATATTGAAGCCTTGCAAAAAAAAAAGTACCATCTTTCAGCCTCAAATGATTTCTTGAGTGAAGCCTGGCACCTTGGCTAGTACATTATAATCAAATTAACTGGACTGGAAAGGTCTAGCGATATACCAGTAACTAGACACTCCTAGTTCAAATCATGGTAAATTAAATCTTCTTTTCTTTGTATGTATCTAACACTATGTTGCTGTTTCTATAAACAGGGAGTCCGAGATTTTTCATGAAAACACACAAGAGAAGAGGGTAAGAACGTTATGTATTGGTTTCTTCTTATCTTCTAAAAGAGTCTAACCAACAAAAGAGAAAGACTATCAAAGAGAAGAGTCTATTAGAGGTGAACATTTTTCAACGGGTGTCAAGAGCAAGTTTAAACTTACTAATGATAGGCATTTGCTTGTGTCTATATATGAATTATATCTTTATGTATTGCATCTGGTATGACAGATGGGTCAGTGGCATTACAATAGATACACTTCCAATTATTTAAATCCTAGCAAAACTATATTAAATTTCCTATATTTCATTCAAAAACATGATATTTAAATACTTATAATCAACTAAGATATTTATTTGTTTCATGAACAAACACAAAATTAACTATGGAAACAAAACCTAATCTTAAAACATAGAGTAAAAGACCATCTGCCTAAGGATCTGCTATGAGGAAAAAAAAAGTATATCTTTTTCCCTCTAGAATACGGAAGTTGATCCCATCCTTTAGTGGCACTGAGTTATTCAGTATAATATCCGCCCTAATTACATTTTCCTGAGTTTGTTTCTTTCCTAACTCATATCATTAAATCAATAGTATTAACCACAGGTAAATGACACGTAGTTTTTCCCATATGTTCAACATGCAGCTTGGTCATAACATAAAAGAGAAAAAATATATGAAACACTTACTTGATGTTTTAATCTTTTATTATTGTCAATATATGGTCTAGAAAAAAGGCACTTCATTTTCTTCAAATCATTCAGTGAAAGGTCTTTATTCTGAACTTTCAATTCATCCATATCTGTTGGGTGAACTCCTAACCACTTGATTGTGGGTACTGCAAGTCTATCAACAATATGAGACTGCTTCTGTTTGAAGAAAAATATAAAAACAAGAAACAATTGCATAATTTTATAAAAAAAAAAAAAATATTCATCTAGAATATACTTTTATTATCAAAAATCTGGTGCCTGTATTTAAAAAAAAAAAAAACATTTAAAAATCAAAGATCTATATTAAAATTATGGTGAAGACCCACACATTAATAGGGAAAAAAGGGAAAAGTTTCAATCCAGCACTTTATTTTAAGTTCTGATTGGCTAGGCAGAAGAAAATGTGAAAATATGTTATTAATTATCCTACTGTACTGCAACCTTTGGATATGGAATTAAAGATAGGAATATGAAGGGAAAGGGGTTTAACGTTGATATATTGAAAAACGTGGAAAATTAGTAACCCCTCATAGATTAACATAATTTTACTTTCATCAATAGTAGTTAATCCAGAAATAAAAAGTTTGTCACACATGGGCTGCATAAACTATGCAGTTTTCCCACGTGCTGATATAATGCACTTGTGATCTCATCTCCCCACATATTATCTTTTCCAACGTAAAAAAAACGATGAGTAAATGAGGAAGGGAGGAGGGAGGGTACTGAAGGCTGAAAATAAGGAAGTACAAATAACTCACTTAATACTTGAGTTAAGAAAAAATGTATAGACCAACAATTGTAGAACATCAATAGCATAACAAGATTGGTTCTATTACATTTTGTGATACGACTCATAATAACAGAGATATTTTGAATTTTCAAAATTCCCTCTCTAAACACCCCCCCCCCTATTCCAGTCATTAACTAATATGTTCTTTAGTGTGGAATGAAGAAGTTAAATATGGACTATGGTATAGAAAAAATAAGTATTGTTGATTCGCGACTGCAAAATCTGAATAAATGACTTCATCACACCACTTATTTGCATAAATCTCACACATTACACGTTAAATGTACACAGTATTTGGTATTTAAGCTTAGAATAAAGTTATTCATGATAAAACAGCTTATTGCAAAAATCACATGAGTCAGAGTGGGGGTTTACTAAAGGATGACAACTAAAAAATGCATATATCTCTGTTAATATTAAAGATAGAGAATAAATATATGTAGCAATATTTGTAGTACATTTTATTTGCAGTAAGATTGGTTCTATACACTTCTCACATCCGACTATAATAACAGAGATATTTCAAATTTTTGAAATTTCCCCATCTTTTTAGCCCCACTGTTTAGATTTCAGCCATTAACGAACTTGACCTTCAGTTATGCATGAAATGCTTATATATCAGGTTTGGTTCCAATGAAATAAGAATTCAGCAAGTAAGAATACAGACAAGTATTCAAAATTGCCCCCCTCCCTTCCACTAGAGCAATTTCAGCAATTAATGAACTTGACCTTCAGTTATGCATGAAATGCTAATATATCCTGTTTGGTTCCAATCAAATAAAAATTCAGGTAAGTAAGAATAGAGATAAGTATTGAAATTGCCACCACCCCCCTCCCTCCAACTGGACCGATTTCAACCGTTATCAAACCTCATCTTTAGTTTTATATAAAATGTTTAAATATTGAGTTTGGTACAGATCAAACAAAAATTACGACTGATAGACCGGTAATACACAAAATTATTAGATATATATAATCTTGGATGACATTTTCGTCATCTAATATGTAGGATTGATGGATATTTGAGAAAATTTTTCGAAAATCGCATAAGGAGTACAACCTCAATAGTTGATTTCCTGTAAGGGAAATCTGGTAAAACAATTTGTATAACTATAGTCCTTAAAGTACCTGAGAGTTTGTAACCAACATTCTTCAAGGTACCCAACTGACCTCCAATTACGGATGTCTAATTATTCCTCAAGGTTATAAAGCCGTATTTGTCTGGGCATACCTCTTATTGTACTAAATGGGCAGTCTGATTTGTACCATTTTAGCATCATGTTCCAACCACACAGCCTGTCTTTATATTCCACATATGATGTAAATTTCACTATGCAATTCTATTATTAAGGTGTTTACCCTCTCTGTAGAGCTTAGAACCATTAAGAATCTATAACCATTCTAAGCGTAATGTAAAAGTATATGCTATTGCTACCTGTAAATTTTATACATACATACATACACACACACACACTTATATATATATATATATATATATATATATATATATATATATATATATATACTTCGGAACAAAATAAACAACTTTTGTTATGTTCATATTTGCCGAAAAACCAATAGGAAACGAAATATAGTTAGCGTGAAAAGGTAACACACAAACAAACAGACACCAAAGAAACAAAATGCAGTTATGGTGTCTATGACATGTGAAATGTACAGAAAGAGGTTACAATTTTATACATATATATATAAGCATTTGTTGAGCTCTTTTTATCATGGAATAATTTTTTATAATAATTTTGAATTTATGGAATAAAAAATGATAGATTTGAAGAACAGAAGTGGAAATCATGACCTCCTAAATATGGCAATAATTGAATATTGCCAATTTATTTAATTTCCCATACAACATATAGGAACCAATAAACTAAGCTTCAACCAAGTAGAAAACAAGAACCTTAAATACTTATAATTGAATTAAACAATATTACCAAAGATCCATATTTGTATATGCACATTATTTCAATTCCATAAGGATCTGAGTCTGCTAAAATAAATGTAGGTATAGATAGCTGTTCAGATATACATTTCACAAGGACTCTAGTATTCATATCAGGGTAACCTTTTCCCTAAAAGAAATAAGTACTGAAAATTAGTTCTACAAATAATATGTTAATTTGATATTTTATTTACAGCAACAAAAATTGTCTTTACTGTTATCATAATGCAAGGTCCATGACGTTCCAGGAAACCTTCATCATATATTTTTTGAAATGCTGAATCTTTCTCTATCACCAGAACAAATTCTGCACTAGATATTAGTTGAATTTCTGATGTGAAACATGATGGTATCATTACACCTATAATCAGTAAATGTAATCAGTCTTTTTAAAGAAGAAATACAAACTCCTGTGGCAAACCAAACGTTTCTATTTGTTAATGTTGATATTTAGAGTTATAATAAAGGTGTTCTTGTTGCTAAATAAATGTTTAAGAAGTTTCTAGGATAGCTTAATCTCTGGTGAGCTATAACATTGATAGCCACCAAGCACTATCAAATGCCCCTTCATGAGCATTTATTACTGAAAGCATCTTCGGGAAATCTATTAGCTTTCTGAACAGGATCTAATAATCAAATAATATAGACATTCCCAGAGTAAACCCATACTGGTTTGGATGAAGAAACAAATTAGAAAAAAATAAGATAAATAATTTTTTCGAATACTTTTCCAGCTGGTATAAGAATAATGCAGTGAAAGCATAAGGCCTTGTAACATTACCCTTGTATTGTAATTGTAAATACTTTCCATTGTTTTGAAATATGATTTTATTAAAATATATATTTCTTTGATAAAGTTAAAACATAGGTTAAATACTCTCAAAATATAGAGATGGTAATATGGCACAGACTATGCAAAGCTTTAGTATGTAGTCACCATCATGTCTCTGATGCTATAAAAAGATGATCTATAAGAGTGAAGAGAATTATATTCAAGAGGATTTATAAGTTTGGTATGCAATTGATCTATATATGTATTCCATCATAATTTATAGACAAATGCCATTCCTAAATATTTTAAACTAGGGTGTAATTAGGTATTTGAGGTCCATTAAATATGGATATGTTTGTTATTTATTAATGATAATCAAGCTGCTAGGTTTTATAAATACCTCTACCTTTCAGCATCTGGCATTTGCACAACAAACTACAATATGGACATTTTACTTATAATTATTGGAAAACTTAATTCAAATCACACAACTTACTAATGCTGTTTTGTTGCTAGTCAATGAATGGGCTAAAAAACACTAACTCAAATTTAATTTAGAAAAAACATGTTACACACTATTTACAAGACAAAGAAATACATTAGAAATAAATTAAATAGAGTGACAATACAAGAAAAACATATTTTAAAATATCTTGGACTTCACATTGAACATCTTGGACAGAAAATTGAAATGAAACTATCACATTACTAACTTACAAATAAGACTATTCTCAATAATAAATAGACTCTCAGTGGCTACCTGAGTGTCTTGGGGGTCTTAAATCCGACGTTCTGACCACAATATACAAAGGGGCGGTTGTCCCCATATTGATTTATGGGATTGAAATATGGGGCAATCTTAAGTATGAAAAGAAATGCCAAAAAAAAAATAGAAAGAGTGCAGAGGCTATTGCAATGAAAATTGCTAAAGGATATCGTAATTTATCCTGTGAGGCATCAAATTTATTAGCAGTCACTATGCTATTTTACAACTAATCTGAGGAAATAATGAGGCAACATATGTCATTGAAATTGCATGAAATCCCACGAGACTTTACATTTCAAAATATTACAACTTACATAATAGAACCAGACATCAGACAAACTTACTGGTTACATCCAAAGAATTACATTACACTAGTAGACAATCTAGACATAAAGTTGACATGCCATATATGCACTGATGGAATTAAAAACAATGATGGCGTTGGGTGTACGTACATCAATTTTATAAGATGACAATATTGTACAAAGCGGACAATACAGACTATCACCACTATGTACAAACCATTAAGCAGGAAACCTTACAATTACTGAGGTCCTCAAAACAATGCATGACATTTCAAGTGACAGAGACTAGTATAATCTACACGGACAGCAAAATTAACATAGACCAGACTTACAATAAAGAACAGACTTAACAGATTAGAAGCCTGATCACATTATGTAGACAGAAAAATGTAATATTGGCATGGATAAAAGGACACTGGAAATTTAGAAAATGGCACAGCAAACTTACTTGAAAATACATCTCCAAGAGATGAATCAATACCTATAACATACTCTAAATGACAAAACAGAACAATGAAACACTTTTGAGACACTAATCTTAAAAAATTGGATGAAAGATAGACAAACACATCTAAAGAATGACAATTACTTAAATACATACCTACTGTATACCAGAGACAAAAAATAACATTTACTAATTCTAAACTAATAATATTTATATAAGGACATGGACCTACAAAAGCTACTTGTACAAATTTAAACTAACAAACATAAATACATGTAAATTTGATCACGATAATAAACAGACATAGGACTGCCTTCTATATTACTGTACATTACTTGATGAACCAAGAACAAAACACACCAAGTACATTACCTTACAAAAACAGGACTAGGGATTTTATTTAATCCCTTAATGAGATTGTCACTAAATAAATTCTTATTGCCCAGGTGAGAATCAAACTCTTGACTCTAGGTTTACCAAGTGACAAACCCTTGACTCACATGACAAACCTCAACTCCATAAATTAAATGAATGTTAACAAAGAGAATGAAATGAAACAATAGAATGGTTTAGAAAATAAAATAGACAAAATTTTTAGAAATTCTATCCAAGTTTAAAAAAACAGAATTATTTAAAAATAATTGACAACAAGTGCAGAAGCAATTACTTAGTAATATAAAAACAACCTATCACGTAGGTGTTGAGTATTCCATAATGATGTCATCTCAAGTTCAGTTTTCTATTTTTACCTGTATATCAATATTTATTTATTGGAGCTTTGCAGCTATGGCAATGTTGCTCAAAATAAATTAGTTTTATATTATATGAATCGATTAAATATTGAGTATGGAATCAATCAAGTAAACATTTAGGCCCCTAGAGCAAAGAAACTCCATTGATAACATCAGACAAACATAATTTGTATGCATTGCATAATAAAGGTCTGGTACAAACAATATTTGGTATTTAACTTGGAATAAACCTACAGTTTGCCAACTTATTCTACCCCATTTTAGTGGACTAAGGATTTTCAATAAATAGTGAATTTGTCACTAATTAATTTCCAATTGCCCATGAGGGAAAAAAACAAACAAATAATTAAAATAAAATCAGACTCTTGGCTACCTAAATTATCCAATTAAGTTACCTCCAGCAACTGAACAGTCAATATTGTAAGATTCACAGATTATTCGAAGAGATCCAGCAATAATTCCCTTTGAACTCGCAAATAAACCAATCTCCCATTGAGGTACTCCTAGAAGGCAAGATATTTTTTCTGCTTTTATATCTAGCTGAGTTTGTTCCTCAAATAGATCTAAATTTTCATAGTAAAGCTCTCTGAAAATTAAGAACTCAGTTTTAAAAATGTCATACAGGTAATCTTATATACTTCCAAGGTCCACATAATGATTATTGAGGTCTCTTCTGGTTTCATTGATGTTGTGGTATTTTCCACCAAATTTTAGTAATCATACTGCTACCTTCCTCAGGGAATATCATTTTTTTTTTAAATTATAATTTTAGATGAACTAGCACTTTTTGAAACCACTATGAATAATGCAAAATAGTTCTTTTATGATAGTACGTACCGCCTTAATGAAGATGAATTTCTAGTCAGAAGTAGATAAATCTTCCCAAGAAGAAAAATTAACTGAGCAAAATCTTTATTAAGTTTAGATGGATGAAATTTGATCTCAAGTAATGTAGTATTGTCTTCACTCTTCAACTTAAGTCTAACAAAGTAAATAAAATCTGTAGCTATAAAAATAAAGAATTGTCGAACATGTAATATTTCATAATTATTACATATCACTAAAATTGCAGTTGCTCCAGTCCCGTTGATTTCTAATCAGAATGCATGGTTCTTTATTGACTGATAGATCTCTGACTATTCCAAGGATAATGTCTTGTATATTTACTTTTAAAACATCTCTGTAACAAAAAAGATATTTAAACATCTTTAAACATGTGTAACATGATTTAAAAAACCAAGTTAACATAAATGTTTGTTGCACAGTTAAAATAATAGTGCATAAATATTGAAAAAAATTAAATGTAGGACTACTGCTTGATCTTCCGAATGCCCTCCATGCAGGGCTTCGTAAACTAAGCTGATTTCCCATGTGCTAGAATGACATGCTGGTTATCTCATCTCATCTCTCATTCTCTATTTCCCCTGCAGTAAGAAGACTATGTAAACAGAAATGAAAATGTATGCTGGACATGAGATATCTAGTAACTAAAGTACTTAAAGTGAAAACCAGATGAGTAAAAGTTAGGATTTACGAAAAGGCTGAAACCAAAACATATGAGTAAGAAGTCCCTCTAAATGGGTTTATTTCCTTTTAAATGTATTTTATGCATTTTCCACACTACCCTTAATTATCAATTACCAAACTAATGTTGGCTATAAGAATGGGAAGGTTGGGAAGGGGTATGAGGATTCTTTATTTATTAACACTATTCAAAAACATTAGTTCTGACATAGAGAGCTGCATATTGTGGACGATTCCACAGTAAACATAAAACTCCTTTAGTATAGTTTATGTAGTAGTTTTAAAGAGAAAAAAAAAACAATTGTATTAAATAACATTCACTTTATGTGACTAAGGCTTATCAAGGGGGTTATCTATGAGTTAACACCCTTTTTTAACCAGGATGAGGCTAAGGCTTTATTTTGTTTGTCACTAAATAAATTTCTATTGCCCAAGTGTGGTTTAAACTATCGAACTCTAGCTTTGCCAAGTGCATTAAGACTAGAAGAAAGCACAAGAATTCACCTCTGCTCATTTATCCTTCCACTGCTACTTCTATCACGATTTTGATCACTTTCATTATCTAATTTTAAATCAGAAATTATTCTTTTGAAGCAAGTACTGAATTTATGATTTTGGATAGATTCCATTGAAGTATTGAAATGGATTTCTTTCCTAGGAATAATTTAAAGCATTATTGTAAATTCCACAACTCAGAAGTTTCTTCCTATTATTTAATTAACAGTTATAAATTATAACAGTTGAAATATTATAAAGTGAATGAAATTTTCAATAATTTTATGAATAACATAAAATTCAATAAAAAAAATTATATTTATATAATGTTTTAGCAGTAATAAATGAAATACTACATTCTATTTGAGTACAGTATTTCTAACTAAAAAAAATTTTAAAATTCATAAGAAAAATATAAATTTGGTACAACCAAACAATTCACCATCTGAATGCAATTTTAGTTAAATGAGAGTACCAACAAAAGCGCTGCAATATAAAATTTATGTAATGTTAACTACATAAAAACTCATTTAGTAATAATGATCAAACAGCCTGAATTTAATTGATAATAGACAATTATGGATTCTTAGAATGAAATATTACCTTCAGGGGGCAAAGAAACATAGGTATTTTGAAAACATTGACATATTAAAAAAAATATAGTAGTTAAAATGTTTTAACAGCATTGACATTTCATTAATATCGATGTTTTGCTATTAGCTATTTATTAACACATTTTGCTTAAGGAAGATCATCTCTTGATGTTTTACTCATGAGGTAATTTTTGGAAAATGTCTGTCTGATAATAACAGATATTTTGAATTGTCGACTTTCCACACATCTAACCCCCCCCCCCTGTCCAATTTCAGCCTCTAACGACCTAGTTCTTTAGCTTTACGTAAAATCTTTCAAGATCAATTTTGGTACCGATCTAACAAAAACTTGTGAGAGCTACTGAAACACACGAACGGACGAACGCGCACACACACATGTTGCTTTTCTTACCCAAGTATATTTCATTTTTCTGCAATAATCCTGGATCTAGAAAATATAGTTTAATCATAAATAAAGTACAGCTTTTGGGAGCTACGTTAATTTAATGTTGCAAGTTTCGATCATCTCGATCCGGACACTTTTTGAACAATGTTTATCTACATTTCTATCAAACTACATAAGGTCTTAATCTCGTGTGGTAGACCTAGAGTGGCGGGTTCGATTCCCGCCCTGAGGAGTAGAAATTTATTTAGCGACGGACTCATTAAATAAACTCCTTAGGCCCACCCTGGCTAGAAAAGGGTGGTAAACTGTAGACAGCCCGTCCCAATTAGCCATAGTAGTATAAAGTGTACGTAAATAGTGATAAAAACACAAACATATAATAAGGGGGATGCACAGATCATAACTTTTTCATTCGGTGGTTGCGCAGATCGTAACTTTTTTGTAACTTTGCCGCATGACGTAGCTCGGAAGGCAGACTAGCTTTGTTTACCTCAAGCGTTTTTGTCTTTCAGTAAATGATTTTTTTGGGGGGAAATGTCAATGAATGCGTTGTATCATCATGTTCTAACAGCTCTCGGAATTCAGGCAAGTCTGATCTTATTATCGGCTCCCCCCCAAAAAATTAAGAAGCAAAGGATAGCTTCTTACAAAAAGAGGAGATTCGCAATTTAACCTTGACACTTTGTTCAGAACATTTTAGTGATGGCGATTATTAAAAGAATTAAAAAGCAAAATTGTTAGACTATGCTCCTATCAAATTAAAGTTAAAAGAAGATGTACCCCATCGAAATTTACCATTATCGTTCATAAATCAGTATAACTCTGACACAAAAAGTGAAACATCTAGAGAATATAGGAGTAAAAGTCCGTCACGCAGGGGCTGCGTATACTAAGCAGATTTCCCACGTGGCGTTTTCCAGTAGATAAATCTGCCCAATAACAGCTGTAGTAGGAAGAGATCCCTAAACCTATTCAAGAGGGACGAATAGTTATGGAAACGGCCGCAAGAGTTCTCGGCGGAAATTCCCGAACATAGCCGATGACACAAAGAATACAAATGCAAATATCTCGGTTAATATTCAAGATACAGAATAAATGAATAGAACAATATTTATAGTAAATTTAATTTGCAATAAGATTGATTCTAAACAATTTTTCGATCAGACGCATAATAACGGAGATATTGTGAATTTTCAAAAATCCCCCTATAAACCCCCCCCCCTCCCACTTCTCCGATTTCAGCCATTAACGAACTTGATCTGCCTTTTTACATAAAACGATTAAATACCGAGTTTGGTAACGATAAAAAAAAAATTGCGACCGCTAGAGCGTTAACAGACAAATGTCTATCTATCTCTACATATATATGTATGTATATATATATATATATATATATATATATATATAATTTTGAACGGACCTCATTTTCGTCATCTCCTGGGTAGGATCGATGGACATTTGAGGAAAATTTTCGAAACTCGCGTCATGAGTACGACCTCAATAGCTGATTTCCCTTAAGGGAAATGTTCTAAAAAACGTGAAATACGTAAACGTGCCATATGTCACATTAATCAGATTTCTCCCAAAAATATGTAAATTGATTTTTCAGTTAATACCAAAGAAGTAAATGAGAGAATGACTTGAAACAGTTCAATAAATGGAAATAATATTTGGAATTTTACACGGGTAAAATATAGTGAAAAGAGATAACGTTATAGAAACTAAGTGCAAACTCAAACAGGAAAAATTTCCCCATCTCTATAAAAATGTCAAATATTATGCTCGTACATGAACATTTATCGGTTTAAATCATTTGAATACAAATTCTTAACAGATACAAAAAGAGAAGAAATGCTCGTAAATGGGCAGCATCTTCATGCTCATTAAAAGTCCGTCACGCAGGGGCTGCGTAAACTAAGCAGATTTCCCCTGTGAAGTTTTACAATAGAGAAATCTGCATACTGGTAACACAATACCACCGTGATTAGATAATGAGAAATCTTTCAGTTAATTAAAATAAATACCCAACTGAAACGGCTTCTGAATTGTAAGAATAATTTATATTTTAATAACCCAAATTTTAGTAGTCCAAGAACTAAAGAAGGGGGGGGGGCGGATAAACAAAACGTATTTGCATAAATCTCACAAAGTAAGGAAGGTAAGGTAAGGTTAAAAACGCCAGGTTAGAAGAAGCTTCCGCCTGAACCGAGAAATGACGAAGATGGCCGACATAATCCGAACTATACCCCACCACCGACTTCATAAAAATGCAAATATCTCGGTTAATATTCAAGATAGAGAATAAATGTATATAACAATATTTATAGTAAATTTAATTTGCAATAAGATTGGTTCTGTACAATTTTACGATCCGATGCATAATAACGGAGATATTTTGAATTTTCGAAAATCCCCCCCTCCCTCTGGTCCGATTTCAGCCATTAACGAACTTGATCTGTCTTTTTACATAAAACGGTTAAATATCGAGTTTCGTAACGATCAAACAAAAATTGCGACCGCTAGAGCGTTAACAGACAAATATATATATATATATATATATATATACACATATAGATATATATATATATATACATATAGATATATATATATATATATATAATTTTGAACGGACCTCATTTTCGTCATCTCCTGGGTAGGATCGATGGACATTTGAAGAAAATTTTCGAAAATCGCGTCATGAGTACGACCTCAATAGCTGATTTCCCTTAAGGGAAATCTGCTAAAAAGGGACAAGAAAGACTTACAAGCCCAAGAGACCCTTTAATGAGGTAAGATTTATATATATATATATATATATATATATATATATATATATATATATATATATATATATATATATACGTCTGCTAACATTCTAGCGGTCGCAATTTTTTCGCAATTTTTGTTTAATCGTCACCAAACTCGGTATTTAATCGTTTTATGTAAAAAAGAAAGATCAAGCTCGTTAACGGCTGAAATCGGATCAGTGGGAGGGAGGGATTTTTGAAAATTCGAAATATCTCCGTTTCTGTACATCGGGTCGAAAAATTGTATAGAGCAAATCTTATTGCAGATTAAATTTACTATAAATTATTTATTTATTCATTTATTCTCTATCTTGAATATTAACCGAGATTTTTGCATTTTTATTAAGTGTGTGTGCAGCTATTGTTCCGGATTAGTTCGGCCGTTCCCGTAACTGTTCGGCACGCACTCCTGTAACCTAAACTTTCTCCATTCTTGCCCTCTAACCTTTTACTTTGTGAGATATATGCAAATACGTTCTGTTGATGCCCCCCCCCCCTATTCACGATGGTGTTGGGTGGCCAGTGTGTAGATTTATCTATTACTAAACTTCACGTGGGAAATCTGCTTAGTTTAAGCAGCCCCTGCGTGACGGACTTTTTTTTTCCAGGATGGAGTCTCTTCTCTTCCTCTTATGCAGTTCCTGAGTCGTTCTGTCGATTATTGCCTGGTATCCAAAGTTCTTTGTATCTTTAGCAGCTTTACACTAATCTCGACTGTTTACCGATCATGATAAATTTCTTCCTTACTTTTGTTTTGAGGTCCCTTGTCTGTGATGATATTCATATTGTTACGTTTATTACAAAAAAATAAATATAAGAAACGTTGTTTATAAGAGTTTTTTTGGATTGCAAAATTAAACACACATAAGCTTCAGAGTTTTTATCAATGCACAATTTATTTAACAATGCAGTACACACTTGGTCAATTATTCTTAACTACTACTCACAGTATACACTGATAGCTTCACTGTTCTCCTTATTACACAGTCCAATAACTCACTCGTGATCACTAATGTTCACAAAAATACGGCACTGCACTGGTCTTTGCAAAGATAACAGCACTGCACTAATCTTCACAAAGATAATGTCACTGCACTGTCCTTTACTTAAACAGGGCACTATACTGTTCTTTACAGAACCATGTCACAACACTGTTCTTCACATAAAACACTTTACAGCACTGCAACTAAAACTGCACTGAACGCACTGTTATTCAATTGACAACAAACAAACTAACTTCTTAAATATGTGATTAACTCTGTTTAATTTTTCATGTACGTAGTTTTCACAGCAATATCATATCCAGGACATGTGTCCAAATGTTTGTATAAAGTATCCTTTTTCTTCATCCACCTTCTCTGAGAGAGCATGTACACTTAACATGGCAATATTTTTTAATTTGCTGGATTCTTAAAAAAAAAAAAAAAAAAAAAAAAAAAAAACAGATTTGGGGACTAATTGCCTTGAAGCCAATCACCAAGTTTCTGTAGCACTTTCTGAAAATGTATTCAATCCCGAAGTCCACTAGAGCTGTAATATACAGTGAAAGTTTCTGTTCTCCAGTAAGCCCTGATTTGTCCATCATAGTTAATATACAACTGTAAATAAGTCAGTCATGTATCATCCCTTAAAGGAACATTAAGGCACATATAATAAGACTATTAATGAATGGTTAATTTAAACAGGTCAGGAGAATCATCTATAGGTGGCCCCATGAATTGGTCCGTTTTTTGATGATATCTACAGAAAATAATTCACAATAAACTGGGTACCTCAAAAACCCAATGACTGGTATACATATTTAAAAGGAAGGCACTCAATAGGTAGATTAGCATCTCCTATTACCTAGAAATCTATTAATTCACTTTAAAAGGCCAGTATGAGTTCAGTAAGAACAGAATAGTACATAGTAAAACAGTACTTACTCCGAGAATGAGACCCACTAATTTTATTGCTACAGTGAAGTTAACTGGAACAAGGAGAGAAATTCGAACTAAGATCATTATACCATGTTCAAAATTGTATCAGGAACAAATAATTAGAGCAGGGTATAAATGTACTCAAGAAACATAATAATATTTTATTATTCAAAATAGCAAAATTAAATTATTATAATATACGTTAAATCAGATCACACAATAAAGTCATGCATTAATTTTATCACTGATTATCAATTTTTTTTTTATTTTATCATTAACATTATTTTGTAACATTGAATTTTATTACTCAAATGATTTTTTTCTCAAAATGCAAAATAAATAAATACATAAAAACAATAAATAAACAGAAACTATTAGTAATCATATGGATACAAATATTTAACTTATAAATGCTGTGATTTTTTCTGATATTCAAAAATACAGATACTGTTAATTAGTATTGCATTTCATTGACTAGCAATAAAACAGTGTATATAATTGAAATATTTTTTCCAGATACAATAAAAGCCTTAATATCGATCCCTGTCTCTTCCTCTGCCTCCTCTCCCACCTCTGCCTCTTCCTCCTCCCCCTTGATAACCACCTCCTCCCTGGTATCCACCACCTCCTCCTTGGTAACCACCACCTCCGCCATGATAGCCAGCACCACCTCCTCCTCCTCCTCCTCCTTGGTACCCACCTCCTCCTCCCCCTCCTTGGTACCCACCTCCTCCCCCTCCTTGGTACCCACTTCCTCCCCCTCCTTGGTAACCTCTACCTCCTCCTTGATGATCACCACCAGCGTTCCAACCTCCTTGCACTCGACCACCTCTATCACCTCCACCTCCTCGACTGGATCCACCACCGCCACCAAAACCTCCTGTATCAGAACAAATTATGATATTTATTAATAATGTTTACTGTATTTTTTGTAATTAATTGGTAAAGAATACTAAACAGGATTGAATGATATAAGAAAAAAAGGAAATTGGAATAAAACAAAAAGGAAATATATTTAATAAAATATGGAGTGAACCATGTTGAAATTAAATATTTAATATTCTCACATTAATTCATTTGTGTGTGTATTTTAATTTTGTTTGTTTTTATATGTATGGACGCATTGTTCATTATGCATTAGGAATAAGCAGTAATGAATGCAGGAATAGCAAGACAGCATTTCAAATAGTATGTGATCTGTATTAAACTCTTAAAAAATGTCCAACTGTTAGGCTAAAAAACAACAACAATGCACTGAAAATATTTGTGGTACCTAATATCAAGATTGTTCAGATCATATGAAAATTATTACAGCAAGAACAGAGATGTACCATTTAGGTTGCTATTCATTTTTGGGAAGGTCAATAATGAACCCCTTTTCCTCCTAAACCCCACCTTGCAGCATTTGCATGATGGCTTTATATGCAAACAAAAACAGCTTCCTGGAGTGAAGGAAGAATAGTCTCAAATATGAGGTTTGCAAAGCCAGAATATAAAAAGTCCGTCACATAGAGGCTGTATAAACTAGCAGATTTCCCATGTGGTATAGATAAAATAAACATATTCCGGTAAAGAACAAAACTCTTAATTTATGACATCACCACAACATATTTGCGTGTATCTCACAGGGTAAAAGCTCAATGAAAACTATATTTGGTATTTAATCTTGGAATGAAGTGGTTCATGATACAAGAGCTTATTGCTAATATGACTTGAGTAGGAGTGGGGATTTACTGAAAGCCGAAAACTAAAAAATTCTGTCACGCAGGGGCTGCATAAACTAAGCAGATTTTTCTTGTCAAGTTTAACAATAGATAAATCTACATAATGCTAACACAACACCACACCCAATGACCTGCCGATGGGAAGCATTTGAAAACTAAACAAATAGGTTTGCTAACTTCTCACCGGAAAGAAAAACAATTACTGAAATATATCAGAATATAACATATTAATTTATTGAAAACTATTTAGTATATCTAGTACTGTAATTTATGATGAATCAGAATAATTTTTATCTCAATCAATCAAATTTAAGTAGACCAAAAACTTACGCTGGGGAGGTTCACCCAGTAGTTCCTGGTCTTTATTAACTCTGCTCCATTAAGTTATGATATACTTATTAAACACACTATGTACCAATATGAACACACAAATTACAATCGAGACTTACAACAAAGTATTTTTAATAGCAGTTATGACGTACCTAAAACAGCTGTCACCGTAGGGCTTTGTACCGCATCAAAGGAAAGGAACTTTTAATCATTCATGGTTTGGATTTACGAGATATGTTTGTTTGGTTTGATTTACGTCCACTTTATGCTGCAATGGCTAATCGGGATGGGTTATCTACAGGTTACCACCCTTTCTAGCCAAGGCAGGCACAAGGAGTTTATTTAATGAGTCCTTCACTAAATAAATTTCTACTGCCCAGGGCAGGAATCGAACCTGCCACTCTAGGTCTACTACCATGCGAGATTAAGACCAACGCCCTAACCCGCACGGCCAACTTGAGCCCCAATTTTTATGAGATATACGCAATAACCTATAGCTGAAGTCAACGATTTTATTTGGTACTAAAGACTAAACCAAACTAAAAAACCTGGTATGTGAATCAGCATCCACTCCTCCATGAAAATGAGCTGTGTTAAGATGTCTACGGACAAAAAGAAGTGGCGAGGTTATACGGGAAGCCTATTATCTCATGCACATTACAGAAGGTTTTTATTTTGTTATTTAGAATCATTTTTGATGCATCCACTTTTGTCGTTCAACAAAGTATAAATGAGATATACGCTAAAACTATAATGGGAGTACCCATTGTATGAGTACTAATTAATGTTTATTTGATTTAGATGTAATTAATGTTACATTTTTCGACTTATATGGTCATTCTATGTATAATTTGGAACATCACCTCGATGTTATAAATCTCAGCACCCCCCTCCCCTTCCTTTAATATTTATTTTCACTAGGAAATAATGTTACTTATTTCCATTGGAAATGTAAACTATAAGGGCATTTTCATTATTCAATTTTTATTAAGTAATTTTCAAACAAACTCACCCTGAATTTACACAAGGAGTAATAGCGGAAGTTGCGGAGAACCAAACTCTTGAATTCTGGTATATAGTAGCTTATTTCCTCCGATATGTTGACATTATTGAAACAACTATGTGCTATATACAACTATTAAAGGTTACTTGATAATGTCATCATGACAAAAGACAATATGTGTTTAAACTCAATTTGATTGTTTAAGGTATTATTTAGGTTGTATGAAGGGCTACGATCCTTCCCCCTCACCTTGAATTTTGAATATAAATTCAATTATGTTTAGGTTACCACTCTTATTTATTTCACCGGATAAATTAATTATTAGAAAATTCCAATTGTTTAAAGTTTTCAATAATTAATTTAAGTAAAGCAATGTTGATAACTCAAGCGGGAGTGGAAGTTGTCAGGAGACTAACACTGTTAATTGTGTTAACTTATTTCCTGTTAAATGTTGTATTTGCTTTCTTCTCACATTTATTGCAGTTGTTTAACCACTTACTTTGTTTCTTTCTTATTATTAGTGAATAAAATGAAATACATGGAATGTAAAATTTCCAAACTCTTATTTTCATTTTGAATTTTTTAAATTATACACAGCATTTTATAAGTAAAATTTGTTGATTATAATATAATGTTATTTAATTTGATAACTTAGCAACATACTCTTAGTAATAATATTTCTGTTCTCTTTTGTGGGAAAGTATTTTAAGGCTAATAAATTCAAGGTCATTAAAGTAATATAAGTTCAGGAAATGTTTTCACAGAATCCCCAAAAAGTCTCTAAACAAAGTGACTTTTAGAAACTCTGTAGACACCCTGTACATAGTATTTGTTAAGAATGTAGTAATATCATGTACTATTTTGTGTTAGAACATTATTATTAAATAAGAAAATTCAAAAGTCTATAAATGAAAAAAACATTTTATAGAGAGGAGTAAAACAAACATTTTACCTTGAGGCTGAGAAGCTCTTGGAGCCCAACTAGGCATTTCTGGTGGTGGGGGCTGTTGATCTTGTGGCCTACCTCCTCGGTCTGGGACCTATTTTTTTAAAATATTTTATAATGAAAGTTATTAGTATAGATGATGAGCAATGTATAGTTTCTTTTAGAGTGCATTTAAAGTAATCAATATCAAAAAGATAGAAAAAAAGTCAGTTTATGCAAAAACTGAACTTCAGGTGGATGATGCTTAAACTGACAATACTTTTCAGTTTGTTCCTTGTATCCATTTTTATCTAATCTTTAAAAGTATGCATTATCAGAAGGCGATGAAAATAGTACAATAAAAACCAAAATGTTTTATATTAAAAGTTAATTATGGAGGTTAGTAGTATCTGACCCAGTGTACCTGTTTCGGAATAAAGAAAGAGAAACTACAGCTATCATAAAGAAATTAAGCAGCAAGTAATTAGAAAATAAATATGAAAAAAAAATAAACAAATAGTCTTGAAGAATATTTAAATGCTTACCCGACCAATTATCACTTTATTTAATTGTGATTTTGTATTTTTTCGAACATTAGCATTTGATGTTTTTTCTAGAATTGCTAAATGAGCCCTTGCTGCAAGTAAATTTGATAGTCTCACTGATGGTTCATCTGTTAATGCTCTTCGCTTCTCTACATATGACTTGGCAATATCATTTTCTTTTCCCTTCATTCTCTCAGACCACTACAATAAATAGTAATTAAAAAAATGTAAACAAGTGGTAATATAGATATAACAGGAGTTAATGAAATTAATTAATAAAACAATAAAGAAAGGGAGAAGAGGGGTTTGGGTTAATATGTATTACACAGTACTGATGAACCAGACATTGATGAAACAAAAACCAGTTGATTCTGTAAGATATAGTCATTGTTATCTTCAGTACTTTATTATTCAAAGGTAAATTGTATTCCAAATAAAAAAAAAAAAAAGTTTTAGTGATATTTTTTTTGTTCTTATATGAAGCATCAGCAGAAAAATGAATTATCTTTTTAATATACTGATAATATGCATATTAAGTATTATGCCTACTACATTTTATAAATTTGAATATATCAAATTTCTATTTATAAGATATTAAAACAACAGAATAAATAAAAGTAAGTTACCAAATTATTCTTTAATTGAAAATATATACAAATTAAAAATATTGCTTCGGATCAGATAATTTTTAGAGATAAAAAGAATATATAGTCAAATTAATACTAACAAGTTCAACAATAAATGTTTTTTTTTTTTTTTTTTTTTGTTTGCAAAAGGGAGGGATCTCAAAGGCCTTTAAATTGACTAATAGAAAAATAGCAAATATGATATATCTACAGCAATATCTAGCTACTACTAAACTATAAGAAGGTTTATCTGAAAAGATTTTACATTTTAAAAATTTAATCCAAAGATAAAAGGTGTAACAATTTGGGCATTTTAGGAAATTGTCCCTGCTCATAACTTCTAAAAGTAACAAATTTTAGGGTTGAAATATTCTTGAAAGTTAGGGAGTTTTATGCCTTCAAAAATTGACAATTTGTCAATTGTATTCTCATTTTACGTTGATTTTTGTTATTTGTGGAATACTATTTTCTTTAAATGAGTATTCAATATATTAAAGGCTGTAACTTTTTAAATAAATTGGTTTTTGTTTTACCAATCTTAGTTTCACCCGCACTAATAACAATAAGTTAGTGCATCCCTATAAATGCAAAAAGCAGCATGTTTCATAAAACATAAATGACTAGCATCAGAAATTCATTTTTTTTTTTTACTGTAATGTAGCAATCAACATTAAAAAAATCAGTTGTTTAAAAAATGGTCAAGCTGTGGAACACTTCATATGGAATGATGCCATTTCCATTATAAAAAAATATTGTTCATTACAACACCAATACTCATAAATAGCTGATTTCCCTTAAGGAACTCTGTTAAAATGAGGAGACATATTTAAACATTTAATTTTTATGTATGAGGGTGAAATAATAAAAAATAACCTGAAAAGATTGAATTGTCACATCTAAACGTTTCAGTAAAAGCTGTCTTCTAATTCTGTATTCAGCAGACAGTTCTTCCTGTAATTCTGCAAGAATCGCCCACTGCTTGGAAGACAGAAGACCTGAAAAGAGTGGATCACTAATACATTTGTCTGAGAGCTCTTTCACCTGGAAAAATGAAAAAGAAGTGATATTGAAAATATTCCTGAAGAGTCCTATTTTGTCACAATGTAAACCAAGGAAAGAATGTTATTAACAATATAGTTTCAAACCTCTTAAATTAATAAAATTGGGAATTTAATTCTAATTTATCTAGTTAGTTTTTTAAAAAAAAAAAAAAAAAAAAAAAAAGACAAAAGCCCATTAAGGCACATGACCATTCACTTGCTGCATGTAAAGTTTGTAAATAGTGTTACGTTTTATTACAAAATCAGTAATAAACATTGCTTATTAGAGTTCTTTTGATTGCAAAATTAAAGACACAAGTTTCACAGTTTTTATCAGTACACAATTTATTTAACAATGCACTACACACTTAGTTAATTATTTTTAATTACTACTCACAGTATGCACTGATAGCTTCACTGTTATTCAGATTACACAGTCCAATAACTCACACACAATCACTGAAGTTCACAAAAACACGGCCCGGCACTATCCTTCACTTCGCAAAGTTAATGGCACTGCACTGTTTTAAACACGGCACTATACTCCTAATAAAAACACTTTACTGCAACTAAGTCGCACTGTAGCACTGATGATCACTTGAAGACAGCTGAGAACAAACTAACTAACTTGAGATCCAGTATGGGAATTAGATGATGGTTGGGATGCAGAGTGACCTGCCATGGTTGTCCCGACAGTTCCCCTTCTACTGAACACTCTGAAGTTCTATTTTAAGGGGGTGTTATAAGTTGATAAGGGGGTAATAGAACTAGGGTTATGGGTTACCCGGCAACTGGAAGTACTGGGTGGGTTGTGAAGATAGGAGAAAACGAAAGAAGAGAGGATAGGGATAGTAGGAGAGGAGATAAGAATGAAGAGAAGAAACACTTAAACTAAAGATAAAAGTAAACCTAACCTAAGAGAGGACACCGCAAGCCAGTCAAGCAGGCCCAAGGCGGTCGCTGTGAGCGATGGAAGGAAAGGAGATGACGAATTTAACTAAGCTAACTAAACCTACCTATCCAAAATTAACATAACTTAAAATAAAAGCCTAAAACTAACTATCCTAAATATCCTAACTGGTGGCAAAAATTTGGTTGTCAAGTGTGCTGGTTGGTGCTCCCGTGCCCGAGCAGTGCTGTGGGGGGTTCAACAGCCAGTGATGACTAGGGGCTCATCGTCATCGACTGCCCTCCGCCAACACACCGGCTGAAGAAGGGGTTTAAGGGAGGAGTAGAGGGGATTATCCATGTATTGGAGGGAGTTGTACAATTTGGTGTGATATCGGGATATGGTTTGGGAAATAGGTTCGAGGTCGAGGGTAGGATGAATTATCCGGTTAGGGGCTTTTTGGAGGCAGGTGTGGCGGACAATTTTACAGACAAGTCCGTTTGGATGGATTGCAATTTGGAGAGGGAAGTTTTGGTAAGGTAGCGGAGGCCAGGGGATCTGTATAGGAGGGCGGGTTGGATGATGCCTTTTTGAGGATGATGAGTTTCAGGCATAGGCTGAGGACAGGGGAAGTGAGGAGGTAGTTTAGGGACCGGAGATTGTATTTTGCAGATTTAATTTGATGTTCTATATGGGTGGAGAAGGTGAGGTGCTTATCGAGGTGGATGCCAAGGTAACATATGGAGCGGGAGGTTTTGAGGGTGTTGTCATTTAGGCGAAAGGAATGGGGGGTGGGAGCATGTTGTTTATGAAACGAGAAAACCAGGGCATCTGTCTTCCTGGGATTCACGAGAATGTTGATGGATTTGAGGCTGTTAGAGATTAAGAGAGACCAACTAACTCGCGGCGGCCCGGTTCTTTATATAGGTCGTCAGCATACATCAAAGGGAACGCCCAGACACTTCCAGAACAGGACTCGAACCTCTGTTGGCTTCTTTAATATACTTCTACTTCCCAAATACGTGACTATCTCTGTTTAATTTTTTATGTATTTAATTTTCATAACAATAGCTACTCTAAAGAGCTTGTATGAAACCTCAAAATATTGTGGCAGATGATGTGACATTGATAATGAGAATATCAATCTTTTTTCTCCAAAAAGAGCCCAACGAACATAATGAATAGTGTCATTTTTATCATTTTGCCACTACCAACAAAAAGATTCCTTACCTGATAAGAATATTTTACTTCAATCGAATCCATAACCATTTAATCATTAAATTCGCTTCTACCACCCTTTCTAAATGTCTTACTCATTATCAAGTCACATTTCCACCATTTTCATGATCACTGCGCAAACTTCTTCCACTATTCATTATAAAACTACGTTAATTGTCATCTGTCATTACCAACATCTCATCACAATCCCAAAAAACATCTAAATCTCTTTCCTATGATGACTAACTTTCATTTATTATTATCATCATAATTGCTACCAATGTTTTTATTATAAAACTAACAACTCAATCAACATTAATTCTGTAATTGATGTAATAATAATCTTATATATATATATATATATATATATATATATATATATATATATATAAAATTGTAACCTCTGTCTGTACATTGATTTTTTTCACAAAATGTCACGATAACTTTTCAGTTCACATGTCATAGACACAGTGTTGCTTAAATTAAACACCATTTCCCAAATTTGACGCCTGCAGGGCCAACCCCAAGCCAAAACTTTGGACATAACTATTGTAATAACGTAAATAGAATGTTTTTGATATAAACACACTGCATTTGGAGGGGAAATGAAGATAGGGGGGGAGGATGGGCAATAAGGTGTCCGAGGCCACGCGTGTGCCTAGCCTAGGTCTTTTAGAGTGGGGTACGTCTATAGTTAACATGTCCAGTGTTAGTTCTCTTTAGGTTCCTATTCATAAGTTGATCACCCCATACTATGTTAGTGCTCATTCAGTTCACTGGTTAATAGACTAACTCAGATCCAGGCTACTGACTCGTTAAGACATATGATTTAGTATAGATAACCAGGCAAATGTGTTTTCAGTTTAAACTGAAGTTACTTTTCTTTCAGTTAAGTTAAATTTTTTGTGACTGGAGTTTCCTCAGAGAGCTGGCATTGACATATTTTAGAAAACGCAACTTAACAAACCATTGCTCGCATCATCAGAAATCACTGGTCTACCTTAAACTATTTAATTAAATAAGTTTAAAGACCCAATTAGAGAAGATTTGGGTCACGGTTGACAACTGTGATAATTAAAAATTGTTATAACAAATACTACATATTTAATTTTGTCTAAATAAATTATATTATTTATGTGTGAATGCATGCTTATGCACGCAAGCACACACACACACACAAGCATGCACACCCTCTTATAAAATATATTACCTTATTTTGAACTTTGGTGAACAGCATTTGAGCTGTAATATTAGTAGGTGGTTTAGGAAATGTCAGTGCCATAAGCATTTTCCTCATAGAAGCAGCTGTTTCACTTTCATTCTGGAAAAATAATTGATATTTCATTATTATTTTACATTACATTTTAGCAAATTTCCCTTGATGAAATTGAAATATATACATACATACATACATATATATATATATATATATATATATATATATATATATATGTACTAGCCAAGGTACCCGGCTTCGCTCGGGAAATCATTTGAGACGGAAAGATTCTATTTTGTTCTTGGCAATGCTTCTATGTGTACAACTGACCTTCCCGTCTGGGCTCATTTCTTCCCGTAAGGGTCCATTGGGTGACTTATGGAAAAAAAAATTTAGATTTGAAGAATAAATGAAAATGAGTCTCTAATCATTCCCTCTCCACTGTTTGACACACCTTGATTAATTCAGATCATAATCGTGGATAGCATTTATTATTATTAAATATCATCTATAATGAAAGTATTTTCTGTATACAATCTAGCTAATATACCCGGCAATGTCCGGGAAATCATAGTTGACTGACTAATGATGGTATTTTTATATTTTTTATAGAAAATCGTTGAATAACCAATGGGGATGGGAATATCACAATTTTTCATTTCAAGCATACCTTATAACCCCACAACCCTCCTGTTTGGGCCTAAAAATTTTAACATATCTTATAATCGTGGAAGAATTAATGCTAATTCACATTCCGAGTTTTGTTAAGTTCTGTTCAATTGTTAGTACCCAACAAAATTGTTGGCTCCCGCTCTAGTTTTTAGTGTATATCTCGTTTATACTTTGTTATACGAGGATAGTGTTTATAACAAAAGTTACTTTAAATAACAAAATAAACAACTTGTGCCATGTGCATATTTGCAGAAAAACCAATAGAAAACAAAATACTGCTATTTTTAATTTCAGGCCTCCCTTACAACCCCCACTCCTGCCCGTCCCTAGAAATGTTAGTATGGCTTATTATAATGAAGGCAATAATGCTAATACACATACCGAGTGTGCCAAATAAAATTGTTGACTCCTGCTATAATTTTTAGCGTATAATGCTTTAAACTTCAGTAAACGAGGATAGTGTATATAACAAAAGTTTCTTTATATAACAAAATAAACAACTTTTGTTATATGCATATTTGCCGAAACCCCAATAGGAAACGAAATATCTCTATTTTTAATTTCAGGCATCCCCTATAACCCCCACTCCTGCCCGTCCCCAGAAATGTTGGTATGGCTTATTATGATGAAGGCGTTAGTGCTAATACACATACCGAGTTTTATTTAGCTCGGTTGAGTCCCTTGTGTCAAATAAAATTATTGACTTCCGCTATAGTAATTAGCGTATAACTCCTTTATACTTACGTATGCAACAAAAGTTACTCTAAATAACAAAATAAACAACTTTTGCAACAGATAAGTGTGTAGCACCTACACTTTCATTATAATAAGCCATACCAACATTTCTAGGGACGGGCAGGAGTGGGGTTTGTAAGGAAAGCCTGAATATAAAATAGCATGAATAGAAATTCATTTTTCGGCAAATATGAACATCACAAAAGTTGTTTATTTTGCTATTTAGAGTAACTTTTGTGATATTCATTTTTGTCTTTTAACAAAGTATAAACGAGATATACACTATAAACTAAAGCGGGAGTCAACTATTTTATTGGGCGCTAACGATTGAACCGAACTTAACAAAACTCGGTATGTCAATTAGCATTAATTCTTCCATGATTATAAGCTATATAACAATTTTTAGGTTAGAAAGGGAGTGGGGGTTATAAGGGAGGCCTGAAATAAAAATTTGCGATATTTCATTGTCTATTTGTTTTTCGACAAACATGCACATAACAAAAGTTGTTTACTTTGTTATTTAGATTAACTTTTGTTTTATACATTTCTCCAGGAACAATGTGTGGAGCAAGTAATTTGCGTAGAAATGTTGATATGCTCAACAATTCATTCCAATTTGAACTATGAGGTACCTCACCTGGAAAAATTAATTCAAATCTATGTTAATATTTTGTCCTTAATAACTGAAATCTATGCATAATGCACAGGAGACGGGAAATATGGCAATTTGGAGGACAGTGAAGACTTACATAAAAAATTAATTTTATTATTAACAAATGCCAACAACAGGTATTAACCCTAAACACTGGGACGGGTAAATGTCAAAATATTGGTTCAGTCATTGGTTTTATAATATATATATTATAAAACCAATCTTGTTGAAAATACAATTCTCTATAGTTGTTATAATATAAAGTGTGATTAATGAATTAGATGGGAACAAAAAATCATACAACTGTTTATGTGATAATAATGTGGAGCTCTAATCGAGCAAAATAGATGTGCCGGTTATGGATTTAGTCTACACTCAAACTGGGAGATAACACTGTGCATGGAATGAACAATATACTACAATTTTTTTAAAGAATTTGTTAACTCGAATATAAACTTTTTCTTCAAAAAATCAATGCCAAAAGAACATGATAAAATAACTATAGGCATTACTATGAATTTAGCGTCTAAATTAATCCATTCCTTCTGCTTATCTACATTCGGTGAATTCCAGACAAAAATAACACTTTTTAAAACTTCTCAAGCATACCTTCCAAATAAATACATACCAAAGTTAATTCCATGCTGTTTTCAGCTGGTTTTTTTACACTCAAAATGCGTGCAGCAAGAAGTTCTGTAATAAGAAAATCTAAAAGCATATATCTGTCATCAGTAGTTTTCAGTCTGTCATCTACATTACCTTCAATAAGCTTTTTATAAGGGCAGCCTAAAACAAATAATTTTCAATAAGACACATGTTTTGTTATAAGAAAGGGCCCATTTAAATGAGAGTATGAAAATTATTATAAAACAACCTAACTCTTTCAGGAAACTGCTCAGCTCCAATAAAAAAGAACTTGAATCATCTGATGATGAAATAGCATTGACATGCTCATCCAGTTTACAAAAGTGCTGTAGTTCCTTACTCAGCCATTCCACAATTTTTGTATATTCTACAGAAACAGGCCATTCATCAACAGCCTTTTTCAGGTCATCTTCACCAATCGGGTATCTAAAATAAAAATGAATTGCAACAGTTACATGGTAGCTAATTTTCATTAAACAATACAGACGTAAATATTTAAAAACTGACACTTACTGCAAATCAGCTAGACCATCTAAAACGTCTAATTCCATAATTTTAACTAACCGGTGTACCTGAGTTTAAATAAAAAAATAATATAACTTGCACCGGCAGGTAAAACCTTCCCATTAACAAGTTTCCAGACGTCAGTGAATACCCAGATCAAATAAGCAACTGTTGTGAGAGGTATAAAGTTAAGTAATAATAAGATAGGCTCACATGAATAGTTACACCTAAAATTCTACCAACCTCTTTGAAGACTATAGTTAAAAGAGAGGTCTAATTATTGATAATGTCATAGAGGAGCATTTAGCAGATACATAATACGAATACACATTTAAATAAATTCAAATTTTCCTTTCAGCGTTTGAATTCAATACAGCTGAAAGAATTTGAATTAGTACATTGACGCTAATAAATCATTGTAGAATTTTTAATTTATTAACTTTGAGCTACTACAAAATATGTTTATGATTATTAAAATCATTAGCAACGGTACCCGGCTTCGCTCGGGAAAGGCAGAATGATGGTATTTTTTTTTTGTCATGGCTTTTATGTCACAATATATTTACATTTCCCCATTTACGGTTTAGGTCATATAACTGAATATTTGGCAACTAAAACAAACTTATAGAATTTTTTATCCCTGAAGAGTAAAAAGAAAAAAAAATATTTCCCCATCAACCCGTCTTCATTGTTAAAAATATAGTGGACAGTATTGATCATAATCCTGGATTGTATTCATTCATAGTTATTAAGAACCATTACTGAGGTAGCTAAGCACGAGTTTTTACTTTTATTACATTTTACAACTTTCTGGACATTAGATGAACTATTGTTGAGTTTGTCACTCTAAGCGTTAAGTGGTTAGTATACAATCCCAATTCCTTGTTCAAAACATTATTCGTCACAAATATCATATTAGTGAATAGCATTTTTTTTATTATTAACTAAGTAATATCCAGAATTTGTATTCCCAAAAGTAGCCACAACCTCACAACAACAAATATACTTATTTTATGGGCTAAATCAGTTTAGTCCCCCCCCCCTACGCCGCCATCTTGTTTCGTTATAATCCCCACCCTCGCTTAAAACCACCGATGGCGTATTTTGGAAATTTTAAAGTTTTAAAGAATATAAATTTAGAACAATAAAACCCCCACCCTCGGTTTTAACCACCGATGTCATATTTTTAGGTGTTAAAAAAGATAGTTAGAAAAACAAAATGGCCGCCGACGTCATCATGCGCCACCAAGGGGGGGGGACTAAAATACACTTTCACCTATTTTATGTATTTAATAACCATTCTTAAAAATACAGTAGAGCGTCGTTTATCCGAACTAATTGTGATCGCGCACGTTCGGATAATCGATTTGTTCGGATAACTAGTTTTTTTTTAAGAAAATAGGATAATTGTATAAAACACTTTGTATTCATCATTACAATTACATATTAAAATACATACTTCGGATGCGCATGAACTGTTGTCTAGAACTGACCTGCAAAAAGAGTGGGAGAGGCGGAAGGGCTGACATCCCGCGTTTCCAGCCGCGGAGTAGACTTCCATTTCAGGGAAACAGAAAGAAGCTCTGATTCCCCGAACGGTAGGGCTCAGTCAGTCCCGCGAACACAAAAGGAGGGAACCCAGGCTTTTCCGTTCTGCTAAAAAGTTATTCACGCTCTAAACAGGGCATTGCTTCAAAGAATACATATTCTTGAAATTTTCAACTTCTTCATTCTGTATATAATACAGCATGCAAATTGAAATATGTAGTTAAAAAAAAAAAAACTTTCCAAAGCGCATTCGGATAATTGACGTTTCGGATAATTGACGTTCGGATAAACGACGCTCTACTGTATTCCATTATATGGTAGGCGAAGAAACTAAGTATTCATAATGTTTCATATTCTATGTTGTGTGATTTTGGCGGGAAAGTGGGAATATCCCTTTCTTACCAATAACCAATGGTGCCAAATACGTTTTTGACTTCCGCTTTGATTTTTAGCGTTTATCTCGTTTTTACTTCGTTATACGACAAAAATATATAACTCATGTTCCTCTAAATAACAAACCAAACGACGTTGGTTATGAGCACGTTTGCCAAAAAACCAATAGAAAATGAATTATCAGGATATTCCATTTCAGGTCTTCCTTATAACCCCAATCCTGTTCTTTTCTAAAAATGTTGATTTAACTTACAACCAAGGAAGTTCTAATACTAATCCACATACAGAGCTTCGTTTATTTTCGTTTAGTTATTTGTGGCAAGTAAAATTGTTGATCCCGCTGTAGTTTTTAGCGTGTGTCTCATTTATCCTTCATTATAAGACAAAGGCTTTAAATATATATAACAATGCAACTTTTGCTGTGCGCATATTTGGAGAAACCCCAATAGAAAACGAAATAGCGCTATCTTAGAGTTAGAGGCCTCCGTTCCGCCACGCTCGTTCTTACCTAGAAAATTTAACAAAACTTATAATTAGTGCAGCTTATAATCAGGGACGTGCTAATACTAAGTCAGACATGGAGTTTCGTTGTGTTCGGTTCAGTCTTTTATGTCCTTTAAAATTGTTGACTCCCACTTAAGTTACAGTCCATATCTCGTTTAAATAAGCCAAAATTATCGTTGAAACAAGACTACAGGGAAAGGAATGGATTCTGCAATTACAAAAATAAAAATAAGAAAGAAAGACTTGTTTCATCTATAATTTCGTTGACTACAACTTGTACGTGGCAGCATTTTTCAATAAAATGTGCCGTTTCTGAAATAAAGATTGGCGCATTTTACGGCTAAAGGATGAATCAGATCGAAACATTCACTGACACAAACTCGTTTTAGAATTTGATTTTCTACAAGAACCCGCCATAAAAAGTAGGGTATTCTATTTGAAATTCCAGTTATAGTCGCTGGAGAAGGTTATGAGGTGGAATATGGACTGAAATTGATTCTTCAGGGGTCACATTTCTTAAGAGAACAATAAAAAGGAGCCCATGCATTGAAGTCCCGTAGAATAAATAACTGTGAAGGAAACGTGTATTATCATTACTAATGGACCATGGTAAATAAATTGCTATACTGCACTATAGGAAACACTACAAGAAAATAATTCTGTTTCTTAGATTTTAAATCTTACTTTTTTAAAAGCTGTCATTGGCCTTAAGTCCTTCTCCTGCCTGATTTCCTAGGGTTGTTGGAACATGTAGCACACTCACTCACCATTTTGCATCACTTATGACAATAGAAAATAAAACAATTTACTAAAAGACAACAATATTCACAAAGCTGAAATGTGGCAGCGAATGTCCGAGCTACGTCATGCACCAAAGTTGGAAAAACGTTATGATCTTCACATCTACAGAATGGCACCCCCTGGTTGCGACTGTCATCACTGGGGAGTTCGTTAATTCTGTCATAGATAAATATAAATTAAATTACTCTTATAGTAGCACTGTTATTTATGTACACCAGGTATATAAAATACTAGAAAATTCGAATTTTTTATGTTTTGAATAAATAATTTACGTAAAGCAATGTTGATAACTCTCAAGTAGGAGCGGAAGTTCTCTGGAGGCTAACCCTTTTAATTGTGTTAACTTATTTCTGTTAAATGTTGTATTTGCTTTCCACTCAAATTTGCTATTGAAACTTATTCTTCATAACTAAAATTTCTATTCAGTAAGTCCCCTACCTGACCCTTAAGGGAAAGCAATACACACCCAGACGGAAAGTGTGTGTCTTTGTAATGTCGGAAGTAATTAGCAAACTTTGTTACTCTTCTTAAATTAATAAAAATGATTTCTCTTAGAAATCGAATTAAGGTTATTCCAATACCTGCTTCTATCAGTGATGAAGGACCATAATATAGCCCACGTTGAGAACATTCATTTCTTAATTATATATGAAAAACACATATATAATGGTTTCAATGTATTAGTAAGTACATAATTTGCTTAAGGAAAAATTCCTATGCCACCCTATTTGGTGAATAAAATTTGGAAGTCAGAATTCTGATCTAATGAGTGTAAGCAACTTATTAGTTGCTTAAAACAATATTAGAGCACCACTAAATTAACATTATTGGTTTTATGTCATTTGTCAATCAGGCTCATAGTTTCGTTGAGTTCCGTTCAGTCGTTTGTGCCCAATAAAATTGTTTAATACCAATGTAGTTTTTAGCGTGTAACTCATTTATACTATTTTATAAGACAAAAGTGTATATAACAAATGTTGTTTTAAATATTAAAATATTTTTTATTTATTTACGTCCACTTTATGCTACTTTGGTTAGTTGGGAAAGGGTTATCTACAGGGAACCACCCTTTTCTAACCAGGGTGGGACTAAGGAATTTATTTAATGAGTCCATCACTAAATAAACCTCTCCTGCACAGGGCGGGAATCGAACCCGCCACTCTAAGATTTACCATATGAGACCAACGCTTTAACTCACACGGCAAACCTGAATCAAAAAAATAAACAACTTTTGTTTTGTGAATATTAGCAGAAAAACCAATAGACAACAAAATAACGCTCCGTTATAACCCTTTTATAACTCTCGTTCTCGCGTAGAAATTTTAACATAGCTCATAATCAGGAAGGTTTTAATACTAAATTACGTACGGAGCTTGTTTTCTACACCCCCCTCCCCTGCCCATAACTTCTCCGATTTCAGACATTATCGGATATGATCTTAGTTGAATGAAGCAGTTAAATATCGAGTATGGTACAAATAGTCTGCTAGTTAAGTTCGCAAAATCTTGAATGATGCCACACTACGTATTTCTATGTATCTCATACAGTAAAAGTTCAGTGAAAACAATATTTGCTATTTAAGCTTAGAATAAAGTGGTTTTCCTTACAGGTTACAATATAACATTATATAACAGGTACTCATTTAGGAAAATCAGCTATTGTAAAAATTGCATAAGTAGGAGTGGGGGGTTTCCTGAATGCTGAAAAATAAAAAAATGTACAAGTGTCTCGTTTATAATCAAGAGAGGGAAAACATATATATTTGTTTATATTATATACTTTAAGGCATCTTGAATTTACAACAAAATGGTTTTTACAATTTTTCTCTCCGCTTATAATTTTAGAAATATTTTGAAAACAAATATCAAAAATCGTATGAAGGTAAACGTTCTCCTGGTGGACTGAAAAAATGTTTTATGAAAGATTTTTTTTTTTTTTTTGTTTCAAGGCGAATGATCAAAATTTTCGGTATGCAGGAACTTAACATGAATGAAGGATTAACCCGAGAATAATACAGAAACTACCTTAACTATATGAACAACGAATCCAGTATCTACAATAAGTTCTCTTTGTATTCTGTATACAGTTCGGTTGTATACTGCCAATGACGTAATTGATTTTAGTGCTTCCTATTACTGCTTTGTACTTTCTATTTGGGAAGTTATCGTTCCTTGAACACTACACAATCACTAATGTTCCATTCTTGTGGAGGGCTTTGTTTATCTTCAAACGTTTTGTCATTTCTTTATACTTCAACTAAAAATTGATGTAGGCGATGTCAGCCTCTGAAAGCAAGGTTTCTTCCTGCCCTATTTGTTGCAAAGATTTTTCTGTAGAGTCTATAGAAGAACATGTTGAAAAATGTCTGTTTTTGAATTCTGAAAATGATCATGCCATGAAGAGGCAACATCCAGATGATTCATTTACGAAATCGCCTAGTATATTTGCAAAAAAGCCAAGAAAAACCAAGTCTAATGATCAAACAGCATCCACAAGTTCAATAAATGACCAAAAATTATTGCAAAATGGTTTATCAACTAGTGTATGTTTCACGCATTATTTCATTAGTTGTGGGTTTGATATTTTTTTCTTATTTCACTCTATTTTTATTGCTAATTATTAAACATTATTTCAGGAATTAAAACAAGCCAAGCCCCTAGCTGAAAAAATGAGACCCACCTCCCTGGAATCATTTATTGGCCAGGATCATATAATTGGGAAAAGTACTGTACTAAGAAATCTAATTGAACATTACAATTTTCCAAGTATGATACTTTGGGGTCCACCAGGTTGTGGGAAAGTAAGTTGGCACACCAAATATTAAGTTGATCTTCATTGTGGATGATATTTTACCATATTTATTGATGGAGACCAGTGATAATTGCAAGTGCTAAGCACTTTATAACTGAGAGAATTATCTCTTGATCTCTTTTATTAAAGTCCTCAGGCTTTCAACTATGCCACTATATAAGTACTTTTTTTAGTTCATTATTTTTTTTTGTAGTGTTCCTTTTTATTATGCGTTTTTGTTTTCTAAAATACTCTTACATGGTGAGTTTTAAGGAATTTGATATCAAAAAAATTATTATTATTCTTGTGCAAAAAGATTTTACTAATTATATCAAGAAAATTATTATGTTCTTGTACAAATAGTTCTAATTCATTGTATCAAGAAAAAAATAATTTTTTTGTACAAATATCTTTTATTCAGTGACCTACTCCCATGATCTCCGGATCACTATCCTAAGGATGGAATGAACAAAGTATAAATTATTTTTGACCGGTCTAAGTTTATATTTAAAAATAAAATATACCTTTCAAACTTGGAGGAAGGGTGGCCCAGTAGTTGTGCGCTGGCCTAGTGTACTAGGTATGCCAATTTCAAATGCTGGATAATATATTAACTATTATTATTTATCAGAGTGACTACCGGGGTTTGAGGTTGGATTTTTTTTTATCCTGGTCTGTTCTTCCTTAACATCTGAGACAGTTAAGTCCACTTGCCATGTTACAGTTGTGATTATGCATTCATGTCTATATCACTTAAATATCAATAATAATAAATATAATGAACATCTCTTGTTAAAATGTTCTGTGCTGCTGAGTTGTTGTAACCATTTTCTTGATTTAGGACAGAAATATTGTAAATAAGAGTATGTTATGATTTTAACTGTGAGGCAAAATGACTAATGGAGTGTATCATATGTGTTACATTTCTCGTAGGAACTTGGGCCCTGCCACTATTTTCTAGTTTTATTCTATTCTAGGATCCTCTGATTAGTCATCTTTGCCTGGGACTGGCTCTTTTGCTTGTCTCCATTCTTTGGGCATTCCCCAGTGCAATCTACCATTCTTTGATATCAGAGTTGCCAATAAAAGACTATCATATTTGATATATAAATGTTGCAAATATTTGAACTTTCTTCTTCCTGGACAAACTTGAAGAGCTTTATGAATACACACCCATGTGTTTGACCACCCATAGTATTTCGTGTTGTCAATATATTGTATAATTCATCATTGTTAGAAAATATATCAAAATAAATTAGTCTTGGCGTGTCATAATGTGAGGCATGTCTTAACAACTATTACATAAAATAAAATTGTAAATTATTAAGCATAAACTTCCTCACTTATCTTACTGTCCACATGTTTGTTTAAAGAGTTAGATGAATAATGGAGGTGATCTCATCAAATATATTTTACTATATCTTTATCTTAGGTTTCTTTTTTTACTGGCAAACAGAGAAAGAGCAAAAAATATATTTAAAAAAAAATCAATTATTTCAGGATTACTTCTTCTTTTATTAGACTTATTTTTTATATTTTATTTTATTAAGTGTTCTTTATTTTTATATCCTGATTTAGACATCGCTGGCCAATGTTATTCAGAGAATGTGTCAGGAAACTCCTAATTATAGATTTGTCAAGATGTCAGCCACTAGCGCAGGAGTGAACGATGTCAAGGAAATAGTGCAGGTTGCAAAAAATGAGTTACAAATGTTTAAGAGGAAGACAGTAATATTTATGGATGAAATTCATCGTTTCAACAAATTGCAACAAGATATTTTTTTGCCTACTGTTGAAAATGGGTTAATTACTCTCATTGGTGCTACTACTGAAAACCCTTCATTCAGTTTAAATAATGCATTACTGAGCAGGTGCAGGGTTTTTGTTCTGGAAAAGTTAAAAGTTGAAGATGTTATTGCAATTCTCATGAAATCAGCTAATGAACTTGATGTTGGCATAGAAGAAGAGATTGACAATAATTCACTGAAAAAGTAAGTTGTTCTCTTTATTTTTTTCAATTATTAATTGTGAATGAGTTTCTGCAAATTATGAGTTATGTATAATAATAAGAAAATGCAGTTGAGATTGGGCAATTGAGATAAATGAGCTAAAAATTTAATTTTAATTAGTTATTTCTTATTTGGTTTGCTAATACCCGATTTGATTTTAAGCTTTCATTAGGACTACAAGTTGTTGACACATTTAGAAATAATTAATGCAATCTACAGGCATAGCATTTTATGATTAGTCAGTATTTCTTTCGAACTATGAGTGCTATTTTTCATACTCTGAGTTCTATTTGTTTGTTAGTGACTCAGGAAGGAGTACTTTGAGTTTTAACTAACTAACTAATTGAGTACAGTTCTTGCAATCTTTTTATCCTCATTCATTATTTTTCTTTTGATATTATTCTCTTATTTCTTCTTCTTGTCTATTTGAACCTAATACCAAATTGTGTCACACTTTAATTGTTCATCCTCTCTGCATCCTTACTAGGGGCATATACACTTATCAGCAATATATTGCAGCCTTTCATTAAATCTGACTTGTAGATCCTGTCTTTGATACAGTAGTGGATGTCTTCGTATGGCATGCCAAAGACCTACTTGGAGATTACAACTAATGTTTTAAAGTTGTAATGAACTTTGCCTTTTCTCTGATGATTGCAATACTTTCAGAAGCAACCTTTTGGCACTCAGTGTCTCACCTTCCAAGTGCAGAATAAATTTCTAAATATTATGCTATGATTTATTCTCGTATTTTAAAATTTTATAGAGATTCACAACATTATTCATCCTGTATTCATTTCCTGGGAATACTTTTATTTTTAAAGGTACATTGTCAAAAAAGAGACTTTGGTCTGGCTTGCTGAAATATCTGATGGAGATGCAAGAATTGCGCTGAACTCTTTCCAGATGGCTGTGGAGTCTAAATTCAGTATTCTAGAAAATAATATAACAATTAATCTTGATGACATTAAAGAAGGTGTAAAGGTGGGTCATTTCATGGAATTATGTTAATTTTTTTATTTTGATGGTTTTGTTATTGATTTGGTTATTTTCTCTATTAACAGTTGACATTCAACATGTTTGTACCGTTTTTTAAAACCTTTCATAGGTTACTTATTTTACTTTAAAGCAGATTTCTCTTGAAGGAAATCAGCTATTTGTGCACGTTTGTGTGTGTACATGGACACTTTTTTGATATGACATTAATGTACTTTAGAGACCTTAATTTTTATTTGTTCGATACCACACACAATATTTAACTGTTTCATGTAAATACTATATGCTGTTCTTATTAATAATTGAAATCAAACAAGTAGGAATAGTAGTTTAGAGGAGGGACACCATCCAAAAGTCAAAACATCTTTGGTATTATAAGTTTGATAACCAATGTTATTGAAAATGTAACATACTATAACTGTTCTAAATATTTTCTCTCTAACTTGAATATTAACCGATTCATTGTATTTTTTAATTTTCAGTCTTCATTTAACCCCCACTTCTATTCATTGAAAGAAAATGACTCATGTCCAGCTTAAATTTAATGTTCTGTGTACATAGGCTTATTACTGGAGAAAAAGAGAATAGAATGTAAGATGACATGATCAGAGCATTTTTGCAAAAAGACTTTTTATTTGATCGTTATAATGTTTGATATTTAACCTGTTTATATAAAACTAAAGGGCCAAAATAAAGTCAGGAGTGGGGGTTTAGAGTTGGAGTAAAATATAAAATACAGTAAATCACATATTTATTTAGTTTCATCTGGACAAATGTTAAATATACTTAAAATAACTGTGTCGCTAAACATCTTTCTTCTATTTGATTTCAATTTTGCCTTTTATTACAGGTGGAGAAAATAGAATTTGAGATGTTATCATTTATGGGCAAAGATCTGCTTAATTTAGTGTGCACTTGCATGACAGTCTTTTTCTAATTTCTGTTTATGTGACCAAAAACAATATCTTGTACCCTAGGGATACATATCCACCCCCTAATTGTTTCTTTTGTGGCACTATCTGTAATACAAAATAGTTTTTACTTGTTTTGTATTAGGCAATGTCTACTATGGCATAATTTTATGTTTCTTTTGATTACTACAGAAATCACATTTACTTTATGATAGAAAAGGAGAAGAGCATTATAATATGATTTCTGCTCTCCATAAATCGATTAGAGCATCTGATGACAATGCTGCACTGTATTGGTTGACAAGAATGCTAGAAGGAGGAGAAGACCCTATATTTATTGCTCGTCGACTTGTGCGGGCTTCTGGTGAAGACATAGGTGAGTATTGCTAGCATAGTATTAGATTGTGATTAGCTCACAAACAAATCTTATGCATAGATATTTCATATTTTTGAAATGAATGAATGAATAATAAGCCCTTTTTTACAATTATGTTTGGGTCTCCCCTACAGGAGAGGATAATGGTATAATTTCCTGCAGGGGACAGTACACGAACTCCACACCTTCGATTTCACTGTCCAGTGCTTTAACCACTCAGCCATGCTAACCCCCATTTGAATTGCGTGTCACCCCCCCCCCCATTTGCAAGGATGTCATACACTTTTTCAAATCCTTCCAGTTAATTATTTTTCCCTCTTCGGAATCATGCTAAGCTGTCTAATATCATGAATAAACTGGAGAGACTGAAATTATGAATAGTTAAAACTTAATTTACTTGCCTTTGATGGTCAATCTTTCCCTCAAAACCTCTTCTTCAATAACTTAATATATCAATAAAAGTTATAAATAGAACTTCTCAGTTTGGCCACTTCGAAGTGACAGGAACCAATAGAGTCACATATCTGCAGGATTACATAATCTCAGTCATTAAAATCAGTATCTAGAACTAATGCAGTCAAAACCTTTTTATAATTTATATGTTATTTTGCGATTGTTTAAAATATAATTGGTCATCATTTTTTTATTATAAAATTTTCTTATTTTTAATTTATTATAAAATAAAGTTTGATGACTCTAAGTTGGGATTTACTGAAGGCTGAACAATAAATAGTGCAAGAATCTCGGTTAATATTTAAGATAGAGGAAAAGTTATAGAACAAAATTTATAGAAAATTAAATTTCTGACAAGATAGGTTATATCTGATTTTACCAACTCGTGGTAGATATATTTTGAATTTTAAATTTTCGCCTATTCTAAACCCCTTCTCCCCCTCCAGCCTTATTACAGCCATTATCGAATTTGGTAATGGTCAAACAAATGCTAGAGGTACTGCAGACAAGTATATATATAATTTTAAATGCACCTCATTTTTGTCATCTACTAGTTAGGATGTATGGACATTGTGTTATCAGTACAACCTTAACAACTGATTTCCCATTAAAGAAATCTGCTAAAAATGTATAGGACACCAATGGTAGAGCATTAAATGTTTCAGAATATGTTTTAGATAACTTTTTTTATCCAACTCTTAATAACTGAGATATTTTAATTTTTTTTTTTTATCCTCATTCCTTAAACCCTCTTTCGTCCTGGCTTTTAATCGATTATTAATAAGCTCAACTTTTAGTTTTTACATTAAATGGTTAAATATCGAGTATGGTATCTATCAATTATAAGTTCAGGCATCTAAAGCTTGGTTGTTCCCTAATGACATCACATCATGAATTTATCTAGGTACCTTACATGGTAAAGGACTCATGATAACAATATATAGTATTTAAGCTTGGAAAAAAATAATCATTTTGCGATATATTGGCATATTAAAAATGTGAGATGATAGGTAGGACTGGCGAATTACAGGTGGCTGGAAAAAAAAAAATAAATACAAATATCCGTTAATATTCAAGTTAGAGAAATAATTATAGTTCAACTATTGTAGGCAATTATATTTATAACACTTTGTTAAAATTTTAGAATTTTTATCAGTTAAAATAATAAGGTGTTTATATCGATTAGTGCTACCATGCTAATCAACCATGATACAGGGCATGAATAAACAATCATTGAATAGATTTTTAACACAATTCATTGTTTTACACTTTCCAATTGAGGGAAATGGTTACAAAAATATGCCTTCTAAAGTGTTAGTAGACACACCGATGCATGAATCATAAACCTTTTTTATGCACGTTGTTTTTTTGGTTTTTCATGAAGCCAGTTTCTACTATATAATATAATTTGTTATTAATTTTAATGGCACAAATGTAATGGCTGGCCCCCCAAATTATATACTAATAAAAGTTTATTATTATAACAAGGTTGTTATAATATATAAAGTGTATTTGAGGTTTTTAATATGTCTTAATTTATTCATTTTGGTTGATTCTATTATATTGTTATTGTGTCTTTTATTAGGTTTAAGTGATCCACTCGCTCTCACACTAGCAGTGTCAGCAATGCATGGATGTCAACTTATTGGAATGCCAGAGTGTGATGTTCTTTTAGCTCAGTTAGTAGTTTACCTTTCTAGGTATGTTTTATAACTATCTTCAAATTTACTATTTCACATGGTTAGCTAGCATAGGAGTGCATCAATGAAATCTTTTAATAAGATTTAAAGTGGAATAAATACATTTCATTTTAATATACAGTATTTGTTTTTTTTTTTTAATTAATCCTTTTTTTTTTTGTGCTCTTATGTTATTACTATTGGGTTCGCTTGGTCCGAATAGATATGGATGACTAAGCAATTTATTACTATCTAATTGATTATGGCCTGAGCTGGATATGTCATGATTGCTTTCCCATGTACCTTTTATATAAAGTACTTGTGTAAATAATTTGCTTATATAACAATAAAACAATAACAGGGGAATTTTAACTCTTAATTCCAATGAAATTTTCAAAAGACACAAAATGCTATTATTTGTATGGCTGGATTAGGAAGGTTCTATAACTTTAATTTAGAAATGTATTTATTTATAATCTTTATATCTGTTTACAGGACACACAAATCACAAGAGGTGTATAGAGCTCTAAAAAAAGCCCAGGAATGTGTAAGAAATCATAAAGGGCCATTGCCAGGTGTTCCATTACATTTAAGAAATGCTCCTACAAAACTTATGAAAGATTTAGGTAAATTATTTTTCTCTTTTATGCTATTATTATGAATCAGCTAATTTGGAATAGCTGGAATGGTATGCTACTAATCACATTTGAAACTCTATTTTCCCATTAATAAGAAACATTTGTAACCACAACTACAAATTTTAATAGGGCCTGAGATGGTCAATGATAAGGTTACTGAAAATTTAAAATTTAGTGAATAGGAGTGGGGTTAACCAAAGGCAACATAGTGGTTGCGTTAACTAAGTACGTTTCCCATGTACTGGTATTACACAATACTGATCTCATCTCATCATGTATTGAATATTTATAAAAAAAATCTGATGAGTAGAAGTGGGAGTTTACTCGAATGTAAAGAAAAAAGTACAAATAACTTGCTTAATTTTTGAGGTATGAAAAAAATGTGTTAAACAACAATTGAAAAAAAAAAACTAATCTGTAAACAAGATTTGTTATATAACATTTTTCGATACAGTTCATAATAATGGCAATTTAAATTTTTAAATTTTCAAAATTCCCCCTATAACACCCCCCCCCCCTCCTCTCACTATCCAATTTCAAAAACTCAAACTTTAGTTTTACATAAATATTAAGTTTGGTAACTATCAAATAAAAATTGCAATGGTAACAGACAAGTATATTATATTGTTGTGAAAACTATGTATATGAAAGAGTATACAGAGTTAATCACATAATCAAGAAGTACAATGTAGATGAAAGGAATCGACTGATAGAAGGGCCTATTCTTATTTTTATTTTGAAATTTTTTATTTAGATATAGCATTTTTAAACTAAAAATGTTTGATGTAATATGTTATTTAATTGATAACTTAGCAGCATACTCTTAGTAATAATATTTATGTTCTCTTTTGTGGAAAGTATATTAAAGTTTTGTAAATTCAAGGATGTGTAAGTAATGTAAGGTCAAGACATGTTTTCCAGAGAATCCCCAAAATTGAATTTCAGAAACTCAGTAGATCCGTGATAGTCCATAAACTAGAACTCTCTCTTCCTCTCTCTGTTGCATAATAATGTAAACAATACTATACCTTCTGTAACCAATTTTACAGACTTTTTTGATGACTGCTTTGCCTCTGACCTTCCATCATTTTATCTTAGTATCTCAGCAATATAGGCTTTTACAATACATATTACATTCATCCTTGAAATCCCCAAACTCTTAGAAACACTAGTTATTCATAAAACAAGACTCCACAATTTGCAGACTGAATCATGTAAGACACTTACTCTGGACAGCTCCAGAATTTCCATACATTCTACCTTTGCTACTGATAATCTTCTTGAAAGAATCTTGGTCTTTCCCATTCGCAAAACATCATGAAGTTCAAATTTTATCTTACAGACATCTGTAATATTTAACTCAAACCTACTTGATACAAAGTAAAATATTTTACACTTGCTAACACTTAAAAACTCCAACACTAAACAAATGGGTCTTAATTTGTTTTTACTTAATATGTTTCCTTCACTTTCAGGCTATGCCAGAGGGTATAATATGTGCCACAAAGATGAATCTAATTTGACATACATGCCTGAAGGATTAGAATCTATGTCTTTTTTTGAGAATACAGATGAATAAAGATAACTTAAAAAATGAATGGAACGATTTTATTTTAACTGAATTTTTTTTAAAAATTTTAATTTGCACATATCTCTTGTTCCTGTTTTATAAATTGTTAGGTTCATACTTATTGTATTTCTCATCTTACATTCTTATATATTTTTTTCTAACTAGATCATATTATTTTGTATAGTATTAGTTTAATATTGTGAATAGTTTTATAAAAAATATCTAATTGTTGTTTTTAATAAATTTATGATATGGATTATTTCTCCCTTTGTTTCCTTGATATTTTTTGTGACAATTATTTTTACACATATTTGAACCCATGAATGATTATATAGGAATCCCATGAAACAAAATAAATAGTTCTGTTATTGAACTCTTGGGAACGTTCCAGGTCGTTTTTTTTTTTCTTTTTTCAATTTATTTAACTGTTTGATAAGTACATATTCCTCGCCTTTGCTCTATTTGCTAGGATGCAGACTATGAATTATTACAAAGAAAGTGCTGTTAAAATTAGAACTGTTCTATTTTGGCTTGCAGTTTTACAAACGCAAATTATCCTAATGAATTAGCCTTCCCCTATAGCCAGTGTTTTTATTTTTTCTCTTCATGGGCTGATTCCATGTTCTCATCGAGACAGTTTGGGATACCTCACATCCCAAGGTAGTTAGGGTTCATGACTTGTGAAGGGGTGATGGGGCTTGTTTAGATACACAAAATTTTGAAATTGAAGATGGATTATAATGCTTGAAGTTGCTGGAATAAGAATGGTGGATGTTTCCAGAGTTAGGACAATGATAGTCACTATAGGGATTATAATTTGAAGGGAGCAAGTATTATTATATTGCTTGTTACAATAAGGAATTATGAAGTCAACATTTTTAAATTCATCAATTTAATTAAAGTTTAAGTACTCAAAAAATGTTTTCTCAATGCAATTTGTTTTTTACGTTTTTTGATAAAACTAGTACATATATGATATTGACAAATATAACTTTTGATATCAAAGTAAACATAGCCAGTGGCAGTAAAGTATAATATAGTACCTATTGATAATATTAATTTAATAATTTTAAATACTTCTTGTTTTTGACAAGGGGAACCCAGCTGTTCTTTTTAACTTCAACCATATAAAGAGGTTTTAATTTAAATAATAATATTTATTTTACATCTTATTTATATATTTATTATGTTAGCTAACCTGCTTTGTAATCCCATATTTTATTGCTCCACTAATGAAATCCTTTAGAAATTTTTGATTAATATTTAACAATGATTTTTTTTGCTGCTATAATTCCAATGTGATTATTGTTAAAATTGCTAGTCACATCTTTTATTTTTTCAACTTTAACTTTACTTATTGTTAGTAACTATATTTGTATTCTCAGATCTCAGCAGCTAGGATATATATTTTAGATGTGGGTAGATTCTGCTTGAATAATTTTTTATTCATCTTTTTAAAATCAATCATTAGATATGACTAGTTTGAGTTTTGTGGTTTTGATACTTTTAAGGAATTAGGATGTATGAGAAATGAAAGTTTCTTCTGGTCATAAATTAAAAATAATAGAAACTTTTCTTTACAGATTTAATACTTCTGTAAGTATTTATATCTCCTGAGTTTTGAATTTGTATACAGATTAATTTTTATCCTCAAGTATGTTTCTTATTTTGCTCCAGCATAACTATATAAATAATTTATTAAAAATGAAGAAGTTACAATTAACTTAAATTTTCAATATAAAATTACAAAATTATACAGTAACTGTTATGGCACAAATTAGTTCTGCCTTTGAAACAGACAGACAATACTTACAAAAATAATCAGATAACAACATTAATTATACTACCTATTTACAAATTCATAAAATACAGATCACTTTATATGTACGTTAAACATTACATTGAAAAAATTTACAAAAGGATCACATTCATTACTAACAATGAATAAAAAACCTATAAATTAATAATATTACAGTATTTTATATTACATATAAATATGGCAGTGTTTCAGTGTTATATCTAATAGCGCTGTCTGATTTGAACACTGGTGATGATCTATATTGAACAAGTAGAACTCCTTTACTGCAACAAATACACCAGGACTGAATTAGTTTATTTCAAAACATAATAATGAAATATGTAAGTTGTATAATCTTTTCAATTTCCTAAGTAAATTCCAATAGAGATACTGACATATGAAATACCTTTATAAGTGCTTTAAATATCTTTGCCTCTGGCTATTATACCACTAAAATCAAAGATCTAATTTCAAGAAATGTTGGGCAGTTAAAAACATAACAGTAAAGACCCCTGTTATGAGAAATCTCAAGGCACATTTCTATGAATAAAGAAACAATCTAGAAATATGTTTATCAACAATAGATCGTAAGTCTTGGAGGGTCTTTGGCTTTCCACAAGGTTATAAAAATCAGAATGTCTCATTTATATATATATATATATATATATATATATATATATATATATATATATATATATATAAATTAATTGTATACATCAACAGGTTTACCATTTGGGCTCAAGAGAAATATTAAGTCTATTTTAAAGTCACTAAAGGAATTTCAGATGGTTTATGAATCTTTCTCAAATATAGGAAATATTATAATTCAATTTAATTGATTATTTTTGATAATCCCTACGATTAATGTAACATCAGAAATTCACTAGAAGTTCATTGAGCCAATTTTGAGATCCAAATTTAAGTAACAATCAACATTCAATAGTTCATTTAGGAATACTTTTGACAAACTATCTTCTATTTTCACTCCAGTGATCACAAAAATTTCCAGTCCTTAATTATGCAGCCCCACTTTAAAATCAAACTTATTATAACAAAAAACAAATTTACTATTAATAAAGTAAAGAAAGCTCCCTAAACAAAGAGGAAACTTTAACCAAGTTGGTGATCAACTGTCCAATCTATAAACCTTATTGTAAATTTTCCATCCTTTGGCCTACAGGGACTTCAGAGAAATTCTGAGGATTAGGCATTTACACTCTCCCTTTCCTCCTCTCATTCTCTCTCCCCCCCCCTCTCTTCCTCTCTCTCTCACACACACACACACCAACTTTTATTGTTATTTGATTTTACTCAATAGCTATGGATATTTATCCTACATGTTTTTCTTAGCCCCTCTTCACTGCAGTGATCACATACCTCATTCTGGTGACATCGAACTCGTAGATGTGAAATTTTTAGCACCTGGAAATACCAAACTTCCAAGCGGCATCTTTCCTAGTCTAAATTAACACCACCCTTGGCGAGCAATGCCATCTGCTGGTCCGGCAATATTCTAGTGCACTCTATGACTCTCCTTCTTGCCTGCTTTATATAAAGGTATACACATTTTTTATTTTCCTCAATAGATAAGCCCAATAACTCATTCTCCTCTGAAAGCAGTTGAATGACCTCACTCAGTTTTAGCTCTAGGGATGCCAAATATTACTAACCAGGGGTGCCTTCTTGCATACTGGCTCGTCTGTACTGATACCCAGGCTACTTCAAACCAAATTCTCCCAGATCTTTTGAGCGGCCTCGATATTGGGAGTTATAATGACCTGCTTATTCTTCCTTTTCCGGAGGCCTATCACATCCCAACCTTGGGTATTTGGTCTCCGCTACCCTGCTGATTCTGTCCCTGAAAATAGATGTATACAATGGTTTTTCCGTATTAGACTTAGGTTTTGGCACTGGAGGCACATCCATGAGTTTCTTGATAGAGGACTAACGTCTCTCCGATGATCATCTGACATTGTCTCAAGTACTCCAATCCACCTCTCTAGAACAGCATCCATATCAGACAGACTTTCCATTAGGGAGTCATTTTTGGCCCTCATTCTCACTAATTTGTAGCTAATTTTAATTAATTGGTCATAATTTCCCCCAAAGAATGGGGCATAAATTTCCCTAAGGTATCGGCTCCACCTGGATTTACTCTCACGTATTCATTCATAAAATTAATAAAAACAAAACATACACTCCACACTAAGCCTCTAAATCATAAACAAGCTGCGATGTAAGGTGCTGGGGACAAGGAGCTAAAGATGAGGGTAGTCTGGCCAGGATTAGGAGTCCCCACCAGTCCGCCAAATACAGAATGAGATAAATCCACCTATCTTCCTCGATTCCGCTCCTTCCTGCCATCCGATCTTCACAAAATTAAGAGGCTCTGCCAATTGGTCTTGCCAACTCCGCCAAATTTCCAACAATTTCACCGAAAAAACATAGTCTCACCTTACTTCTGATTGGTCCTCAGAAATGACACAATGTAGTCTACAGTAACACATTCAGGGCTACCTTACTGCAGAAACTGAAATATATATATGCTGAATATAACTGCACTTGATGTGTTAATGAGTGCAGAACGACTTAGAGGTATCCACTCTGCAGGCAGCCAGGCAAGAACTGGTAAGTAAAAAGAATCTAAAATTGTATAATTATTAAATTAGCTTTAGCATCTGATATTTTACTTACATGGACTAGGGTGCTCTTATGCAGACTTGACAACGACTTATTCTGTCTCTCAAATTTCCATTCTTTAATGTTTGTCTTTGTGGTGGTGAAAACTGACCTCTTCCTTCTAATGTAGCAAGCCAGAAGCTTAGCTTATTAGCAAAGTAGTGGCATGTACCCTTACCACCATTACATTCTATGAATGGTGTTGCCCTAAAATCTTCTAAACAAGATCCTGGTGACGCTAGTGATTGCCCTCCACCTTCAGCTCCAGCAGCTGTGTGCTAGAATATCACATAAATAAATAGATATTATTAATTTTTCATGTTAGAAATCAATTTGAAGTAAGTATTTGAAAAAATAGAATTTATAAGAAAAAGTAATTAAATATGTTAATCAATGAAGATAATAAAGACAGAACATTACCATGACAAAGCTGTATCCAATCCATAAGCCTTGCCATCCAGCTGGGCAATCAGGAATGTGAATAGACTGACTATGAATTGCAATTACATTTGAAGGTACTTCACAAACAACACACCTAAAAAAAATTTCATATAAGAATCAATTAAATTGTTTGTTGTCATCTTGGAACTTTTATTTCTTCTGTACATCTATTTTGGTGTACAAAATATTGTTTATTTTCAGAAATTTTTAATTTTCTTATGATGAGCTCCAAAAGTCCTCAATTACCATGACATCAAAATTTAGATTTCTTTGAAAATGTAAAGCCTTTTACAAAATAGGAAATTTATGAGTTACCTAAAGGTAAAGGGTTCACTATAAATTCAGTGGAAATCTCAGTTTTCATCCTCAATTGTGAATTGAGCTGTAAAAGACTCATAAAAATGATAATGATGATTGTGTACCCACCCATTAACCATGTTTTTTGATTATATAAAAAAAAATAAGTACAAGAAGTAAGAATTAAAAATGAATTACAACCCAAGGCTATTAACAATAATTTTAAATTTATTTATGGCATAAATTGAACTACACCAAACTACCATATTATAAATAAAAATGAAATTTAAATTTTGAAAAAAAAAAAAGAAGAAAAATAAAGAGTATTTACCATTAAAACTAAACATGTAGATTAGAAATAAGGCAAAACAGATGAAATAAACATATAAAATGACATAAGAAATTCATGTATGGTTTTTTTTAAGTTTTTCATTTTTCCCTTTCCAGTAACAGTGGCAAGGGAGAATCGATTAGCTTTAGGTACTGCCATCTTGGTCTTATTTTGCTTAGCTTCAGTTTCTATCTTAGAGATGATAAAATGAATATAGAATTATATTAAGAAATACAAATATTCATAAAGAAAAAAATAAAATTAAAGTAACTTAGATAAAAAATAAATATGTATAGGAAATAAATCTTAGTTTAAGCAAGGTAAAAATAAGATACAAATTAATCAATTGTTGGCACTCTGTTATAAATTAAGAAAAAAGGGTCGGCTAGTCAATTTGCCTATATTTTATTATAGTTTTCAATCTGTTCTTACTAAGTATAGCAGCAAAGATGTACTATATACTTACTTTGCACAGGTACAAGTGTCATTTTGTGTCAGTCCAAATATTTTCAGATAGTACTGTGCTCCTTTGGGTTACTTGGGGGAGTGTTTGGCGAAAATACTTAGTTGGTCAGTTGAATTTTAATTTGTTGGGTGATGTATTTTAGAGATCTTCCATTGTCAGTTTTAGCCCAATTTTATTCCCAAAAATATCTTTCTAAATCACATTTTTAATAAAAGATAAAGGAATCCAAAAATTAACTGATTAGAGTTTGATTTCTGAAGCTGCTTTTGGAATGGATATTAGTGTTACTCTCTTCCATTCCTGTGTCCTTCCTAAAGTTTTTCTATTTTTACTTCACCTGATTTCAACAGAGTTAAAAGTGAAAGAAAGAGAGAGTTATCATTCTGTAATTGTCTGTTAATTACTGGTTCAATAGCTAATTTACAGTTACAAAGATTATTCTTTTAGCTGGATCGAAATTTTAATTAGTGTCTGATGTTTTCATCAAAAGTGCAGACACAACCACCTGATATCTTTTACATGTTTTATTGATTGATTTCTTGTTTTTTTTATACAACTGCTCCACCAAAATTCTTTTTATCTTTGTTCTCATGCATAAAATTAACAAAGTCATTTAGAGCAATGATTTCTGTCAGGCAGTTTAATAATAATGACTCCAATGTGGCAATGTTTTGCAGGATGGATCCATCAAGCAATGTCTGATTTAGATTCCAAAACTCCAATGTTATTTTGCAGTTTAAATTGTCCATCACTCCAAATATTATTAATCATTTCTTTTTGGGAAAAATTGTTTATTTTTATAAGTTACTTATAAAGTTTTGTTATGTTACCAAAATATATTCTAAAATGTATACCAGAAGTCAATAATTCTATAGGCCACAAACAACTGAAACTCAGTCTCTGAGTTAGCATCAACTCCTCCTAGATTATAAGCTATCATACTATTTTCCTGATGAACAGGAGTGGGGGTTGTAAGAGAAATAGAAAAATCATGATATTTTGTTTCTTATTTGGTTTTTGGCATTCAGCCATATGTCAAAAGTGTCAAGTTTTTATTTAAAGTAACTTTTGAAAAATTCATTTTTACGAAATAGTATTCCATAAACAAAGTACACATATAAAACTACAGCTAGAGTCAACAATTTTGTGGTGAAGGCGATTCAACTGAACAGAATGAAATTCAATATAATCACCATATAATTGTAGTTTAAATTAATTTTCTTATGGAGGAACAGAAGGGAAGGTGTAAAGGGGCCTAAAATGAAAAAAAACAACAAACAAACAAAAACCGAATATTTCATTTCCGGTTCATTTATCACCAAACATACACATAACAAAAGTTTTTTCCTTTTTAATTTAGAGTAACTTTTACTATTTACATGTTTGTATTAGAAAAAGGTGACACATAAATGCATAACTTAAGTCAATAAAAAAAAAGAAACAACAACAAATAATCTCTATGATATCGATGTTGATATTATCATATTTCCAATTTTTCTATCTGTGCCAAATGCAGTGTCAATACAATGCTTCTTAAGTATTTTTGCAATATTTTCTGTTGTACCTTTAACAAAAGGTATTTCAGCTGTTTGTCTGTCTTTTTAATGAAGTGCCTTTTTATTTTTCCATTTTCAAGACAGCCAGCAACAAAAGTGCCACAAACTACTTGTATCATATGGAGCTCCTAATCATCCAGAAGAGTTAGAAAATACAGACATTAACCTCACAGAAAAACTGTTTAAAAATATACTGTTAAAAAGAATTGGAAACCCTACTCTCAAAAGGTTTCAACTTTGCTGTGACACCTAGAAGGATCTCCTGTGATAAAATAATAGTGAGAGTGGAATATGCAGTCAGTCATCTAGAAGAAGAACCAGCCGAAGAAATTCGAGGAGGAAAGGAAAGCCCATGTTGAAGAGGAACTTGCAAATGAAGTTCCCAAATATAAATCAGAACTGAGAGGTGGATAGGAAAGGAAGTTGGGCCTGTAGTTCTCAAATGTACACAATTTATATTATGGTTTTCTTATAACTGCAAAATTCAATTTGAAACTTTACGTATCACCGATGGACTACTTTCTTCAAATTTGTTTTTCAAAATTAAGGTAATTAAAAAATCATTTAATTTTTTAATGCACTTATAACTTATTTAAGTATCAGGTAACCTAAACAGCAGTTGAATATTTATGTCACTATATGTAAAATATGATATTATAAGTTTTAAAAATTTTTATATCATCTACCTTGATATATATCTTTCAATGTCCCTTTCCTCGACTGGCATCATAGGGATTGCTTCATTTGTACTTAACCAATAAGATTTGTCATTTCTGCTAGCATAGTTACAAACATTGTTCATATCACAGAAAAGGAAAGGCATAGTAGAAAATACCCTGATGCAAGACCCTGCAAATCCTGTAAAATCATATTATTATAAATATTCATCTTATAGTTAATTATCCAAATAAAGTCTGGAATCTTTTATATAATGCAACGATTTAATAAAGAAATTATTTAATTCTTTATAATTAAAATATTTGAATTTTTACAATTAATGTATAGACAGGGTATCAACTATTATTACCCCTTACTATTGGCACACCAATATACTAATCACTACTGTTATGAAAAAATTTATTAAATAAATAAATAAAAAATATAATTTCAGTTTTAGCAGATTTCCCTTAAGGAAAATCTATCAAGCAGTAAGAAACTTATCTAAAGAGAAATTGAAATGTATGCTGGAAATATCTTTAATGACTCAGTTATTTAAAGTAAAATCAGACTATTATATGAGAGACTTTACTGAAGGCTGGAAATATTAAAATACAAATAACGCTTAATATCTCAAATAAGAAGAAAATTGTAGAAAATTAAATATTTAACAAGATTGGTTCTATAGCACTGTTCGACCAGACTCATAATAATGGAGATATTTTTCATTTGCAAATCCCCTTCCCTATTCCTGATCTGGTTTTAGCCATTAATGAATATGACCTTTAATGTTGAAAGAAACAGTTAAATATCAAGTGTGGTGTAGTTCAAATAAACATTCTCGAGTCAAGAACATAAAATCTTTATCGTCATAAGACATTTTGCATGTCCCCTAACAGTAAAGGTCTGTTAAAAACAAAAATTTTTATTTAACCTAGGAAAAAGAAGTTAATGATATATTGTCATTTTTATAACATGTTATTTTCATAATATTGAAGGGTAGTGCTATACCACATTCACTGGAGAATTTGAAATAATATCAAGGGTAACAAAACAAAATTATGTCATAACAAATGCAATACCCTGCTCATTAATAACAAATATTATTTATTTAACTTTATGTTGCCATGGCTAATGAAGATGGACTATATACAGGTTACTGCCCTTTCCTAAATACCATGGATTTCATTTAGTTTTCACACATAAGGGGACTAATCTATGGTTTCAAAAAGAAAATAAGAAAAACACTTTGCTAAAGAATTAAGTGTGGCTGCTCACCAATGGTGAGTTGATTTAAACACAGCTAAATCATCAATTACATGACTTTAAAAAAAAAAAAAATAATAAAAGTAAATTTTATTGAAATAAAAGTTAAGTCAATAAAAGTAATGTTTGGGACAGAAATTACAAAAAAAAAATATAATAAGCATTTAAAATAAAAATTTAAAGAAAAAAAAGAAAACAAAAAGGATAAATAAAATAAATAATAAAAAAAAAACAATACCTTCTAATGTTTTATGTCTATCTATATATATATATATATATATATATATATATATATATATATATATATATATATATATATATATATAAAATTGTAACCTCTGTCTGTACATTGATTTTTTTCGCGAAATTTCACGATAACTTTTCGTTTCACATGTCATAGACACCATAACTGCATTTTGTTTCTTTGGTGTCTGTTTGTTTGTTTGTTTGTTACCTTTTCACGCATAAACGGCTGAACCGAATTTTATGAAACTTGGTATGTATAAATGAGTTATACGTTAAAAACTACTAATTCAAATCTATGCAGAATGCACAGGAAATGGGAAATATGACAATATGGAGGACAGTGAAGTCTTTCATAAAAAAATAATTTATTATAAACAAATCCACAGAAACGACGGGTATTTACTCTAAACACTGGGACGGGTAAATGTCAAAGCATTGTGCAAAGTAAAGCCTTGCCAAAAAAATACTATCACCATTCGACCTCAAATGAATTCCCGAGCGAAGCTGGGTATCTGAGCTAGTGTATATATATATATATATATATATATATATATATATATATATATATATATAAATTCTTAAAAAATAGCCAATAATAATTTTAAACTATATATAGGTATGATTGTTGATTATTCCTAACGAATCCAAGATAATAAATTCAGTTAGGGGCAGCCCGTCTTCATCTTCAATCCCGACTTTTTACTAAACTCTGCGGTATTTTTTGGGATTGTGAAAACAATACAATGAGTAATGATTTAATAAATAAATAATTTTTTTATTGTAATCGTTGAATATTATTTAATAAATATTAATAATGACTTATTTATTTTGTAAATTGTATTAAGTACTTACCAAGATCTTGATTATGAGCCTTTTCATTCCCTTCAATGTACAGAAGACTGTACCCGTCCCACAATTTAGCATGTCCAGCATCACACTGTGGTACAGCAGCACTCTGACTATGTTTGACCAAAAGAATTCCTGTATTGTAATCTGGTTCCGGGTCGCAACGCTCTCCTGGTAACCCAGGATTGCCAGGCGGTCCTGGTTGGCCCTTTAAACAAGTAGAAATAGTTTTTGAATGAATTTTGATAAAATTTTGAAGATGAGGGAGGGGGTTGATCATAACTGACAATTCCTCCACAGAATATATATTTATTGGCACATACAGTTGAGGAGTTAGATTCCTGGGGGTGGGGGAGGAGGGCTCTTATCTTGAGTGTGTTCTTTTGGCTTGAAATTTGATGTCAAGATATGTTTCCTTAAATAGTATATAATATCTATAAATGCTGACTGTGTGTTTACTGTGACTGAAAATACAATTTTGAATGAATACTTAAGTGGCATAAAAATACAATGAAATAATATGTTCAATTATTACATTGGCTGCTACGGGGGCATCACAAAAGCATCATTGATCATACTAATATATATATAGTAAAAAGGCTGCTTGATATTTAGTTAGCACTAAAAGACTATTAATTATAATGATTAATTTGGTATCATGATAGAATTATACAATTTATAATCTAAAGCTCTCCAAATTAAACCTTAAAAAAGGTAATTTTTAATGAAAAACTAATGAATTGAATGTTAGCTGAAATAAATTAATTTTATTACAAGTCACAATGTTTTAATTGTATCAATATTTTCCTTTTCAGAGTTTATGAACAATCCAATCTATACCGTGATTTTAATTTAATGGTGTTTGGAAGTTTCATCTACACTATGATATCGTCTAATTCATTATTTCAATTTGAAATAGTCATCCACTGTTCATTGAATCTGTTAGCTGTATATAAAAATCATGTGAACAACAAAATTTTTCTTTCTATCCTTGCAAACTTTTAATATCCATACTAACATCAAATCCATTTATTCCAGGAGGACCTAGTTCTCCTTTTGGACCTGGATATCCTTGGGGTCCTTTAGTGCCTGGGAAACCCATTAAGCCTTTGGAGCCTTTCTCTCCTGTATCACCTTTTTCTCCATTTAATCCTGGTAATCCATCATTCCCAGACTCTCCTTTTGGTCCTGCAATGAATATGAAATGGTAAATCAAATATTTAGAATGTAAACACATAAATGTAGTGCATGGTATATACTGAGCTAAGATCAAATATATCATGTATCACATTGATTTACAATTAACCTATGGTGGAATGCCATTTAAATCCCAATATTCTACACTGCAAAAATTAAAAAATTGCTTTTAGATATTTTTACTTCCTTGTACAAAGTAAAGGAAGTATTGTAATGGCAAAAATTTTCAATTTTCAGATGTCAACAGAATTGTCCGTTATTATTTGACCCTCCCTGAATTGGTGCTGATTTTTGGTGTGATTTCTGTATGTAACTCACATAACTCAAAATCAGTTAGTCTTAAAATGATGAAATTTCAAATTTGGTATTTTCAATCCGATGCTTTTGAACAGAGATATCGTACATGGCTTTCAATTGAAATAATTTTATATGTAACACAACCAAATATTTTGTTTATATAATTTAATAGGAGTACAAGGAACACTTCAGATTTTTTCACAATAAGTAAGAGCTTACTGGAGTTAACTCTTAGCGAGAGGCCCCAAACTTCCTTACAGAGTAAATCCAGACTCCATGTCACAGTGGGGTCTAGGTCTTAATATAATAATTATAAGCTTGTGCAGGCATGCATGAGTTTTGTAACTATTAAATTCTAATCTATTACTTTTTAAAGGTTGGACTACAATTTTAATGCTAGTATATGTCATTAAGACTTAATTATGCTCAAAAACTGTTAGTTTTCATTGTATGGCATTAGCATGTTTCTTTTCTCTTTGTGATGGGAAAAGGCCTTGTGCTTCGACTCCCTGTTTCCAAGGTCATAATACTTGCTAAGCTATCAAGAGTGTGAATATTTTCATCATGTTTTGAAATAACTTTGTCAGCAATATTAGTTAGTTCTTTTTTTTTTTTTTTTTTTTTTTTTTTTTTTTTTTTCTATTTGCTTATGGAGGGAATCATAAATTCTGTATTTTTCTTCTTAATGTGTGGGACAGTACCACTCAAGGAATTAATGTGGGACTGCTCAGGACTAAAGATATCCAACTATTCCTGGATGAAATACAACTTGGCAAATATTTTTACTACACTCAAAGTTTTATCAATATTCTTTTATTTATTTATGGCTATGACATATTTGTATTAAGGTCTAATAAAAAAGTTTAATCGTGTTTTCAAAAATAGGTATTATTTATAATTGCTTTTTAATCCATAATATAAGTCATATATATCAAAGTATTTCTATAAATAATTTACTATTCTCAGTTTTGTTTTATATTATCCTATCAAATAGCTTACCTGGTGCGCCTGGTTCTCCCTTCTCGCCTTTTGGTGGAGACAAACCAGGGAAACCTCTGTCTCCCTTAGGGCCTTGTGGTCCATTGAGACCATCCCGTCCTGGACGTCCTGGAAAACCTTTTTCTCCAATATCTCCTCTATCTCCTTTAAATCCATCCAATCCTGGAGGTCCCGGGATACCCTTGTCCCCTTTCTCACCAATTTCTCCATCAAAACCTGTTAAAACCATTTAATTTTAGTCCACTAGATAAAAAATAATTTTGTAATCACATTTTTTTTAGTTGGTCATAGACCTTGAAAATATTTAGTTGTCAATAAAGGTTTTTACTTAGATAGTTATCATTCAAGCTTAAAAAATATCTTCATCAAGAGTAGTCTCAGAAAGACTAATTGGCCACATCATATCCTGATGTATCACTGAGCTCAATGGCCAAAAAGTGGTACTAGCAGCTACCGTGTGTTTAGATGAAATCCACTAGGTCTAAATATTGGGTTGTCAGGAAAGTAGAGATTTTAAAAATAAGGTTTTATATTAAATTTTTCAACTCATAATGAATACAAAGGTTATTTTTGTTTATAACTCATTAATCCTCAATGTATTAACTGTGTTCATATTCATTAATTTATTTTTATTAAGGGTCAGTATGTCTAGTTTCTACTAACGGAACATGAGCAATGATAAAATCCATTTACGACACATTATGCTTTCCTTTTTTTAAGAAAGAAAAAAAATGCAGCCAAAACTGCAAAATAAAATTCATTCTGTGCCTGGTGAAAATTCAGTTGGTGACAGCAGAAGTGGTTTTTGCCATTCAGATCTGGTGATTTCAAATCTGGCAGACCGTCCCAGGGTTGGCCGAAGCAATGATTGATATTGCACATATTACAGCTTTTGCTGGAAACAATCCACGTATAACTGTCTGTGAGATAGACAGACTTCGAAAAATTGACCGTTTCGGACATCTGAAGAAGGCTGGGTAGCCTGTCAGTATGATGTTTGGATTCCCCATGAGCTCAGTGAGAGGAACCTTATGGAACAAATTTTCTGAAATAAGTTTAATATTTTAATTGGTAAGGAGGGGGAGGGGAGGCTTAATTAGCCTGGCGACTCTGTGATTGCTGAGATTATATTTTTATTGGAGAAATAACTTCTGGGAGAATGTTTTAACAATCACATAAGTGAAAACTCTATGCAGTCATAAAATATAGATTTGTTCAATTATTTTTTTTTTGTTTTTTACCAAAAGTAATGGGTGTTTATTGAAATTTTTGTAATGAATTTTATTTTATTGGAAGCCATAACAAATGCAGACGGTTTTTCTGTTTTATAGCACACAGTAAATGCTTTATTTACAATTTTTTTTTTTATTAGCTCAGATATTTAAAATATTTGTTTCCAAAAATAATATGATTTTCTTCTAGAATGGCTCTATTTTCTGAATCCTGGGAAGGGGTTTACACACTGAACAACTGTATATTATAGAATCTTCTCTTTAGTCTGATTCTGTAGATCTTGTCACTGATGTAGGGATACCCTGATGCTCTCACCAAAGATTTTTCTTAATCATACTTAGTGATTCACTCATTCTGCCAAGTATTTATTAGGGCATAATCTTCAGATAGGCCTTCAGGTTTCCTCTACAGGATCTCCTGCAACACTACAACCATGTTATATTATACCAGCAGCATCTCAAAAGATCTGCTGGTTGCAATATGCTCTGTACATTCCAAGTTACAATACTGAGTTTTAGTCCTTTTTTTGATTTTGATGTTCCTAGGTAATATATAATTGTTGGCCTGATATCTGCATTTTTATATACCCGTATTGCATATATTGCTATTTTTCCTTCCTCGTACATTGTTATTTTTTGCCCTTTTTCTTGGATAGAATACTTTTTGATCTAATACTATGAAATAATAATCCTATTTCAGCTATTCATATTTAGCTATACATTTTTTTGTTATATATCTTATATAGTGATTAAATAAACAAGATCTCATCTGGGCAAATAGAAATTTATTTCGTGATGACCTTATTAAACCTTAGTTCCACCCTTGCTAAAAAATGGTGAAAATCTAGTAGTAAAAAGTGGACATTAATAAATAATAATAATAATTAGCCTGATCATATGAATGATTTGGTTTCGTGAAACTGAGATGTAGCTAGTCATGCTTATTTGTTAACTTCTTTAGCTCATAATGAGGAAATAATTCTTACCTGGCAGACCATGCTCCCCCTTTTGCCCTTTGGTTGGAGGAACAGAATATCCTGGTTCACCTTTAGGCCCTGGAGAGCCATTGATACCTGGATCTCCTGGTGGGCCATCGTTACCAGGTCTTCCATCTTTACCAGGTATGCCAGGTTCTCCACGATCTCCCCTATCACCAGGTCTTCCAACTGGCCCAGGTGGACCTCTAGCACCTTTTAAACCTGGGAGACCATAGAATCCCCGTTCACCTGAAATTAGAAATCATGAGTATCACAAAATCTGAATAAGGTTTTGGTAAAACCTAAATAAATTGGGATAATTTTAAAATAAATTGAGCTCAGTAATCTTTAACCACTAACTTTCTTGTCAGCAACAGACTAGTCTCTTCATTTGATAATTCAACTTGCTAAAATTTGAATACTTCTTAGGAAAAAAATAGACTATTCAATTAAGTAATTAAAATAAACCTGTAATGTAGACTGCCTAATTACATTTTAAAGGCAAGTTTCAAGATGTAATAGTCCAAGAATAGATGAAAGCATCAAAAATGAAGCTAATTTATTTAAATTAACTGAAAAACATCTAACCTTTCTCGCCAGGTGTACCGTCTGTTCCTCTCCTTCCAGGTTTTCCTGGAGGGCCTCTAAGTCCCTTTTCTCCTTGTATGGATAGCCCTGGAGGGCCTGGAGGCCCCGGAGGTCCTTCAACACCTTTTTTTACAAATAAATATTAATATCAAATAAAAACAAATAAGCTTTTTAGGCACAATTAAAAAAAAAATCAGTACATATCACAAAAAATTTCAAAACTAACAAGTAAAGATCCAGACCACAAATATATGATATAAAAATAAATTTATATAGTGCTGATTCTGTTACTCATAATATCAACAAATGGCTTAATTCCCAAAATCACACTTAACTCAATGAAATATTTAATTTTATCTGTGCAGTTATAAGAGTACCTTAGAAAGCAGTTCTATTAGACACTGCAAGAGTTATTCGCAAATTTTTAAATCCCCGTAAAAAAATAAAAAAAAATAAGTACTTATAGCAGTTGGTTAAAACCCCTGCTATGACTTTATCTAATAACCTGACAATTTCTTCTTTTTTTTTTTTTTTTTATTATCTTGATACTGATATCACTGAAATTATGGATGTTTGTTTAGCATAAATGATAACATTTCATAAATCATAAGAATGTAAGTGGCAGTAAGCTTAAAATATGTGACAGTCTATAAAGTTTACTGCCATTATTTTATTTTATTAAATTATAATGAGTGAAGTTTAAGAATTCCAAACACAATGCAACTCCTTTTTCCTCCTCAGGTTAACCACGTAAAAAGATTTTAATAAGGTTTTTTCTCAACCAATTTCTGATCCCTATATTTTAACAAATAAGAATTCTCTCTCCGGCTCACAAAATTTCTAAAAAAATACAAGGGCTTTTATAAGTAGTATCTTTCATTTATTTAGCCACTGTGAGATTAAGGCCCAAAAACAACTCCATTATTATTTTAAATAAATTTAATCCTGAATTAAATAATTTTTAATTAATTAGTCCAATACATATTGTTTTTCATTCAGGAAATTCAAGAAATTAATTCTTAAATATTTTTATTTCATTGAAAATATGATAAAGAGGATAACTTAAAGAAATTAATTCTCAAAAATTTTGAACACTAGGCTCAAGACTAAAGGAGTTTTTAAACATGCTAGAAAACTTCTGTATTCTAACTTCAATGCAATGATCCTATACATTATCTACATTCATACAAAATTAGTGCTATAAATGATTTGTTCCTCTCATTCAGTCATACTCAGGTTGCTTCGGAGTATACATCAAACAAATTATATAAATGTTTTGCGCAATAAAGGACAAAAAAGTGGACAAGGAAAAGCAAAAGAATTCTTAATTTAAAATTTAATTAATAAATAATTTGAATAGTCTTTAAATTATATAAATTTACCTTTAGGACCTTGAGGTCCATTGAGACCATCCAAGCCAGGGGGACCAGGCATACCTTTGTCCCCTTTATCACCCTGAACTCCAGGGAAACCTGGTTCTCCTTTGTCACCAGGAGAACCTGACAATCCTGGTGACCCGGGTTGTCCTGGTAATCCTGCATCACCTTTAACAACAACCGTTACTCCTGGCTGACCTTTTTCTCCTGGCAGACCCATGAAGCCTTGTGGGCCTTGGTAGCCCTTGGGACCTACAAGGATCAGTTCTGTATTAATGTGTTCTTATTGTAAAACAGAAATAGAAATTATTAACAATCTTTTATATTTTAAAAAATCCAGTGAAATTTTTTATTCATATACTAGATTCCAAAACAAATTTTTAATGACAAGAAGTAAAATTAGGAGCCGTTTAACTTTCAAAGAGCAGAGAAACAAAATTTTTAAGCACAACAACTAATAGATAATTCATTATACCAGTTTTTCAATACGACTTGTTTCTTCATCATAGACATTCCTAGTAACTGTTGTCATACCTGTCGGTGGAGACCGTCGTCACTGGCTGCTGGTCGAGTACAGCTGGCAAGCGCTTTTGATGCAATGGCACCATCTTCAAGCCCGTCAAAAGGTTTGTACAGTACAACCTTTTGACGGGCTTGAAGATAGTGCCATCGCATCGACAGTGCTTGCCAGCTGTACTCGACCATCAGCCAGTGACGACAGTCTCCACTGACAGGTATGACAACAGTATCATTTATATTGGCGGTTCTAACCCTTTATTTGAATTACCATTCCTAGTAACTTTCATGTAATGGAGCAAATGCGTTCTATGGAGTGCAAAATTCAGCTTCAACCAAGAATAATAATTCAGATACTAATTGCAAGTACTAGATTACTGCAATGGTGCATTATCATGAACCAACATTACTATGTCCCCATTTAGCAGATTTCTATATTTTAAAAAAATGTTTTCAAATGTCTCTTGATCTTACATAGAAGATGATGAAAAGGAAAGGAAATAATAAATTAAATCAATGTACAATTATTTCCAACATTAAAATAAATTATTTATTGATTTATATATGTTTCATTCCATATCTAAATTCAAATTATATTATAATTTTAAATTATCTAACATTATGGAACAATTATAAAAAAGACTTAATTATTTATTAAGGCACTGTGGGTGCTTAAAGAGGTTGGTAGTTTTAATCTAGATTAAAATCATACATTTGATGAGTGCACTCTTTGGTATTTTGTGTAAACAACCAAGCCACAGCTAAGAAAAGGAAAAAAAGATGCATTTGTTCACCAGACTGCTGGGGAAATCGGTGTTCTCAGAAAATAAACAAATTTTGATTATTACTAACTCCAAATGTTTTATGGAAAACTAAAGATGAAATTCATTAATGTGTTAAATTAGACCAGGAAGGAGGAGGAGTCTAGAAGAGGGAAAAATAAAAACAACATTATGAGTCGGATACAAAAATATTTAAAATCAATCATGTTGAAAATTGAATTCTCTATAATAATAATTGTCCTATACATTATAAGTGATGCATTTAGGTTTTTAGGTGATTATGTATTTCAAATGCCCAAAATTACATTTTTTTCTTGCTTTTGGAAAATTTCCTCATTGTGCTTCTGTTCTTGTAATTTTTTTTTAAAATTCTTACACTATACTCAGTTACCCAAAGTGAAAGGCAAATGAGTGGAATTGAGGGATTTCCTGAAGGCTGAATACAAAAAAATACAAATGACTTGCCTAATATTTAAGTTAGAACCATCAAACAATACACAGTTCTATACGGCAAAACGGGATAAAAATGGATAAAGGGGTACCCAGCCGTTAGACCTTAACTGCCCCTTACCCTCTCCTAACCTCTAGGTTCATTGAGAGCGGATGGAATATTCCTACTACACTAACTGACCTTCAGAATTTCAGGTAATCAATTGTCCCATTAAAATGAGACAATTACTGTCATATGAGGCTAAAGGAGTTAAGAAACTCCTTCTTAGATCACTTCCTCTCTGAAAGTGTAACAACGACCAAATAAATATACAGACCTACACGCACTTACATGACTTAAGAAGACTTCAAGGAATATCATCAAAATGAAAAAATGTAGGCTTCCCATTGGTGAAGAACTGAATGGCGTAATCACATACAGACTTGGAGACAAATGTACTAATCAGGCAGAACTACAGGCTAAACTAACGAGCTTACAGAAAATATGCATAACATGCATTGGGTAAAAGAACAGTCATACACACAGACAACAAGATTACAATGCAAACGCTTCAAAACCTGACAATACAGGAACCTTTGATAACAAAAATAAGGGGCATAATTACTAAACTAAAACATCTAGCCATTAATATATATTTATATGATTTATAGGACCCTGGGAATTCCATAAATAAAACTGCAGACAGTGCTGCTAAGTCTGATTCAAAAAATTTGAAATTAGAAGAGTTTTATGGAAAAATATCAAAAAACCCATATAAAATATTAGTTAATGACAGACTTCACTCTTACAGCCATTTTGTTGGACTAGTACAGATAAAGAACTGAACTTACTCTTTGTTCCTGACATTGACTTATACCTAAGGAAAAAAACACACAGCAGATTTTTATATATACTAATTTCTCACTGGACACATAGAATTAATGCATATTATTTTTTATTTAGACGAAGAGACAGAAATACATGTCGTTGTGGCTAGACAGTTGATTTACCAACCTCTCATTTACGACTGTTGATTATTCACTGAAGAACAGCTTAAACTAATACACAGTACACAAAGAATAAAAGGAAGTTGGTCAGTCCAGGAACATAAACTTCTTATTAGAATAAAATATAATAGTGCACTAAAATTTTATGCGGAACATTTGTACACTGCAGTTGAAATATGGATTACTCAATGTATGTACAGAAAGGAATTAAAAATGTAATACATAATTTCTTCTACCTTGTATCAAGTAACAAATTATGTTTTACTAATTATTCTTTTTTAATTTCTTAATTTTGTTTTGTTTTATGTCCATTTTTATTATGTCTATTTTGTAATGAATCTGTTCTTATATTTAATTTTATGAAAATATTAAATTTTAATCATTAAAATGTTTGTGATATGCTAATTGGCATGGAACATGCAATTTAAATAAATGCCCTTCTTACTAGGACACAGTAATTCTAAGCTTTGCAACGTTACACAAATTCAAAATAGACAAGTAAACTGGTAAAAAAAAACCTTCTAAAATTATATTTATAGTATATTTGAGTTTGAAACCCACAATGATGACATTTAATGCAAATTATATTTCTGAAAAGTTTCATTGAAAGACAAATGTTGAAATACCTTCTGGGCCTGGTATGCCTTTCAAGCCATCAAGTCCTGATCTTCCTGGAAGTCCAAGTTCTCCTTTATCTCCTTTCAACCCTTGTGGCCCAGGTTCACCATCAAAACCATCTAAACCAGGCTTTCCATCCATACCTGGATTACCAGGGGGTCCCGGCAAACCTTGAGGTCCCTTAAAGTAATAAATATGAATTAAATTTTTCCTGTAAATTGTATTATATATATATTTTTTTTTTTTTTTTACCCGAGTTCCAGAGGGAATAAGTTGTTGGTAGGGAGACAGAGTGACCTGCCGTGGATGTCCCGACAGTTCCCCTTCTACTGTATTATATCTGTATATATTGTATTATATATATATATATATATATATATATATATGTATATATATATATATATTAATAACTTTTATTTCAGTTGTTTGATCTCATACTCACAAAACACCCACTCATATAGGAAACAATATAAAGTCTGAGGCCCATAAGTCAATGAAAGTCTTCAGCTTGAAACTCTGCTAATGGGGATGCAATTGTCACTATTTCCTAGAATGTTTAGACATTCTCATCCAAGTTTGCTACTTCACTCTAATAAATTCTCAGTATGCTGAATTGGGGTACAGGGGGACAAATAGAATTAATCACACAGCTAAAGAAATTGATTTTGGAATATAGATCTCACACCCAATATCTCTAATGCTGTGAAATCTTACAATTAAGTAAACATATTGATTTAACAAAAATATAATTATTTCAAAAGTTAAAGAATAGAATAACTGAGTAATTTAATAATATAGTTCATATAAATATATAAACTGGCAACAAATAATGTATAATAAAAGACTGGTAGGTAAATGACTGGTGGGAGAAATAGGTAGGTCTGTGAGTTGACTGACCACGGGAGAGAGGTTAACACTAAGGCCATGGGAGAGTGGAAGCACTAGAGCCACAACTCTAGTGAGATTTCTGGACATCTAAAGGGTTAAAAAAAAAAGAGAAGAAAAGGTATGGAAATGACTACAAACTATGAGCTGAGTTAGATAAAACCAATAGACAAGATTTCTGGGCCAATGAGTAACAGGAGAAAACAAAATTGATTCTAAGGTTATGGTAATATGTCTGAACTTTTAGAAACCACAAACACTTTCTTAAGAAAGAATGGTCCAGATAGTGTGAAGGCTGCACACCAAAAGGAGTGGGGCAAGGTAATCTCTATTTCCACATGCGTGGGTTATGGCCACCAATTTGTTTTCTATTACAAAAATAATATTTAGTTAAATTGTTAAGTTAATAAACAGATATTTTGAATTTAAAAAAATAATTATTTAAGAATAAATAAACAATATAAATTAATATATAGAGAAACAAATTAAAAGTGGAGTAAATGTGGACAGAAAAATGATAGGTACATAATTTTACATGTATGTAAAGGTTTGCTAGCTTTAAAGAATTTAATTATGATAACTTAGAGAGAGAGGGGGGAGGGAGGGAGTGAGGGGGGGGGGGAGATAAGCCTTCATCTTCATGGGGTTCGGACTAAATACTACAGCATTATTTAAAAAAAACCCACTAATTTTAAAGTAAAAATGCTATAAATCAGGAATTTATGTCATGGTTGGACAAATGATTTTTCGAAAAACTACTTTAAAGTAAATATTCTTCTTGAAATGATTTAAAAATATTTAAATGAATATATTGTGAATTTATGATGAACTCATTCTTTGTTTTTATTAACTTACTCTTAAACCACGTTCACCATCAAAGCCCCTTTCACCTTGATCTCCTTTCTCACCATCAAAACCATCACGACCTGGAGTTCCAGCCCTCCCAGGCATTCCTTTATCCCCTTTGAAACCTGGTTGTCCAATTCCTGGAATTCCAGGTTCTCCTTTTTTCCCTGGACTTCCATCTCTCCCTGGAGGGCCTTCAGGGCCCTGTGGTCCTTGAAGTCCAGGGAACCCTCTGTCTCCTTGTTCAGCTGCACTTCCAGGTTCACCTATTGGACCCTGAAAATAACCAAGTTTTACTGTAGTGAATATAATTACATCAGTTACATATGAATTGGGGAGATGTGTCCATGCTGAGGTAAATCTAACTTAGTAGAGATAACTCATTTTTTATAAATTGTTTTATATTTAATTTTGCTAATTTAGTGATCAGTCTGTTTTATTAATCGTAAGATTCAGCAGATTGCCCCTTCAGGGGAATCAGCTATTGTACTCAAAATGAGATTTTTGAAAAATAGTCTTTAAATGCCCATCGATGCCTACCCAGGAGATGACAAAAATGAGACCGAGATATACGAGATATATATATGTATCTGTGTATGTCTATATATATAACACACACACACACACACATACATACTAAACTCGAGATTTAATCTTATTGCAAAGTTTATATCCTATAAATATTGTTATATATGTGTTTTCACTATCTTGATTATTAACCGAGATATTCAAATTTTTTAGTATTCCGCCTTCAGTAAACTCCCACTCCTACTCATATCATATTGTTATGTTTTATTACAAAATCAGTAATAAACATAGTTTATAAGAGTTCTTTTGGATTGCAAAATTAAATACACACAAGCTTCACAGTTTTCATCACTGCACAATTTATTTAACAATGCACAATACACTTGGTTAATTTTTCTTAGGGGCTCAGGTTAGCCATGCGAGTTAAAGCGTTGACCTTTATCTCATATGGTAAACCTAGTGGCGAGTTCGATTCTTGCCTGGGCAAAGGAAATTATTTAGTGACGAAATTCATTAAATAACGTCCTAAAATCCCACCCTGGCTAGAAGGGTGGTAACCTGTAGATAACCCGTCCCAATTAGCCTAAGTTGCAAAAAGTGGACGTTAATAAATAATAATAATAATTTTTCTTAATTACTACTCACAGTACCCACTGATAGGGCCACTGTTCTTGTTATTACACAGCCCAATAATTCACTCACGGTCACTGAAGTACACAAAAAGACGGCACTGCATTGTCTTTTACTTCGCGGCACTGCACTGTCTTAAACACGGCACTAAACTGTTACTCACTGAGCCATGGAAAAACACTGTTCTTCATATAAAAACACTTTACCACACTGCACTAAGTCGCATTGTAGCGCTGAACATCACTCGAAGAACGCTGAGCATGACTGTAGGCCGAGGTGTACACGCTTATATAGAGGAGCTGTAAAACATCAGAGGATGAGGCCGAGACTCTTCCAGGAAGGACTGGTAGGGACTAGGAAGGGTGCGACCAATTAACGGCACCCTTTGATCTTCTCCACACTCCCCAAACACGTGAACATCTCTGTCCAATTCTTTCAAGTATTTAATTTTCGCAACAATATTAACAATAAGCTGTTATATCATGTACTCCTTTTATCGAAGCTTTAGTCCAAACATTGTCTTCATTGAACCTTTACTGCATGAACTACATGCAAATATGTAATGTGATGATTTCATGAAGTAAGATTTTTGGGTCTTAACTCAAAAATGTTTATTTCATCTATACCATACTCAATATTTAACTATTTACTCTAAAGTTCATATTCATTATTTTATATTATAATAATATGGTGCAACAACCATCATTTTAAAATGGTGGAAAGCATTTCAAAATACTTGGTCAGACTAAAATAGCACCTATTGGTAGCAGTGATTCTTCACTGAATCTCTTTGCTGAAGTCATTCTGAGAATTGAGCTCTGAGCCAGGTATACAAAGCTGTTCACTTGTTCAAACTTATTTGGACCGATTTCCAAGTGGTCTTCAGTATTTCCTTCTTTGATTTGAATATACTTATGAAGTGGTAGCTTCATTTACAAGAAGACCTAGTTTCTTGGCAGCAGCTTCCAGGGTGAGGAAGACACTTCCTTCAATGTCTGCTGAGATCTTGCCACTAGTCAATGACATCTGCATATCTGAAGAGTTGTACAAGCCTATCAAACAAAAAGTCCTATTGGCTTGTATATCTGAGTCCCTCTCTGCTTTTTCTTGAGCTAGTTCAAGTAGGAGACATGCTAGTGCGTCCCCTTGTCGTACACCTCTGTTAGCCTCTAATTCTTCGGAAAGGTCTGTGCCAATTCGAACTATATACCTAGAGCCACTGATTGTCATCTTCTCAAGGCAACTTTCTTATTGACGTGCTGTTCTTACTAGGCATCGTACATTGCTGGTCTGTCCAAGCTGTCATGTGCTGACTTAAAATCCACAAAGGAGTGATAATTTTATACTCCGTACCTTTTTTCCAACATCATCCTTATTGAAAACAGCTGGTCTATTGTAGATTGGCCTTTTTTGAATCGTGCCTTCATGAATTGTCAGCGTAGCGAATAATATATTTGAAAATACTTTGTACGCATAGGACAAGAGGGCAATTCCTCTATAGTTTGCACACTCCAGTTTGTTCCCTTTCTTGTGTAATGGGCAAATACACTATTAAACGGTTAAAACCTTGGCCCATTCTTTTGGCATACTTTCTGCTTCCCAAATTTCTTATAATCTCATGCATAACCTTTCCCAGGGCTTCTCCAGCATATTTGATGAGTTCGAGCTGAATCCCATTGAGGCCTGAAGCCTTGTTGTTTTAAAGGTTTCAATTGCAAATTCAACCCCATCATAGGCGATTCCATATTCTCTGAGCACCACACAGCTTGTACCAAATAGCATATTCAAGAAGTAGCTAATCCATCTTTTAAGGACATCCTTCTTACAAGAAAGGAGGTTTCTATCTGAATCCATGTTTGCGCCTCTGTATACCCTCAGGGTTACAAGATTTGACTTGCTCCTATCACTTATTAACAGATGATCAATTTGGTTTGCATAGAGACTGTTTGGTGCCCCCCCCCCCCAAGGCCTTTAGTCTGTAGTGTAGTTAGTGCACTATGTGGGTGTCAGTGTAAATGTCCCCCAATCTGAAGTGCCCATGGTTGGTTGTAGTTTACAACTGAGTGATGGCAGCACCACATCCCGACACCATATTCATGGATGGCTGAAATCAGACTAGGAAAAGGGGAGTTTAGGGGGGGGGTTGAAATTTCAAAATATTTATTATCTTATCTTATATCTTATTATGAATCGGATCAAAAAATTGTAAATTACCAATTTTGTTAAAATACTGATGCTCTAGAGTTGCATATTTATTTGTATCTCATATATAAAGAGAATTAGTTCTTGTTTTCTGTTGAATTCTCATGCTTTCTGTAAACGCCGGCTTCTACTCATCGGTTTTTTTTTACATAGAAATACAGGTGGTTACATAAATATATACTGGTGGCAACAGCAGAATTTATTTACTTATTCATTTTCATTTTTATTTGTGTTGTTAATATTACAATTAATCCACTTTTCTAGAATATATTAAAAACTGTTTTATAACCCAAGGTGGATGAAGATAGGTTTTGGAGCCTTTGAAGTCAGCAGGTCAAAAAAAATCTGTCATGCAGGGGTTATGTAAACTAAGCAGATTTCCCACCTGTGGGTACGACATTCTACTGATCACGTCTCACAATAAATTTTATATTTCTAATTTAAGTAAAAATTACATGAGTAGAAGAGGGGGTTTCAGAAGGCTGAAAGCAAGGAAGTAAGAATATCTCGCTTGATATTTGTAGTGTATAGAATAACAATTGTAGAGCATCAATAGGTAAACAAGATAGGCTATATAACATTTTTTAATATAACTCATAATAGTGGAGATAATATGAATTTTTGAATCCACCACCCTTTAACCGGCCCTCCATTTCTTTTCCTGTTTCAGCTATTAACGAATATGATCTTTAGTGTTAAATATTGACAATGGTATACATCAACATTTTCGAGCTCAGGAGGTAAAATTTTAAATGATGATATCATCACACATCATATTTGTATGAAACTTGCACAGTAAAAGTTCAATGAAAATAATAGAACATTTAGTATTTAAGCTTTGAATAAATCGGTTCATGATAGTAACAGTTCATTGTTAGCATGACATGAGTAGGAATGGGGGACGGGACTGAATGTTGAAAACTAAAAAATCCAAATATCTCGGATAATATTCATGAAAGAGAAAATATGTATATAACAACGTTTATAAGTAATTAAATTTGCAAAAGCATTGGTTTTTCGATCCATCGATATTTAAAATTTTCAAAATTCCCCTCCCCCTGGTCAGATATCAGGCATTAACTAACTTGATCTTTAGTTTTACATAAATTAAATATCTAGTTTGGTAAAGATCAAACAAAAATGACAACTGCTAGAGCGGTATATATATATATATATATATATATATATATATATATATATATATAAAAATTTGAACTGACATCATTGTCATAAGTTCCTAAGGTAGGATTGAGAGACATTTCAGGAAATATTTTGAAAATTGCAACATGAGTACAAAATCAATAGCCAATTTTCCTTAAGGGAAATCTGCTAAAACTATAACCTACTTGATATCCATATCTGAGTATCTCTTTTTTCTGTGTAAGAGATTCTTACAAGGCATTCTAATAAAATTATAGGATTAATAAAATGGTCCAGAAAAACAAAGTCTTTCTAACGTACTGGTAAGCCAATGTCTCCTTTGCTTCCAGGTTCACCTCTCAATCCAGGAGATCCAGGTAGGCCATGTTGCCCTGGGAATCCCCTATCTCCAGGTAGGCCTGGTACACCTTTTGGACCAATTGGTCCTTTCTCTCCAGGTTGGCCAATGAATCCTTCAACACCTGGTGTACCCATGTCACCCTTATCGCCAGGTCTTCCATCCATTCCAGGCATTCCAGGAGCCCCTATGGATGGTAAACATTTCTTAAAATAATTGTTAGACTATAATGAAGTTTAAGTGATGGAAAGAAATTAAATTCAAGTGAATGTGCTTTTCATGGTTTTAAAGTTTAATTACTTCATATTTGCCCATCAAATTTAAGACGAGCAAATGGTTATAACAAAAATGTAGATCCTCAGTTAATTATTATTAGGATTATTTTAATTGCCAAATTTATAAACTGAGAACAAATCATTTCAATATACTGCAATTAATACTGAATTAGGTGATTACTGCATCAGTTTTGACTATTATTTCTCTAATGGTGAAATATCTTCTTTATGTTGTCCAATGAAACAAAAACTATATACAATTTTAACTAACTATTAGTTAGGTATGTGAAAAGTACATAATAGGAATAGGATGCGAATAGAATTCTACACCTCCATGTTGCATGCTTAGCAAACCATTATCAAAATAACAGTAAGTATTATTAATATAATACCAATTAATATAAAAACTAAAGATATACCTAGTGAAAAGAAATTTACATAATCTTCAAGGTTTCTGGACAATGTACATACATTATGTTTTGGAGTATGAGTTTACAAGTCTTAAAGTTCTGAAAAATGAAATTATTAAAAAACAAATATTACTATTTTTCTACTCTCAGTACCAGGGGCTTATGGTGAAATTTGCATATCCTATCTTTTGTAAGCAGTCAACACATTAGATGGTTACCTTGAATGGAAGATTAATAATCTCAACCAGCTGGAAATTCATTCGGTGTGAAGTATGACTACAGAATTCTAAACTATTTTGTGTATTAACTGTTGTACCAGAAGTGTGGGGAATTTAATGATCTGACAAATATAGCAGGTATAAATACATGGGAAGGTTTTCTTGAAGATTTATAAATAATATAGATTATAGCTATAAAGAAGTTGGGGTAATAGGTAGAATTAAAAAGGGTTATATCATTTGTATGTTTATCACCTTTTTTTTTAAATGTAGACTTATTATAAAATTATCCAGCCAGTTCATATAATTAATTCAGGTCAATAATTTATTATTTTTTAACTAGTGAATAACTAAAAAAAAATAAAAAAAAATTCTCTAATGTGAATACCCATATCAGTATTAAAACTATCATAATAAGAATAAAAAAAAAGTATATTTATTCTATCTATTGTCCCAACTTTTTTAAAGCTATATCTTCATTATTTATAAATGTATTCAAAAAGATTTAATTGTTGTTTTCCATTGGAAAAAAGTTAAAATATGTTGTACTACATAACATACTTCATTAAAAAGCTACAAACAATTTTTACGCGCATAGTTATTGTTTAAAAAAAGTACGAGATATACATTTTGCAGGATCTTTATAACCCTATCTACAGAATACAATTACAATAAATTATCTTTTACGGTTGCAAAGATCCCAATCTGAAGCAATGAGACTGGAACACCCTGTCAAAGTGCTGAAAATCCTACAAGGATATTGCACGCAGGTTACCAGTTCGCAGTGATGGCTAGGGAAGAAGTTCAAATCAAACACTCTCTCCCTAATGTAAATGTCTACATTGTCTTTTTTAAGCTTTGCACTAATGTAATCATTACAATAAATATAATTTATTTTAAAGCATTTTAGCATCACCTGGTTCTCCTCTTTTTCCAGGATATCCCTTCAAACCTTCTGGTCCAATTTCACCTTTTTCACCTTTCTCACCAGGTAAACCAATAACACCAGCTCTGCCAGGGTCACCAATTAAACCAGGTTCACCTTCAAAACGAAAAAGATTAAAAATAGTTCATTAAGTGAAATATATATTAGCAGGCTTAAGTGAATAAGTCTATACTAAAAAAATAATAAAAGTTGAAGTCATATAATTTTCCTAGACCTAGGTATTTTAATGTGATCTTAAAATCAAAAGAAAAATGAAGTTCTTGTGATAATTAAGAGAGAGTTATGCTTATGAGTCTAAGAGACCAAGTGTGAGATAACTTTCACATCTATGCTTGGCATAGTAGATTTATTTTTCCCCTATAAAGTACAAAATTTTGCTGAGGGAGAAAAGGGTAGAAATCCTTAGATATCTCATTCTAATTAGCCACGTTTATATAACTACTGAATAAATTCAAATAGATATTCTGCTTTGTATCTATTCCAATGTTTATTTTTTTAAATTTCATAAAAATAATTAACACCTATGAGGTTATCTGCCATACAACCTTTATAATAGTTTGAAGTTATGTTTGGTACTGGTTTCATACTCATTCAGTTTATACATAACATTTGCCAAGTTTTATGAAGCTCTTCTCTACCACCAGTTGGAATTGTTTAGAACCATGCTGCAGCATCATCCATTTCTAACCTTTAATGGGTACCAAATTTTGTTGTTGACTATAACGACCAAAACCATAATATTATCATCACTATATATGAAAGGATTGCAAACTGTCTTATAAAAGTAGGGTGAAGATCCCAAAAACATCAAATATGAAACAAAATGTGTGTGGTTATTATGCATTTAATAACCATTCTTAAAAATATTCTATTGTATGCCCGTAGAAGAAAATTAGTATTCATGATTCTTCATTGTATGCTCTGTTATGTGTGCTTTTAGCGGGAATAGGGTAGTAATCCATTTCACGCCAACAACAGTTGGTGTCCAATAAAGTTTTAACTCCCACTTTATTTTTTTTTTTGCATATATCTCATTTTTACTTTGTTATATGAAAAAATTGTAATTGTAAATAGTTGGAATACACATACCAAGTTTCATAAAATTTGGTTCTGTAGTTTCGTTGAACATAAATTATTGATTATTTGTTTCAAACATAAAAAACAATTTCTTGAAAAAAAAGTTTGTCAAGTCTTCTATCAATAATATACAACTTTAATTTTTTTAAATGGAGATGTAATTTCCATTGTATTTTAGAACTTTCTTGATACAGGTACATACCTTTGGAACCATCAATTCCAGGAGTACCCGGATTTCCAGATTGACCAGGTGGTCCTTCAGGCCCCATTTCACCCTTCTGTCCAGGTGGTCCTGTTAGACCAGTTAACCCAGGAACACCAGGTTCACCCTTTTCTCCTGGTGATCCGTCTCTTCCTGAAAATTAAAAGCAAATTTTTCTTTTAATAATTAAAAAATAATGAGATATAATGTGAAAAGATAGACTAACTATGAAAGATCTTATTATGATACAATCCAATGACAGAACCAGAGATCAAGTAAGCAGAGGAGAAGAGAGTAGTAAACTCTAGAAGTTAATGAATTAATATATATTCCTTCATTTAACATTAAAAAAAGTATTTAGAAATAGTAATGTTACAAAAACAGCCACCTGTAATAAATTTCTTTCTTCAGTTTTCTTTTTGCCATTGGTCCTTTTCTTGTATTAAATAATCTCTCAGAAATGTCAAGCATCTGACTTGCACTGCTTCTCCTTAGCTAGTCTGTGCTTTCTTTTTTGAGAGAGAGAGATAATTCTGTTCACACCCTGCTCCTTCAAAATCTTGGCCATCTTTGGTGATAACTGGTTACCCATCAACATTTCGTAGGAATATCTGTCTCAAATTGATCATGGGAAACATTATTGTGAAGACTTCATACTGATACTGGGGCCAAAACTGGAGTAAATTCTGAGGTCTAAACTCCTACCAGCTGGTGGCAAATATATCTACCTATATATCTATCTATCTACCTATCTATCTATATATATATATATATATATATATATATATATATATATATATATACACACACACACACACACACACACATATAATTTTGAACGGACCTCATTTTCATCATCTTCTGGGTAGGATCGATGGACATTTGATGAAAATTTTTGAAAATCGCATCATGAGCACAACCTCAATAGCTGATTTCCCGTAGGGGCATTCCTCCAATATCAGCATTTTCCTAGCTGCTGCAGATGAATATGATGGGGCAGATGATTGACTTCCAGCAGATCTTCATGAAATTGAAAGAGTTTTTAGAATTCCATTCTCTATTTCTTATGGTTCTATTGGAATATTCCAGCTCCGAATTGCTTTGAATTCCTATCCATATTTTGATTAGAATTTCCCTGAAAACCAACTTCCATACCTAAGGGTTTTACCTTTTATGCACCTTTAAAAAGGTGGATTGGACTTTACAGTTGGTCCTTCACTAAGCAATAAATTTTCTTTGCGGCATTTCATAAAGAGATTTTATTTTAGACGGAAATCATAAACATCTGTGTTTTAAAAATACAAGATTAACATATTCTTTCTTTAATCATTTGTTCTAGGCAAACAAAGGTATAGAAAGCATTTCTAAGGTACTTGAGAATCTTGAAAAAACATTATTTTTGAATATATTAAGAAATATTGTCTGGTCGAAGATCAGAGTTGGGCAAAATTGTAATTACAATTACAAGTTACAAGTTATAATTACATTAGTTGAAATATAGTTAAAATTACAACTACTTATGTAATTAGTAATTGATAATGGGCAACTACATTTTTCAACTAAAGTAATTGTAATTGAAATTTCACAACTACAGTTAGTAGTTGAGAAAATCAGTAGTTCCAAAAACAATTGCAGATAGTAATTGTAACTGTAGTTGTAGTTGCAACTACAGTTACTTGGGTAGTGATATGTATTAATGTATAATTAATTAATAAATAATATTAATATTATATAAATACAATGTATTAATATTGTACGATAATTATATGTGAGGCAATGGCAACACTGCGTGATACACACGTGTACAGAAGGGAATAGAATATAGCAGTTTTAATGGCGAATGTGGTGTTAGCGTCTTCTTATAATTATTACCTTATACAATACATTAAATTGGAGGCACCGGCCAGGAAATGCCAGAAATTGATGAATTGGTGAATAGTATAAATTTGTTAGTCGCTGCTATGACTAAGACCCATACAGAAGAGTCCAAATCAATAGGAAATATAAAGTTTGAAAATTTCGATGAAGCGGTGGAAGATTTCGACACGTACATCGAACGTTTGGATGCATACTTCAGAGCCAGGAATATTCCAGAAGATAAAAAAGGTGATATGTTTGTTACATTAATTGGCCCTAAGTTTTTTACACTTTTAAAACATTTATTACATCCAACATCATACGCTGAAAAACAATATAGTGAACTAGTTAGCATATTAAAAAAACATATTAATCCGCCACCGTTAATTATACCGTCTAGGCATACATTTATTAATCGGAAACAAGCAGAAAACGAATCAATTTCAGATTACGCGGCGCAATTGAGAAAACTAGCAACGCCTTGCAAGTATGATGGCGTTATGCTGAACACCATGCTAAGAGATGTATTCGTAAGTGGCTTGCGTTCCAAAAATATTTTAGACAGATTATTTGAAGAAGACGATCCTTCATTTGAAAAAACCTTGGAAATATCTTTAGCAATCGAAAAGGCAGTAGGTGGAACTGGTAACATCCTTGGTAAAGGTAATAATTTAGAAATCAATAAAGTATCTTTTCAAGAAGAGATAAAGAATAAGAAAAGTCCTAAGACAAATAAATACCAAAATATTAATAATAATTATAATAAATTTACTTGCTTAAAATGTGGTAAGAAAGGTCATAAGGCCAATCAATGCCGAATTACTTATAAACTTCATTGTAAATTTTGCAATGTAGATGGGCACCTAGAAAAGGTGTGTATAAGAAAAAAAAATGCATGTTCAGATTCTATTAAAGAAATTTTACCTATTAATAAATTACAATTTGTTTCCAGACGCAACTCTAACTGTATTAAAAATTTACATTCGCCTCCGGTATACACCGAAGTTTTTATGAACCATACAAAAGTGTCGTTGGAAGTCGACACAGGTTCACCTGTTACAATAATTGAATATAATACATTTGCAAACTTGAAGAATACTACATTACAAGAAACTACATCCCTTTTCCGGAGCTACAACAACAAAATTATACGTCCCCGAGGAGAAGCAATAGTCGAGGTACATTACAAAACATTATTAAAAATTTAAAAATGTACGTTGTGGAAGCAAGCTACTCTAATATTATGGGGAGAGACTGGATTAAGGAATTATGCGTTCTTGACATTTCTAGAGTAGATTCAATACATTCAGAGCATTCTCTAGAAGAAATACTACAAAAACACATCCAAGTTTTCAACAGCATGGTACAGCCGGTACAGGGAGTACAGGTACAAATACAATTAAAAGCAGATTCTAGGCCAGTTTTCAAAAGAGCCCGTGTCGTTCCCTTTGCTTTGAAACCCAAAGTGGAGGAGGAGATTAAAAGGATGGAAAACGAGGGCATCTTAGTCAAAACAAATACCTCTGATTGGGCCACCCCGGTCGTTCCAGTGGTAAAACCGGATGGAACTATTCGTTTGTGTGCAGATTATTCTGTCACACTTAATCCTCAGATGGTCGTTCCACAATATCCATTTCCAGGTTTCGAAGAAGTTTCTGCTAAATTATTAAATGCTAAATTTTTTACTAAACTTGATGTCAGAACTGCATTTTTACATTTACCTGTTTCAGAGGAAGCTTCCGAGATGTTGACTATTAATACACACATTGGCTTATACAAAGTAAAAAGGCTACTTTACGGTTTAGCTTCAGCACCTGCTGAATGGCAACGTTTCATTGACCAATTAGTCCAACAAATTCCAGGCGTTTGTGTGGTACATGATGACATCGTCGTTTCAGCACCGACGGTCGCCGAACACAATCAACGACTTGAACAGGTTTTAAAATTACTTGAAGATGGCAATGTACGTCTCAATAAGAGCAAATGTAAATTTCTACAAAAAAAGATTACATATCTGGGGTTTGAAATTTCTGACAAAGGCGTTGGCAAAACTCAAGAAATGATTGAAGCCATTCTCAAATGCAGGCGTCCCATTAATGTTACAGAAGTAAAAGCTTTTTTGGGGCTAGTTACATTTTACGCTAAATTTACACCTAATCTTGCTACAATGGCCGAACCGTTACATAATCTCACAAGAGGTAATGTCCCGTTTGTGTGGACATCGAGACATACACAAAGTTTCAATAAAATAAAAAATGAAATTACATCACCTCGTATTTTAGTACATTACAATGCAAATTATCCACTTGTTGTTTCAGTAGATGCATCACCTACCGGATTGGGCGCGGTTCTAGCTCATATTATCAACGATGAAGAAAGGCCTATTGCATTTGCCTCTAGAACCCTGTCTAAAAGTGAACGGAACTATTCTCAGATAGATAAAGAAGCTCTAGCAATCAAATGGGGTATAGAGAAATTTTACCATTATTTATACGGCCAACATTTTACATTAATTACAGACCATCAGCCTTTGACCCGTATACTGGGCTCAAAGAATGCATTACCCGTCATTACAGCTACAATACTACTAAGGTACGCCTTATTCTTACAAATGTTTAACTTTACAATTAAATTTCGGAAATCCGAACAAAATGCTAATGCAGATTGTCTCTCCAGGCTTAGCTTACCATTTACATGTAACAATGAACCAGATGAGATAGAAGTTTTCCAACTACAACAACTTGCTACTCTTCCAATTACATCATCGAAGTTAGCGAAAGAAACTATTAAAGATCCAGAATTAAGAGAGTTGTTGAGAAAACTGAAAACTGGTATTTCTAATGGCGTTGACGATCCTAGATATACATTACAAAATAATTGCATATTTTTTGGCATAAGAGTTTATGTACCAAAAAATTTACGTACTCAAATATTACAAGAATTACATATGGGACACATAGGAATGGTAAAAATGAAAGCTTTAGCCCGTTCGTACGTATATTGGCCTGGTATTGATAAAAATATAGAAGACTATGTTCGACATTGTACGCCTTGTTTAATGGTTGCGAAAGAACCTTCAAGAATTACAACTCATCATTGGCAACCCGCTAATGCACCGTGGGAGAGAATACATGTCGACCATATGGGACCATTCCACGGCAAATATTTTTTACTAATTATTGACGCTTATTCGAAATGGCCTGAAATCTTCATGGTACCAAATTTATCTTCATCTACGTCAATCAATATTTTAGACTCCGTGTTCTCAAGATATGGTTATCCGCAGATTTTAGTATCTGATAATGGCACAGCATTTTCCAGCATAGAGTTCAAAAACTTCATTACACAACGAGCTATTCGGCACATTACATGTGCACCGTACAACCCTTCTACAAATGGACAAGTTGAACGCTACGTATACACCGCCAAGCAGGCATTACGCAGCCTGTCTAAAGAGAACCATCGTACGTGTCAAGAGAACTTGAATACCTTCTTATTTACCTTCAGAAGAAGTCCGTCTACAGCAACTGGAGAAAGCCCCGCTCAATTATTTTTAGGAAGGAACATCAACTCTGCACTTACTCTGCTACATCGTGCTGACGCTACTCAAAAAGAAGAAATTTTGCCTCTGCGGCAGTGCCAAATCTTTCATGAGGGAGAAAGGGTCGCTGTACGCAACTACACTTCCCCCAATAGTAAATGGCAAATAGGCACCGTATTGAATAGGGATGGTGCACTACACTATACAATTCAGGTATCTGAGAAGCTAGTAAGGCGTCATGCCCAACAGATGAGTTGGCGCATCAATTGCGCAAAGTCAGCAAGTATGTGATTCAAATTTACACAGAACATTTTCTCCCAATAATACTCCTTCACAACCATCTCCTACAATACAACCATCTCCTACAATACAATCATCTCCTACAATACAACCATCTCCTACAATACAATCATCTCCTACAATACAATCATCTCCTACAGCCCAACCATCTCCTACAGCACAATCATCTCCTATAGTACAATCATCTCCTACAGTACAACCATCTCCTACATTACGATCTTCTCCAACTGCACTATATCCTTTAAGTATACAAGCTTCTCCGCACATTCTTACCTCTGATATTTTAGCTACAGGTACACCTGGGATTCAGTCACAACCGATTACCAGAAAGTCATCAAGGGTGCGGAAACCAACGCAAAGACTCGATTTATGAAATAAATTCATATACAATTTAACTTCAGTACTTATGTACATTCATTCATGTATAAGTTTCATTTCATTTATGTTCAGGTGTTGCCTTGTCATATACTTTGCAAATTGTTTAAGGGAGAAGTTGATATGTATTAATGTATAATTAATTAATAAATAATATTAATATTATATAAATACAATGTATTAATATTGTACGATAATTATATGTGAGGCAATGGCAACACTGCGTGATACACACGTGTACAGAAGGGAATAGAATATAGCAGTTTTAATGGCGAATGTGGTGTTAGCGTCTTCTTATAATTATTACCTTATACAATACATTAAAGGTAGTTACTTTAAAAACTGTTTGAAACACTGACTGAAGTAGTTAAGACTGTTAAGAAATAACTACATCCAATGTCTTTATATTCAAAAGTTTATTATATATATATACTAGCTCAGATACCCGGCTTCGCTCGGGAATTCACTTGAGGCTGAATGGTGATGGTATATTTTTGGCAAGGCTTTCCTTTTCACGACATTTAGCCGTCCCAGTGTTTAGGGTTAACACCCGTCGTTTCTGTGGACTTGTTAATAATGAAATTAATTTTTTATGTAAGACTTCACTGTCCTGCATATTGTCATATTTCCCGTTTCCTGTGTATTATGCATAGATTTGAATTATTAAGGAGAAAATATTGACATACATTTGAATTAATTTTTTAAGGTGAGGTACCTGGTACTTCATATTGAAATGAAGTGTTGAGGAAATTTCTCTAAATAATAAAATAAACAACTTTTTTTATGTGCATATTTGGTGAAACCTTCATAGGAAATCACTATTATTAATTTCAGGCCTCCCTTATAACCCCCACTCCTGCCCGTCCCTAGAAATGTTAGTATGGCTTATTATAAGGAAGGCGTTAGTACTAATTCACATACCGAGTTTGGTTTAGGTCGGTTGAGTCTTTTGTGCCAAATAAAATTGTTGACTCCCGCTATAATTTTTAGCGTATAACACCTTTATACTTCGGTATACGACGATAGTGTATATAACAAAAGTTACTCTAAATTACAAAATAAACAACTTTTGTTATGCTCATATTTGCCGAAAACCCAATAGGAAACGAAATATCGCTATTTTTAATTTCTGGCTTCCCTCATAACCCCCACTCCTGCCCGTCCCTAGAAATGTTGGTATGGCTTGTTATAATAAAAGCGTTAGTGCTAATACATATACCGAGTTTTATTTATTTCGGTTGGGTCTTTTGTCCCAGATAAAATTATTCACTTCCGCTATAGGTTTCAGCGTATATCTCGTTTAAAATTCGGTATACGAAAAAAGTGTATATAACAAAAGTTACTCTAAACAACAAAATAAACAACTTTTGTTATGAACATATTTGCCGAAAAACCAATAGGAAACGAAATATAGCTATTTTTAATTTCTGGCTTCCCTTATAACCCCCACTCCTATTCGTCCCAGAGAACATTAATATAGCCTAAAGTCTAAGTTGGGTTAGTAGTAATATACATACCAAGTTTCATAAAATTCGGTTCAGCCGTTTATGCGTGAAAAGGTAACAAACAAACAAACAAACAAACAAATAAACAAACAAACAAACAGACACCAAAGAAACAAAATGCAGTTATGGTGTCTATGACATGTGAAACGAAAAGTTATCGTGAAATTTCGCGAAAAAAATCAATGTACAGACAGAGGTTACAATTTTATATATATATAGATATATAATACATTATTATAATAACTGAAAATAATTTTAATATTTTAATGTAAATAAATTAAAACTAACGAAAATAATATGTAAATTCCTTTTATATTTTCCCGAGTCGAGTGAAATTAAATAATACTTTTAAACTTTAAAATTTAAACAAATTAGCCATTAAAATTACTCTTAGCTCAGAATTTGTGTCCGACAAGTTATTTGATTTTGGGGCTTTAAAATTAAGGTGTTTTTGTCCTCACTTTCACTGTCACTCATTGTAATTTGTTTCAAAAATCTTTTTATCACTGAGGACTGGTGATGAATATAGAAGACAGGCTGGAGTGCCCTGTGCGAGAGTTAGAACAAAGTTTGCTTGAAAAGACAAGAAGCGATCGGCAGAACAAGAGAATGTGTTGATAGGAGTGGCCACCTTGAGTTATTCTGTGCACCAATTGAGCATGGCTCATCTGAGATGATCCATTCATCACCACCATGAGTGTAAATATTTATACTAGAGGCGATCAAAATATATTCGCTCTTTGGAGTTGTAATTATTACTCAATAACTACAGTTACAATTACAACTACTAATTGTAATTATTTTTATAACTACTTTTTATTTCAATTAGTAGTTGAATTTTTGAATACCAACTACAATTACTGTAATTGCGAAAACAAGAAAATGTAACTACAGTTACCAACTATATTTAAGTAACTGTAGTTGCAATTACATAACTAGTATTTATTAGTTGAAAAAGTAGTTAATTACAAAAGTATTTAATTACTGCCCAACTCTGTCAAAGATTAGAACTTAGCAATCCTTATTGATATTTTTTTTTTTCAATTCCTACTGTTAACTGAACTTACCAATAGCCCAGACAAAAACACAAAAATGTTATGAAAAATTAATCTATTTATACATTTTGTATATGGAAAAAATTACCACATTTCAAGTTGTTAAAAGCAGCCTATCTATGGCATTTGCCATGCATGAAAGTACTTAGAATTATAAACTTTTACTTGTTATATTATTTTATAAATTAGGAGAGGATAATTACCTGGATATCCTCGCTGCCCTGGTTTACCAGGAGGTCCAACTAAACCTTTCTCTCCCGTTTCACCAGGTGGACCTACAGGCCCAGGTGGTCCAACCGTTGGTATTCCAGCTTCACCTTTGGCTCCTGGAAGAAGAGAAATACTTTACTTTTTTAATAAAATTCTTACTAGTGAATAATTCAACTGAACTTTACTAAGCTGGTTTTTCAAATAATTCAGAAACATATACTATCTATAGGCTGATAGTGGTCCTGGTAGTTGGCTCCTGTGACCAGGAAGTCCTGATTTTCATGGAAGCAAACAAGGAAATGAAGAAGGTCTGAATGGTATGCAGTGGTTTATCATTCAATTCTTCATGTCGCTATCAAATAATAAAGGCACTGGGAAGAGTGGGAGAGAAATTCTCTTGAAACACAAATTTCCAGATAGGCATCTAGAGAGGAGAGGGTCATTTATAAAATTAAGATATATATATATATATATATATATATATATATATATATATATATATATATATATATATATATAGATATATACATATTGTAAAAGGTTCAAGAGCTCTTTAGAATGAATAACACAGAAGATATCCCCCTCCCCCCAGGCTTCACTGTTCACAAGGCATTTACATTTCCCACTTCAGTACTATTTACAACTATAATGAACTTATGTAGTTTTTAATAGTATCTTGAAGAATATGTGAAAGTGAGTTCCTAAACTCACGTCTATAGATAGTATTCATCATTATTGGTATCAAAGCTGAGGTATTCAGAAAACATTTAGTGAGTAATGATTGTCATTGCAAGGCTACACTACACCCAATCTATTTACATTTACTGCCTCTGCATATCGTCAGCTTAGAATGAAAAACTCATATCTCAAACTTTTTTTACAAATGGTAGAAGAAAAAAAAATGTATTTCAGGTTTATTTGGAAGAAATTAATCGATTTTAAATAAACATAATATGACAATAATTTAAATCTAGAAACACACACAAAATTTGTTAAAACCTGTTTTTTTACATTCTGTAAAATTTTTGAAATTCGAGATACACAGTTTTTAATCGACGATATACTTTTATGTTTTATCTTTACTGCTTTCTGTGAACTGTGGAGAATCGATGTACTATTGTAGAGTTTTAAAGGACAAACTTTAAGTGATCATAATCATTGATAGTATTCAACATTTAAAGTGTCATACATGATTAACAACTTCTTTCCCCTACAAAAGCTAACCCAAGCACACATTACACATTGTACACAATAATACATTAAGAGTATTGTAATTTCAATAACGCCAACCAGAAAATAAGTTAATAAATGTCATAATGAATTGTTTTCCTCCCTACAACATAATACACACACACACACACACACACACACACACACACACATATATATATATATATATACATGTATATAGACATTTCTTTTTAGGTTGTTTACAATGTCAGTGATTTCTGTGTCAGTTAGGGGCAAGACATTCTGAGTCTCTGGTTCTACGAGTGCATTTAATCTAAATTGTTTATGTTGGTCATTGTCTGTACTTTGGTCGCCACTTTTTATCAGTGTATTCAATAGATATTCATAAGTTTCGGTAATCGAGGATGTATATGATCCATCATCTTTTATTAGCGTATTTAATAAAAATTGTTTTTTTAGTTTTCCTGCAGGAAATTTATAAGTCCATCCCCATATTTGGCTGGGATTTATATTGCTACAATAATGCTTCCAAAAATTTAATTTGTTTTTACGTATGGTTTGTTTATAGAGCTGTCTATGTTTTAAATACATCTCTTTTCTTGTTATTCATAAAGTTTCATCATTTTTAGTGGATTGATAAAGTCTTTGAAGTTTATTAGCTTGTTTCCTTAAATTGTTTAAGTTATCATCCAACCACAGTTTGGGGCTATATGTTTTCTTATTGTTATGAGTTTTGAATTTATTACAAATTTTAAAAGATTTGTTACATGCTTTCGTCAAAGTTGTAGAAAATTTTTCTATAGTACTGTTCAAATTATTAGTTCTTAGGTACTTAGTAAGTGCGTAGTCCAAGTTACCAGTGATATTAAACTCTTTGGATACTAGTTCTCTCAGTGTTGAATAAAAATGTTCCCAATCTTCATTCTGTATTTTGTAAGTTAAATCGTAGCAATTTAAAATGTTTTGCTTTTGGTCAGTCATTAATAAGTCAAACGATAGTGTTAAATGGTCAGAGAAATTTTTCTTAATTTCGATTTTCCAATTGGTTAAATAGGGGCTCAGGTTGGCCATGTGAGTTAAAGCGTTGACCTTTATCTCACATGGTAAACCTAGAGTGGCGAGTTCGATTCTTGCCTGGGCAAAGGAAATTATTTAGTGACGAAATTCATTAAATAACGTCCTAAAATCCCACCCTGGCTAGAAAAGGGTGGTAACCTGTAGATAACCCGTCCCGATTAGCCTAAGTTGCAAAAAGTGGACGTTAATAAATAATAATAATAATAATAATTGGTTAAATAACTTATTAAATTAAAAGAAGATAATGTCAAATCAATATTGCTACACCCTCTCGGTCCATCAAAAGTTGGAGGACCCTGATTTTGATTAATTATAAGCAAATTATTTGATATTATAAATTCTTCTAATTTTCGACTACGTTGGTTTGTTTGTGTATCATACCATAATTTTGATCGAGCATTTGTATCAATTCCCATTATTATTTCATGATCTTTAAAAGTGTGGGTAATTTTGGTCAAATGAATGAGATCAGTGTTTATATCTGATTGAATGTAGAAGTACACGCTTATGATTATAAATGATGAAGAAGCTACTTTTATTTCTATTACAGTAATATCTTTATTACTTAAATTCGAAATTAATACCGCATCAATATTTTTATTTGTCAAAATAATTTGAGTGCGAGAGAAACTTTCATTTCCCTGAAATATTTTATACTGGTAGTTATGGGAAATGTTTGATCCAATATAAGGTTCCTGCAATAAGACTATATCCACTTTATTATTTCCAATTTCATGAGCTAGCAATTCCTTTGCTTTTTTACAATGTTTTATGTTCAATTGCAAGAATTTAATTTTAAAATTTACTTGATCATTCATTCCCATTTATAAATGCACGAAAATTATATATTGATAGGACAAATAAAAGCAAAGGTATGAAGATAATAACATATGATTCATATCGCAGTACAATGAAAACAATGTGATATTAATTTTGGTTATGGAGGAGCAAGTGATAAGGAGGACATGTTTGTGCATTGTTGGTATGAGATAAAAGGCTCATTACCATGGTTACCAGAACAAAACCTGTGTATATCAAGTTGAACAATTGAGAAATAAAATGGAGCATTGAAAATCGCTTTTAAGTAATAAAAGTGTTAGAAAATCAGAAATCTTAATTAATGATCTCATAGAAAAAGCTAGTAGTACTCTGTATTTTGAATTAGCCTGTTGAAGAAAAACTCGTATATAGGACATGATACCTGATTAAATGCTGAATGTGAAATGTTAACTTTCTAATGTGGTTTACAATAGTTGAAATTGAGACAATTTATACACTTCCATTCTTCCTTCTTGGGGCAGTCCTTGGCTCTGTGCTCCTGTGCAGAAGGGACAGGTTGGGGTTGCGGCTGAACAATGTGCAGATCCATGGTTGTATCTTGAGCATTTTCCGCACCGACGAATTGATACAAAATCTTCAATATAACAAATTGTATAAAAAAGTTGATTGTAGTAATGTGTTTCTTGCCTTGGGAGACACATGAATCACTGCATGCCGCTTATTTCTATTAATCTTGTACTCAATTATAAATGCAGCTGAGATATCATCTTTTTGTATCCCTAATTCTTCATTTTGGCTCAAAATTACTTCACGTAGATTATTTTTGGATATTTCTTCAGGTATATTTTTAATTATTAAACTGGGTTTCAGTTTTTTTTATAGGTTTGAATCTATAGTAGGTGATTTTTCAATTTTGCTATGGATTTTTAACATGTCATTTTTATTTTCAGTTTCTACTATTAAATCACCTTTTTTTGTCGTTCATATATTTTTGATTCCAACTTTTAATTCTACAGGGTTTATTAAACTTTTAAAAATATTTTTAGTGTCTTCAACAGTAGTATTAGCTGATTTGTTTTTAATTAATAGTTTATGTGATGGTTTAACATTAGAGATTTTCGATTTAACAGCTTGAGAGTATGTTGGTTTGTCAATAACCTTAATATGGTCTTCACTATTTTTCTTGGATACATCTTGATTTTTCAATTCAATTGATTGTTGTAACTCTTGAACAATACTAATTGCTTTAAATAAATATTTTTTTAAGTATTTTCTTAGAGTAGAAAACTCTCTAAGGGGTATAAAAAGATTAACTACTTTTTCACACAACTCAACACTGTCAGCCATCGTGTGTGTGTGTGTGTGTGTGTGTGTGTGTGTGTGTGTGCGTGTGTCTGTGTGTGTGTGTGTGTGTGTGTGTATATATATATATATACATACATACATTTTTAAACTTATTTATTCAGTGTGTAGTGCTTTAAAATATAAAAACCTATATAATATATAACCAATTTATGCGTTTTGAAGAGAGACCAGAGTTTATATATAATATATAGCTCATTAATATTATAGAATATATAGTATTGATATTACTGTTTATTTTATTTTAAGTTAATAGAAGTTGACCAATGACTTTGAGTTTAAATGTAAGTATAAAGTGTGACATGCTTGTTTTTATTGGTTTGAAAGTATGCTGTATTAGTACCTGTAGCTAAATAGTTTAAGCTTTTAAATTAAATTATGGGTTTTTATTTTTGTCTAAAATATGAAACTTGTATTTTAAACCATACTAATAATATTAAAAATTCTGACTTTAAAAAAATATTAATGGAAGTTCTGTGTGCCTGCCTAAGCATATAATAGTGAAAGAAATGAATTTCCAGAAAAAAAAAAAAAAAAAAAAAAAATTGTTTTGATGAATTTTGGAAAATTATTCCTTTTAAGATCAATTACGTTATTTTTGATAGAGCAGTATTATATGTGTTTCAATAATAAATTTTAATTTCATTTGTAGTATCAAATTTTAGTGTTAATATTATTTCGTATTGATTGATATTAAATAAATTCAAGAAAATTAGGTGTTCGTTGTTATTCTTCAGTAATTATTTTATTATAAAATTTGGATATTTGGAGTTGGGAGAGATTCAATCAATCAATGGGTGAGGACCGGATTGGGATGCTTGGGAGTTCTGGTATTCAAACAGCTCAGCTCGTTGGGTACCTAATTCAGTGTGAGAGCTGATACTGGGTCACTATTTTGTGAATACGAGACATTTGATCAATTTATATAATTTTTATTGTAAGATTCTACTTTTGTTGTGTTTGGTAAATATTAATATTGTAATTCTAATTTACTAAATAATATATAAGGCATAGGCAACCTGTATGTTTTCCCGCCATATTGTACTTTGTGAGTTAGACTGAGTCATGAGTTGAGGGTGCACTGAGATTATGTTTTGAGTATTAAATCTTATTTTATCTCTCGAATCTTGCTTTATTTATTAACCAACAATGGTTATGGGCCCAGACACGATATTCGAGAGACATTAAAAGTTCGTGTTTTTAAATTTGTGCGTAAATCGAAGTAAGTAGTGTGAATCGGGCCGGACGCGTGTTAACTGCAATCGGTTATTTTTGCTATGGATTCGAAGAAAAACATGGAAAATAGCTCTAGTTGGTCATCTAGCGTTAAAAAGTTACTCGGAAGGGAAAATTACAACTCTTGGAAGTTCGGGATGGAGATGTATTTAACTGCCGAGGACTTGTGGGGTTATATCACCGGAGAAGATGAAGATACGAAGAAGGATTCTAAAGCTAGAGCCAAAATTTGTTTGTTGATTGATGAATCCCTTTACCCTATTGTAAAATGTTGCAAGACGGCTAAAGAAATCTGGGAGAAGCTAGAAAATACTTATGAAGACAAGGGCCTATCAAGAAGGCTATCTCTCCTTAGAAAACTTTTTCGTATTGACTTAAACCATTTTAGTAGAATGGAAGATTACTTAAATGAGATTTTGTCACTATCCCAGAAATTAGAAACAATAGGAGCTGGCCTAGATGACGAATTCATCGGTGTTATCATGTTAAGTGGGCTATCAGACGAGTACGAGCCTATGATAATGGCTATGGAGAGCACAGGAGTTAAAACTACGTCGGATTATATTAGATCAGTGCTTATTCAAAAATCTTCTAAGGAGGATTCAGGAGAAGAGTCGGCTTTGGTAACAAAATTCAAGAGAAGTGATCGACCTCCAGTGACTTGTTATAATTGTAAAAAAAGGGTCACATTTCTGTGAATTGTCGAGAAGGTTTAATTTGTTTTAATTGCAAGAGGAAGGGGCATAAGTCAACTGAGTGTAGAAAGAAAGTTTCTGTGAAAAAGGACAATGTAAACAACAACAAAAAATCGACTTTATTAGCTGCCTTATCATCAGTGATATCAGACTCCAACGACTGGATAGTAGATTCTGGTGCAACCTCACATATGACCAAGAACAAACATTGGTTAAGTGACAGTAGTGAAAACAAACAAGAGATTTCAGTGGCTAACAATAATAAAATTACATTAGAAAGTGTTGGATTAGTTAATCTTAATAAAGATATTAATGTTTCGGATGTGTTGTATGTTCCACAGCTGGCGACTAACTTGTTATCAGATAGTAAAATAACAGACAAGGGTTATAAAGTCGCTTTTGATCGTGACAAGTGTAAAATTTATCCGAAATGTGACATAATTGGTAGTGAGCTGATGACTGCTTACAATGAAGGAGGAGTTTATAAAATAAGAAAGCCCCAGGCTGTAAATGTAGTGAAAAATGCTAATGAAATCAAACAGGTGAAAAAATTGACTCATGACCTGTGGCATCAAAGATTAGGGCACCTAAATAGATATTATATGAATAAATTAAAGATTTCTGCTATTGGGATGGATTTCAGTGATGGTGACAGTGATTGTATAGCTTGCATCAGAGGCAAACAAAACAGAGAACCCTTTAATAAAAATAGGGGTGTGAATCATCACGTAAGCTAAAACTCATACACTCTGATTTGTGTGGACCAATGAGTGTTCCCTCTTGGGGAGGTGCTAGATTTATGTTAACATTTACTGACGATTTCAGTCGGAAGACTTTTACTTATTTGTTAAAGAACAAATATGAGACTATGGATAAGTTTAAAGAATTCAAAAATGAGGTAGAAAAACAACTTGAGATTAAGATAAAAATATTTCGTACTGATAATGGTAAAGAATACACTAATAAAAACTTTGAGAATTACTTACGCAGTCATGGGATTGTCCATCAAAAATCTGCGCCTTATTCTCCTCAACAAAATCGAAAGCTCTCGATTATAAATTACCAGAGGAAATCTGGTCTGGTAGAAAAGTTAATTTATCATATCTCAAAGTCTTTGGGTGTAAAGCCATGAGATTTATCCCTAAAGAAAATAGGAAAAAATTGGATACCAAGTCCGAAGAATGCATTTTTGTCGGGTATCCTGGTGACTGTAAAGGATATAGACTTATCAATCCTTCAAACCCGAAGTAAGTGATTATTTCCAGGGATGTTAAATTTATTGAGAAGCCAACCTCATTTGAGAAACCGAATAGAATCTCAAAACCACCCTGCGAAATTCCTATTGTTTTTTCTGAGCGATCAAATGAAGAACCGGAAAATGAAGAGCCATTTCACGGTTTCGAAAATGGGGCTGAGGATGTCAATATTGAACCAGTGGAAGAAGAAGTCGAGACAAAGAAAGAGGATAAGCAAAACATTGAGGAAGATAAGAGGAAGGAAGAAGAGGAAAAGAAAAAGGAAAAAGAAGCTAAGAAAATAAATGAAAAGGAGGGTAATTTGGAAGAAGATGCTATTATGAAAAAGAAAGAAAAGCTAAGAAAAAGAATGAGGAAGAAGAGACAAAGATAAAGGCAGAGGTAGACACAACTAAGAAAAAAGAAAAGGGAGAATTCGCTAAGGAAAATGAAGAGGAAGAAGAAGCTACACTGAAAAAAAGAGACCAAGAAGAAGGTGAAAAACAGAAAGTGAAAGAAGATGCTGAGAAGAAGAATCAGGAAGCAGCTCTAAAAAAAAAAAAGAGGAAGAAGCCAAAAAGAAGAAAGAGGTAGAAGAACCCACAAAAAAGAAAGTGGAAGAAGAAGGCAAGAAAACGAAAGAGGAAGAGGAAGTGAAGAGATTATCAGAGGAAGAGAAGAGCAAACTTGAGGAGGAAAAGAAGAAGAAAGAGGAGAAACAAGCTAAGAAAAAGAAAGAGAACATATTAAAAATAATGATGTTTGTGTAGAGTATATTGCTTCTGATAAAAATATTGCAGACTTCTTAACTAAGCCCTTAAGTGGCCTTAAGCATAAAATTAATGTTGAAAATATTGGATTGACGTTTTAAATTTTTTTTGTTTGTCTTAAATTGTGTTTTAAAATTTAGAATTATAAATTGTGTTTTAAAATTTAGATTATGGGGGGGGGTATTAATATTGTAATTCTAATTTACTAAATAATATATAAGGCATAGGCAACGTGTATGTTTCCCCGCCATATTGTACTTAGTGAGTTAGACTGAGTCATGAGTTGAGGGTGCACTGAGATTATGTTTTGAGTATTAAATCTTATTTTATCTCTCGAATCTTGCTTTATTTATTAACCAACAGTAAAGAGAACTCCGTGCTTTGCTTCTTGTCTATATTGTAACAAGATAGATTCCTCAACAAAATTACTATATACACACACACAAACACACAAGCTAAAAAAATTAAATTTTTCATGTTGTCTTAACATACCCTTGATGCCTGGAGGACCCATGTTTCCTTTAGCTCCATCACTACCTGGATCGCCTAAAAATCCCATTGGCCCCTGGTTTCCTTTTTCTCCTCTGGGCCCAGGGTAGCCTCTTGGTCCAACAGGGCCAGGAAGTCCAGGAGGGCCACGTGGTCCAGCTTCACCCTAATGAAATCAAAATCATTAGTTATTTTCTCTAAATAATCTGGTCTGAATGTTATTATTGTTTCATTAATGAAGGCTAAATAAAATGTTTTTGGTTATATATCTCTTCATTTACTTTGAAATAAGGTAATTTATCATCTATATAACAAAATGAAATGAGTTAAGTCCCAAAAACAAACTTTTAAAACAACTAGTCAAGAAGTCGCCTGACAAAGATGACTGGAGAGCCATCAAAAATTGACTATGAGAGAGTAGAGACCACATATTGATTAACACAGCTGGGACAGTACAACTTTGAACACTTATTTTATTTAGTTCCATAAGAGAAATTTTAGGGATATCTCTTCAATAAAATTGTAATCATTAACCCTGCTTATAGTGTATTTGGGACCAGACGAACAGTTAATTTTATATTTTTTTTTTGTTGTATATAGTCAGAATAAGTTTCTAAGAAGGTTGTAGGAAAAGGAAGTTCAAATCAAATTTATCTGTTCTTATTAAGAAAAAATAAAAATAAAACTCAAAAATTTAAAAAAGAAATAAAGATTTGTTGACTTACTGTTCTGCCATTATCTCCTTTAGATCCTGGATATCCTGCGGGACCATCACTTCCTTTTTCACCTTTTTGACCTGGTTCGCCTTTTACTAACTTTGGTTCTAAAAGTTCGCTGGCTGTGCAGTTGCAGTTAGCTGTAGCATAAAATTTAATCAGTGAACTGTTATAATACTTCATCACAGATACATAGTATCTGGAAATTGAAACTACAGCACAAAAACATGCCAAGAAATAGAAACCAAAGCATGCCTAACAACTATTAAATAATGTTAGAATTTTCATCTTGTGGAAGGAGAATATGAAAAACTTCACTAAAAAGTCTATTTTATCTGAGATCATGTACAACATTTTTAGAAGCAAAGACAGCTAACTATATTACAAAAATAATATTGTTCCTACAAATAAAATATAAATTAGCATAAAATTCCTCACCAGTAAACTGATATGAATTAAAACATTTTTGCTTAGTTTTGTACAGGTATTTTGATAGGTTTAGCTGACCTAATACATGGAAAGATCTTTTTTTAACATATCTGTGGTTGATGTGACAATTGCGAGGATCTACTTTAACGATTGCACTTCACATTTCTTGATCAGTTTGAAGAACAGTTCAGCACAGTTAATCAATAGTGCTGTGGAATTTAAAGACCCTTCTAATCATTCTTGGGTACTCAGATTAGCCATGTGAGTTAAAGGGTTGGCCTCAATCTCAGATGGTAAACGTAGATTGGCGAATTTGATTCCCGCCTGAGTAATAGGAATTTATTTAGTGACGAACTCATTAAATTTTTTATCCCCGGCTAGAAAAGGGTGGTAACTTGTAGATAAACTGCTACAGTAGCAAAAAGTGGGAATAAGTAATAATAATAACATCCTTGTCTTTTAGGATAATGTAGGGCACATTATACCTGACTATAGAGTAAAGTCTTATCACAGTCCAGAATATATTATCGCGAAAACTGTGTACATGAAAAATTTTAGAGTTAACCATATATTTAAGAAGTACGAAGTAGATGAAAGGAACCAACCAATGGAAGGACCTTTGGCGCCAAACGGCGGAAATGTCTTGGCGACGTCCGTATGGAATCTGGCCGTTCTGGGCCCTTTGGGATCTCGCTACCCGCCTATAAAAGCAGCTCAGCTCGCCCGAGAGTTGGTTTGATACCCGCCTCACTCCCAGTAAGCTGTTTGCGGTGACCGGCTACCACGTTATCAGAGAGGACATCAACGGCTTCATCGATAAACAAGCGGGAGGAGAAACCATACTTGTGAGATATGGTACACCTTTAAGGCAATTGATCCCGTTGTATCCTCCCTGCCTAAAAAACAACATCTTATAACAATTAAAGTCCTCCTAGCCGATCAGCTGTACACCCTTACCAGCCTCTTCAGACGGGTGAAGGAAGAATCTGAACTTTTCCAAGCCATGGTAGATCTCGCACAGACTGACAGAAGGCACATTATTATAGGTGGCCTGAACGTCAGACACCCGTCCTGGAATAAGGCTTCAGCCACCAATTGCGATCTGGAACTCAAGGTTCTCTGTAGTGCACCCTAATGTCCACACCTATAGAACTCTGCACTATATGTCTACTATAGACCTCCTTCTTACCCGCACTCCACACATAGTGACAAAATGCCTCGATTTGAATTTTGTCTCTAGTGATAACCAACCTGTTCTTAACAAACTGTGAGGAGTCCCTCCCAAGCCCAAGTCCACAGCGTGCTTGTTTCATAAAGCGGACTGGAAATTTTACAAAGTCCCTTATGTACGAAAACACACCGGCACTCACGACAATCAGTGACGCCCAAACCCTTGATACAAGAGTTAAGGAGTTTGCCAAAATAATCATCGAGGCTATGGAAGTGGCCATACCAAAATTCCATAAGACGTCGCCTGGATTAAAAACCCCTCCTGATCATATCCTCCTACTCATCAAACAGAGGAATAACATTTAGAACAGGTGGTACTGAACCAAAAACCTAACTCTTAAGCCAGTCCTGAACTCGCTCACAGCCCAAATCCGATCCCTAATGATCCAATGGAAGATGGCGCAATGGCAAGAAACCCTCAGACTGACACACGGGGACCACTGCAAACTGTGGGCCCCCCCCCCTCTTTCCCCAAAAAATCTAGCTGTAATTACAACATGGACTCACCTTAGGGTTTTGCTCTACTGTAATATGAATCTTTAATCTTTCTTCTTCTTACCTACTATTATATATCCTCCTATCCAAATTTCACAATTCCTACCTGGTACCACCAGATGACAGGGCCATACACAACCTAATGCTCTAACACCCAAACCCCTTTCACAACCACCCTATAAAATAAGAGCTTGCTCAGTACAAGGGGACTATCAGCTCAAAATCACACAGGGCTTTACAAGGTCCTGTCTTTCTTAGCAATTCACTTTTCTTGAGGTAATCTGGACTCAGGGTTTATTTATATATATATATATATATATATATATATATATATATATATATATATATATATATATGAGCATTTTATGTAAAACTAAAGATTAAATTCGTTAACAGCTGAAATCGGACTGGGAGGAGGGGGCATAGAGGTGGAAATTTCGAAAATTCAAAATATCTCCATTATTATACAACGGATGAACCAATCATGCTAAACTTGATGCTCTAGAATTGTTGTACATTTTCTAATAACTCAAATATTAAGTGAGCTATAGCACTTTCTCGTTTTCAGCCTTCAGTAAATTCCCACTATACCCTGGCCAGCTATTCGATAGGCTAGGACTGATGCCATACACAAAAGTTCAAATAGTTGTCAATAAAATTAATATGTTATATTCAGATATATTTCAGTAGTTGCTTTTCTTTCTGGTCTAGAACATTTCAACCTACCAGTTCAGCTCTCAGAGGTTGGCTAGCCTGTTTGTTTACAATTGAGACACTTTCTTTAGGGAGGTTATTAAAATTGACTGAAAGATTTTTCATTACCGTTTGTAGTTATTCACTTTATATTCAAGGTGGTGTTGTGTTTCTTACCAGTATATAGATTTTTTTTTTTTTTTTATTCCTGGCAAGCAGCATTTCACTCATGCATAATCAGCATGATTCAACGTCTCTCGTCTTTAGTTCAATGGAACCCAATTCCCTTGTTTTTGAATAATTTCCAATGATTTTAAACGATGTGAAATTGCTTGTAGTCACTTGTATTGGAAATGCAAGTTCTTTTTTCTTTTGGGATGAATCTTCCTCCAATAATACTATCAATTCCATGTCTTTGTACACTTTCGCCGTTTCACTAGGTACATTGTCCTCCACCTCAACTTTTCAAACCACTCCTGACAACTCACTTAAAGCAGCCGCAACAAATACTTCTAGACTCAATCAATGCTTCTCAGCAGCAGATATTTTTAAATTAAAGAAGTAAAATCAAAAGTTCCTGTATATGATGCTTATTCAGCAGAAAACTTGACATTTTACGGTGATGCTTGTATAAGAAGTCACTAATACTTCAAGGTTATGGTGTTGCCAGATGATGAAACTTGGGATATTACTTTTACATCTGACAATTTCAACATAACCTTCTGGGGTTAACTTTTGTCAAACCTTGGAAACATATTTGTACACCTAATATATATATAAATAAATAAATATAAAATAATAATAAGGTCTAGATCAGGTATGGGCAACCATTGACATTTTGGGGGCCAAACTTTAGTGTGCAAATATGTTTGCGTTTAAAAGTAGGGCCTTTTAAAGGAGTGTTCATAATTTTTAAAGATAGATATCAGACATGAAATTATACGACAATGTAATTATAATATAATTTATTAAAATAACAAAATGAAATGAAAAAAATAGGTACAAAATTATAATTAAATTGTAAAATTTGGAATTATTACAAACAATAAAAGTTAAATAGCGACACCGAAATCAATGAGACACTTGAGCTTGAATTTGGGAAACTAATCCATCGATGTTTGTATTAATTCTACTAATACAAAGACGAAAAGAATTTTCCAAATTATCATCAGTCAGCCTTGTACGGTGTTTTGATTTATTAACTTTCATCATTTATAAGAACTGTTCGCAGTTATAAGTACTGCCAAATGCACAAATACCTCCTCATTTGGAGTAAGTAGTGTAATATTTTCGTTTAATTGGGTTTTTCAAAATGTCTCAAGGGCCGGATCAAACCTTACAGCAAGCCGGTGGTTGCCCACATATGGTCTAGATGATCTGAATGAATTGAATCATAGATATTTATCCAATAATTAATTTTATTATATTACCTGGAATTCCCTGAATGCCTTTTAGACCCTGTTCACCAGGAACACCTTTATCTCCTCTCTCACCAGGGAAACCTCTTTCACCCTTAATGCTGTAGCCCTTTTCACCCTTTTGTCCAGGTCTGCCATCAGTTCCTTTAGCCCCGTCAATTCCTGGAAATCCTGGATTTCCCTATAAATCAAATAATAGCTTTATATAAACTTGTAGTGAAAGAAATAATTAAAATATGCTTTTAAATTAATTGAAAGTATTTGTGTAATGTTTCTTTATCAGAAGCATTAAAGGCACAGATAATGTAATACTCATTCTGATATTTATGGAGAAATTAGTGACATTTTGAATTCTTTTAAAGTTATTTAAACAAGTTGTGCTTAGTTATCTATTGTTTTCTTTCAGATACTTCTGTACAAGGGAAAATTGTTGATTCGTGAACTTCAAAACTGGAGGAAGCCAAAACTGTTTGTTGCTGTACTACGGATTTGACAAAATATTTTACTCATGACTAATAAATAATAATATTGCTGAGTCATGAGTATTGAACTTTCAAATCTTGCAATTCAGGAAGCAAAACTGTTTTTAAAATACATATTCTGCAATGAGAAGAAGTACTAAAAGACTACTTTGCAAAAAAAAAGCAAGGTCTTGAAAAGGTAAGGAGATACAGGAGCATTTTCAGGTAAGAGAGAACTTGAAATTCTCTAAGAGTATCAGTATCAAGCCTAACACAGGGATTCAACATGTAAGCTGAATTTTGTTTAAATGAGGAAGGAAACCTCACAGAAAGTAATCAAATTAAGAGTAGCTGGGGCCTTTATTTCAAAAAATATTTTCAATTCTGAAAGTTATCCTCCCCCCCCCCTAACATTCAGACCAATACCATAATGAGGATATAAAGAGTGTGGAATATGATAGAAATTAAATTGTCATCTCTGTGAAACAATATAGCTTGAAGGGCCTGATGTAATGGACTTAATTGCTGAAATATACAGTAGATATTATAATCAGTGAGGTTTGTCAGCTGATTTATAATCCACAGATAACCAAGAAAATGCCAGTGGATTATAGAGATGTAAATATTGTCCTTATATATATTAAATAAAGGGTAATACATTGACTTATAAAAATAATAAAGGGATGGGGCTTCTTCCACTAACTATAAGATGTAGTTGGGTGCCATTTCTCGGCTATAAATGGAGGGGTCTTTACCGTTTGTATTTATTCACGGTGGTAAGTGTTACCAATATGCAAATTTCTTTATTGTAAAACTTCATATTCCAAATCTGCTTAGTTTTCGCAGGTCCTGTGTGACAGACTTTTTTGTATTCAATTGGAGGGGATTCTACCCTACTCCTCTTCATAGATGTTCAAGAAGAAAAATAATTTATTTATATTCCACAAAATCATATATAGCAGATGATAGATATTCTTTCCACAGATGAATTTCAAAAGACCTAGTTGTTTTCTAAAATTTTTTATTATTCAATTTATCATCTCTTTCTAGCAGGAAGTGGGCCACCTCTTATAAACGAAGTAAAGATCTCTTTTAAACTAGATTTACAGACATAGGCAAATTTTCCTCAAGACTAACCATCTGGTTCTTTGATGACCACTATAAAATATCAATAATTCCATAGACAAAATATCTCTAATTGAAACACAATTCTGGAAATAGCTTTTTGCTTGTAGGCAGACTTTTACAGTTTATATATATATATATATATATATATATATATATATATATATATATATATCAGATGATTTAAAGAAGAAGCAGAAGATTAATTAAATGAATCTTAGAGAGCGTTTTTTGAGTATTCATGGTAAATGTTTCTTATATTACCTGAATGTATTGCTCTGAAAACTAATGTAATAAATTGTAAATCATTTCTTACCTTATCACCTTTCAAGCCTGGGTAACCAATTGGGCCAGGAGGTCCTTGGAGGCCAGGAGATCCTGGGTAACCAGGAGGACCCATTGGGCCAATTTCACCACGTTCACCTTTGACCACGATTGGCTCAGCTATAGCATCATCACCTTTTGGTCCTCTATCACCTTTTATCCCCTGTGGGCCTTGGAGTCCCTGTGTTGTTGGAAAGTTTTAAATATAAATAAAGTTGTGTAAAATGTTAAATAAAACTCATTCTTACCTCAGATTTGGAAAAATAAGACAATGAAACAACATAAATGGCATTAATGGCTAGTATTTATATTATCAGGGTAGACATGAAAACAGAATTCTAAAAATTTTAATTTTAAAAGTAATTCATTCCAGATATATAACAGTAAGTGCCAAAACATTGAGAGAAACAGCCATCATTATTTAACCAATCCTGTGTGAAATTATTTACTTAATTTTGGAATTATCTCGATGAATAATGTGGAGGTTATGTAAAATAATAATAACTAACAGGTGTCCCTGGCCTGCCTTCTGGTCCAGGAATCCCAGGCTCGCCTCGATCACCTGATGGTCCCATCTGCCCAGGCGGTCCTGGTGTTCCATCTCTTCCTGGCAATCCATCTAATCCACGATTACCTTTTTCTCCTCTCCTTCCTGGAAGGCAGCCTCTGCATTGACCTCCCTTATCACCTTTTTCTCCATCAATACCTACAAAACATCAAGAAAATTTCTTTTAGTATTAGTCAAATATGAAAATTCTCATTTATATGTTATTCTTTATAATTCACTCCTTTTAAGAAAATGGATAGTTCTTAAAATAAAAAAAAAAGTTACTAATAAATTATTCACTTACTCATCACTGGCAACTGTGATGTGTTTGACCCATGTAACAATCTCTTTTACTTTTTCCAACATCTTCACCTCCATGCATGAATCAACAGAACAAAGACCTAATAAGTTAAGCATGCGTGCAAAACAGGGAATATGTCTTTTTATCTCAAACAAGACCCTTAACAATATTAGCCGCATTATCGGTTAAAACTGCAGTTACATTTTCTATAGAAATGACCCACTTATCGGTAGCATTCCACAACTCACTTGCTAAGTACTCACTAGTATGGTTTACTTTTTGAACAATCATTGCAATGCATTGGTTAAACATTACACAATTTCCTTCACGAAAATGTACTGCGACACTTAGAAAGCTTATCATCTGAATATCTGTCCATACATCTGTAGTTAACATCCATTTTTTCACTTGAAGTCTTGTCTCCATTATATCCTTCGTGATATATTATTTTCATTTATTAATTTTTTAAATGCTGGCTGGGAACAATATGATGAGGAGCAGCTGTCATCCTCAATTTTCAACTACCCTAATGGGCCATGTAAATAATGACTTGTGTGAGTTTTTCATTCCCAGTTCCACCTTATTTAAATGACTATATATTTAGAGATTGATCCTTGTGATTGTGTCGGTGTAGAGTGTGTTGGCCTTTCTTGATGTGATGATCCAGGATTGGGTTCAGTGGCAGTGGTGAGCTGTCGAATTTTCACTTCTGGCTCAGTGTTTTTCTCTAAAATACTTTGTGGAATCTCGCCAAGTGGCATTTCAAGTTAGAAGTGTTACCCGATGTCTTTAACTGTACCACAGTGTTTGTATTTTGAACATTTAGCATCAATCTTGGTGAAGTACTTCCAATAAACACTAATGCGAAGCATAGTTGATGGAATGCTGTTCGAGGAAAGACAACAAAAAAAAGTCTCGCCCAAATGAAACTGAAACTGAGCATGGATGTAAAAATTAATGTTAGGTCAGGAAGTGATGATCTACTCCAGCGGTACAACCGACGATGGTGGGGTCACTATCAAACCAACCATAGCAAAAACATAGTCAAGGCACTAGTGTTGTTACTTCCGATCCTGGATAAGTAAGATCAAAATAAATTAAAATGAAGCCTGAGGAGCTAAAGGTGGAACATCTGAAACATATATGCACATCTTAGTGGTAAACTGGCCTGCCAACAGTAGAAAATGAGGCTGAACTTCAAAGGCAGTTAATAGATGAATTCTAAAGACGAGGCATTGATGTAAGTACATATGTATATATGAGGATAAAAAAGATATAGCTTATGTAACCCTATCGCAAGAAGCAATTTGGAATTAAATGCAATTTTAGCCGCTACGATGAAAAAGATAACCAGAAACTCTTGTAAGCTTCTAGAGGTAATTGCAAGAGACTAAAAGAAAAATTTCAAGAAGCTTATAGAACTAATTGCGAGAGATTAGAAGAAAATTTTCAAGATGCTTCTAGATCAACAAACCAAAAGCTCCATGAAATATCAGAGATCATGGGCAAACGAGTGAAATCCATAAAGCTCAGTCAGCAAGTTTGATAAAAGACTCTGCGACATTAAGAATAATGTTGAAGAGAAAATGTTCACCATAGAAAGGAAGGTGTATGAAGAAGTATGTGATTTACAATTTCAGATGGACAATCTACAGGTTCGAGAGGTTCTGCTGAGACTCACTATAGAGCAGTTCAGCAAGATAAAGGTCCCCACTTTTGTTGGTAGAGGACCATTTGATGTCTTCAAGTTCTGATTTGAGACAGTAAAAATTGGTTGGAATAATGAAGAAAAAGTGATAGAACTAATTCCGGCTCTGAAGGGAACAGCAGCAAGAGTAATGGGTCGCTGCAAGATTTCGCCATGGAAATTGAACGTCTGGTGCAGCTGACTTACTCAGGTGAAAATCATCTGTTCCTGGATTAGTTTAAGATTGAAACATTTGTGAATGACATATGGGATTCAGTTGATAATATGCGGTGTGCCCAGGAGACTGCACTGAAGTCATATCTAAGCCATAAGTCTACAAGGTGCGATGTCTTGTGGCTGATACTCAAAATTTCTGCAACAGAAGGAGTAACATAGAAGAGGTGGTTCAAGCCCATATTGGAGGACCAAAGGAATAAAAGACACGCCAAATGCTCAATTGCTTAAGGTCATCTATTTTCAGTGTAACTGTAAAGCACCAAGGAAAAGACCAAGATCTTTTTCGCCACCAGGGGACAATAAACGGACAAATAACAACAAATCTGAAGAGTCACTGTTAAACTAGAACGAGCTAGCAGTGAGGGGCAAGAGTTAGCTTCTACAATCATTTCGCCCCACAATCTCCATTCACATTATGCAACAGAAAAATAGTAACCTTACTGCTTGTGGGCTTATCAACGGAAGAAAGTAGGACATTACCATAGACATTGGAGCTTTGCAGTCCATAAGTAGGCCTGATTTGGTAAAAGGAGTAGTGGAACCATTAAATAATGTACGATTGCGCACTGCTACTGGGGATTCAGCCACTGTTTAAGAATAAGCCAAGGTTAGGCTGACTATCAGCGCTGATTATGTATTTGTTGTTGCCAACATAAGTACATGAAGTAATCATCATTACAGACTTCATGACAGATCACAGTATTAATATTATATTATACAGTCTTAATATTATAAACTCTGGAAAAATAAAACAACAATTTTATTGGATGGGATGTCAGCAAACTGTAGCCGATTGGATAACCAATTGCGAACAATGCATTGCAGTCAAGGGTCCAACAAGAAGTCGAGGCAAGATTCAGCAGTACAACGCAGGTGTCCTTTTCAGCAGATAGCCATTGATGTTGCAGGTCCATTCCTCGTCAATGAGGCTCGAAAACGATATGTACTAGTGGTAACGGATTATTTTAGCAAATGGCCTGAAGTGTATGACATCCCAAACCAGGAGTCCAAAATGATTATGGATGCGTTTGTAAATAATTGGGTGTGCCGATACGGGGTTCCAATAGAACTCCATTCTGACTAGGGACAAAATTTCGAATCGGTCATTTTCAATGAGATGTGTGACTTATATGGCATCAAAAAGATGAGAACGACACCGCTTCATTGACAGTCTGATGGCATGGTTGAAAGGTTCAGTCGTACACTGGAGGAATATCTCAGAAGTGGTTAGTATGCACCAAAGGGATTGGGATGAACATATACCGGATACAGAGATACCACAATCTGATATCTAAAATGAATGTGGTCACCTAGAGTGACTAACCAAATATGCCAAATGCGATTTTGAGCCTATTCGGGACAAAAAGGCTAAAGTGGACGGCAGTGTTGCGAAAGTTACGTATAGTTAACCAAGTATTTAAGAAGCACAAAGAAAATGAAGGCATCCTTACAAATGATCGGTGTAGATAGACCTTGAGCAGGAATCTAGGATATTCTAGGTGACAAAGCCAACTCTGACTAACCAGTTCGGTACAACAATATATATATTGTTGTGCCAAACTGGCTCTGGAGAGAGAGCAAGATTGAAGGACCAGAGAGACATGTATGTGTGTGTGTGTATATATTAATTATATGATTCTAAAATCTCCCACAAACTCTTTATCCTTAGAATACCATTAGCAAGAAGCTGATTTTGCTTTACTACAGAGATATAAGGAATCCCAGAAAATTTGAACTTTTTTACCTGGTATGCCATCTCGGCCTCTTAATCCGCTAACACCTTTCTCTCCTTTATCTCCTCTAGGGCCTGGAATTCCAGGAATTCCCCCAATTGAATCACCAGGAGCACCAGGAGACCCAGTATATCCCAGTTCCCCTTTTGCTCCCTTGCTTCCCGGTGTGCCATGAATTCCATCTTCACCACGTGGACCCTAAAAATTATTTTTGTTATTAGTCAAAATAACTGAATAAATCTTTTTAAGAAAATATGCCTTTAAAATATAATTGTTAATAGTTCGAGTAGTTTATTTTTTATATTGAACATTTTTTAAATTTAACTCTAACTCTCATAAAAAATACTATGTGTGAAGTCTTATAATTATATTCTCTATTTTCACATAGCCAAAAATACTAAATATTTATTAATTAATTATTTTTATTTTGAAAAAAATATTATTATATTTGGAGAGCCAAAAGCAAGTCTGGATATCTCGACCAATGTGTTGAGTTTAAGGCACTATGCAGAAGAGATAATGATAAATTTGGAGTTCAATAATCTTTCTTGTTGTATCCATAGACTCACTAAGTAGTTATTCCTTTGACTAGTTGGTCATTGGAAATGCATTTATTCTCTGTTGCCTTCTGCATGTGACTATCTAACAATTAAGGCATCAGAAAGAGGAGAGAATTCCATTTAAGTTCAAAATTGTTAGGGTACCATTCCTGCATAATCTGACTAAACATCAGCATCTGACTGGCATTAGCCAGTGTCAATATGCTCCACAATCCACCCCCCCCCCCCCTCCAGTTTTATCCCATTGAAAAGGTAACAGTGAGAATTCAGTCAAGGAGGAAAAATCCTTATCAGTCTAAACATATTATTTGAATATATCTTACAACAATAGACATCCCTCTTTCTCCTTTTTCTCCTTGAGGTCCTACTTGTCCAGGGTATCCTTCATATCCACGAGGTCCAACATTACCAGGAAAACCTGTGGAATAAAGTACAAAATATTATTTATAAATTCTCATACTAGCTGTTTTGAAATTATACTTTGGATTCCTTAATTGAATTAATGTTAATGATTAGGCTTTATTAATAAAATAGCATTTATTAAAATTATTATGAAAATGTCTTCATTGCGCTTTTGTTTGCAAAACTCTTCCATATTCATTCAATTGCTAATTTTAGCAGATTTCCTTCAAGGATACTCTGCTATTGATGATATACTTATGCTGAGTTTTTGTAATTATTCTATTTAAGAAATGAAATAAAATGATCTGAACAAGATCCAAAAACTTTAAAGCTATTATTGAAAACCAAAGCAGTAAAAAGATTCAAATTTTTAGATCTGATAATTCAGGACTTTAGGATTATTTAAGCAATTGTGGGATAGTACTTCTGAAAACAATTATTTTTTCTCCTGAACAAATGGAGAGTCAATAGAATGTTTATTGAAAATGAGAGAAGTATGCTTCAAGATGCTAGCTTACCAAAACGTTACTGGGGTGTAGTAGTTGATATGGCCAAAGATTTAAAGCAAAGGCCTTCAACAAAAGCTCTAATAGCTAAAGCAACTGATGAAGTTTAAACAGGGAGAAGAATTAACTTATCTCATCTACGTGTTTTTGTTTATGATCATTTTGTTAAAATTAATGACCAGAGAAGAAAAAAGATTTTAAAAGCAAAATATACACATTGGAAGATAGAAAAAAATATAGAGTAATTGTAAATGTTATATTTATCGAGGAGTTTAATCAAAAAACTGTTTCAAAGGGAGATAGCATTCATTCCTGGAAGGATAGTACTCCTATGGTGAAAGAAGATGAAAATTTATCTCAGAATAAAATAATAATAAATCAAATGCCTTACAATAAACCCAATTTAGAAAATAAATAAGATATTTATGATCATGAGAATTGTTTTAAGCATGAAGATGAAGGAGACTTTATTAGTTCTGATAACGATTCCATATATGTAGAAGATAAGGAACATGAAGATCCAAAGGGAGAGAAAAACCACCTGATTATGTCAAAGATAGTGAAGATTATCCTCAAAGTGTCAGTGTTACCCAAACATTAAATGATAACCAATTGGCTTTGTGCTGGAAAATGAGTATGATTTCTTAATGAAAAATAATGCTTGAAATCTGGTTGAATTTTCTTAAAATACCAGTTGAAAATGATAAAAGAATTTTAACAAAATATTAACTCTGGCAAACTGATCTTTGTGTGGGAAGATAATCAAAAAGCAGCTATACTGAACAATGCATTTGGCAGTATCCTCTAAAGACTAATATATATTAAAGATCTAGTTTTATGAAATATAACTCACCAGGCTTTCCGGGTTCTCCCTTTTGCCCCTTATCTCCCGAAGCTCCTTCTTGACCAGGTATTCCAGGTATTCCAGGGCCCCCACGAAGTCCAGTAGGTCCTGGGGGACCAGAAGGGCCTTCATCTCCTTTTGGGCCAGGAAGGCCTGCTGGGCCTGGATAACCACGGGGACCAATATCTCCAGGTGGACCTGGCTGACCTTTACCACCCTAATTGTAAACATCTTTCATTTAGTATATAATGTTAGCCACACACAAAACAATGCAATTATTTTAAAAACAAAGAGAAAAACCATTTTATTTATCAAAATACATCAGAACAAATATTGTTTAAATAAGAATGAACTGTTCTAGCTTACATTTCCTATTTATGGACCTAAAATTTGAATCCATATACACCACTCATCCATCTCTCCTTTCACAAGTTCTGAAAACTTCTTCAGTTATGAAAAATCCTTCACCAAACCTAAACCTAGTTATGAAAAATCCTGCAATTCATGGGAGGACTTATATCATGGCTCTCAAAGGAACAGAGAACTGTGGCACTTAGCACAGTTGAGGCGGAATTACGACCCACAGCTCTACTACCCAGGAAATGTTGTGGTTCCAAACTCTCTTACATGATTTAAGTACTTCTTTTAATGAGCCATTTATTGTTTATTGTGATAACAAGGGAACTATTAGTTTGGCCAAAAATGATTTAACAAGCCAGAAGTCTAAACATATTGATATTAGTCACCATTTTATCATAGAAAAAATAAATGAAAGATTAATTGAATTGCATCACTTACCTAGTGATAAAATGTTGTTTGATTTATTAATGAAGTCACTTATAGTTATAGTAGTTAGTTATAGATAAACATAAATATTTTGTAAATTTAATGGGTTTAAAGTAATGTTTTTTATTATACATTCTTCTTGTGCTCAGAGAATTGTATAGCCACTTTTTATATGTTGTTTTAGAACTACTTATTTCTGTGTAAAATAATAAATGGGAAGTTTTGGGGAAGTAATTTAAATAGACACCAGTTATGTGGACAAGCTAATTACAAAGGTCATAATGAAAATCTTGATGCTAATTAGGTAAATAATAATTTCCTATTCACTGGAATGAATGTAAGGCAGTTAAATTAAAAATGTTAATATGTTAAAGAATTTGGTGTTTTATTGGTTATGGCAAATTATAAATTTGAAGATTTATATATTAAAACCATCATTTTCGAGAAGCCTGGTTGAGACAAACAATTAATGGTTAAAAATGGTGATAAAAGTGGCCGAAGTCCTTCAAGAAATCTAGTGTATAGTAAATAAAAGACATTTATAAAAGCTTACCCCTGGTAATCCTCGCTGACCAGGAATTCCTTGAGGACCTGGATAACCATCTCGTCCTCTATCTCCTTTAGGACCTTGTAAGCCTTTTAAGCCAGGGAGTCCCTCATTTCCTCGATCTCCTTTCTGGCCAACAGGTCCAGACGGTCCTGGAAGCCCAGTGGGACCCTACCAGGGAAAAAAAAATTACTATTTCCAAACATAACAAGGGTGGTAATGGAGGTTCCATTACCATGAAATGGACTACAAAAATTAAAATAAAAAAAAAAAAAAAAACCTGCATTTCTTTCCATTTGCTAAGACCTGAAAAAATTAAATCAACAAGGATGTATTGCAATAAAATACAAAGCAGTTTTATTTTAAGGTTTTATTATGATAGGCTACTTTTTTTAGTTTTATATGAACACACGTGCACCCACCCACCCACACTCACACACAAAAACACGCACGTGTGCGTGCGCATGCATGCACGCACACGCACACACTGGCACAGTTGATTATACTAGCAATAAATGACTAAAAAAGAGAAACCTAATCTTTTTAATTAGGTGTTTAATTACTCAATGTTAAAGGGGAAGCTCAATGATTGAGATAATCATTTAGATGTAAGAGCTTGACTTTATTTGTTTGTTTTTTTCTAGTAAGTTACTTATTTAGAGTAATATTTATCTTACCCTGGGGCCTGGAGGTCCATTTATTCCCTTCTCTCCTTTCATTCCGTTATCTCCAGCTTCACCTTTCTCACCAGGGCCACAAGGAGCACCAGATTCTCCTTTTAGACCATCCTCTCCCTGTAATTACAACATTAATCAATGAACTGTTTTTTTTTTTTTAATAGTTGTAGATATTACTAATATAGCAAGAACTTCTTGCATAATGTGAAAACTGCATTCAAAATCTCATGGGATGAGTGCCATTTTCAGTGACTTACAGTATATGTCTCCATGTATAAAAAGAATCTACAGCCTCAGTCCAAGGTCTATTTTCCTTTAAGTTTTAGAAGGCTATATTGATTAGTCCTACATTGCTTCATTAAATTTAAACCCATTTATAAAAAAATCTCTTTTATTTCAGTGCCATTTAAAAAAATGTCCTCTAATATTTATTTTTTTCCAGAGAGACCACAGATCTCTTCATGATGAACAAAAAAGGCGCAATACAAAGTTTTCTTATCTCTAACTTCTTTATGTACAAAGAAATTTTATTTTTTTTTTGTTTTCAGTCTCCTCTAAACGCCCTCCCCCTTAGTGGATTTCTATCAAAAGAGGAAGTTCATTACTAGATTTGCTAGATGTTAGGGCAATCCCAATTTATGAAACATCAACATTTTATGTCTAGTCCCTTTTGAGTTTTCCAAGATACGTAAATATGTATAGATGTCATGTTGGAACTAGTCAAAATGGGTTCAGGTAAAATAGGTAATTCCAATGAAATCTGAAATTTTTTCTCTATTATATAATTCCATTTAATTTATACAAGAGAGTAAAAATACAACACTCTAAAAAGGAGTGATTGGGATACTCGACAAAGGGTTTAAAATGAATATTAAAACTCAACCAAAATTATCAACTATCACTCATATAAATGAAAATGGAAATAAATCAGTCTGCCTATCTATCAGAAAAAAGGAAGAAATGAACAAAACATTCACATTTGAATATTATATATATTAAATGAACATATTATTACCCACTATGGCAGCCAAGAAGATGTCCCTAAGGAAAAGGATGACAGGGTGATTTCTTTTTTAGTAAAATAATTTCTTACCTTTTCACCTTTGTCACCAGGATTTCCCTTCCAGGATTGAGAAGTACAATTAGCAGTCCAGCATTGAGATCCAGCTGGTCCAGGATCACCTTTTTCACCAGGTGGGCCTGGGGGGCCTTGGATTGCGACTGTTGGATTGCCTTTCTCACCTTTTTCTCCCCTTGGCCCTTTTTCACCCTGTTGAAAGGAATGTTTCTTATTAAGAAATACCTTCTCCTTACCAAATTTTGTGAAAGTAGTTTTCAAGTGTTGTTCAGGCGAGGATAGAAGGATTATAATTTAGAAAAGAGGTTCCAAGGGGATAAACCGATGGGATACTATATTATTAAGCACTGCTTCATGGACTGAGTTTGAGGGAAGCCAATAATAAAGAGGAAACAGCTAAAGTTAAATTCACAGAAGCTGTGACATTGAGGAGTTTTAACTGAAAAACAGGGGAAGTTTAAAAGAAATTCCAGAAAATAAATCAGAGTATTCACTCCAAAAAAAAAAAAAAAAAAATTGGAACTAATGCTAGATTTGATTCACAACTTGACATTTATAACTGATATTCATTTATAACTGATAATCACACGCAGATTGGATCAAATCAGTAATGTTTATTTTTTGCTCGTTCAGGGAGTTTTCATAATTATTACATGTAAGATTATGTACAAAACATATGCAAAACAATTCTCTTCAATCACTTTGGTTTTGTAATGTTATTTAAAGGATATTTAGTGTTTTAAGATAGAAAACTGTCAACACATGTATGCACCACTTATGTTAGAGAAATATTAACTTTGACCAACCTACTATATTACAGTGTATATTACATATACAATGTATATATGATAATGATAAAACAAGAAATTGAACTTTTCATATACAATTAACATTAAAGTTTGTTAATGCTTGAAATAGGACCAGGAGGAGTGGGGGTTTAAATATACATGCATCTCTCTAAAAATAACTGATCTTATTGTTCCTTACATTTTGCTGACAATAACACAAAATATTAACAGAGTTTTTTTTACTTCCATCCTCAATATACCCCCACTCCTACGGAATCAATTTCTACAGCTCTATTTTTAGAATTCTAGACTAAATATCTCAAGTACTGCATATACAAGTCTTGGTCATGTGGTAGTCATATTAGAGAGAAATAGAGAACAGAGTGCGACATAATCTTGTAAATCTGTACTAGACTGACATACAGATGACATCATGAGTAGCCCATATGTTTAGGACTGAATTCATGACATTTTTATTACTAAACACCCCCCCCCTTAATTTAATAATACAAGATGAATAAATTTGTATGTATATTTATTGTTTCAGGTTGTTGGACCTGACTGATACCGAAATTCACTGGAGAACGAAGAGGCGAAAAATGAGGGTGAATAGGAATATGGCTGAAAGAGCCATCAATGAAAGATCAGACCAAAAAAGTCATAAAGAATGCCATGAACAAATAATTTTCAACTTGTTAAGCCAACTACACTCTGAAGGAATTCAAAGACTTTGATAAGGAGACAGATATCTATGGATGTCTTCAAGAGCATGGTTTGATCAAACGTGTTGACAAAGTTCCTTATCCAGCAACTGAAATAAGCCCTATGCTTCCCACCCCAATGGGGTGATAGCCTCCCACAACAATAAGCTGATTAAATGATTATAAGCAAAGAATTAACATTTATTGTTGTAATGGTCATGATTCTTTTTAAATTTATTGCTTACTTTTAATATGAATGACATAATCATTTAGACTTTATTTTTTTTTTTAAAGCACACTTTCACTTATTGATAATAATATTCTTAAGAAGCATTAAGGCAAAAATAAAAAAAATCCTGACCATATTAAACAATTAGCTATTAGTGCTAATCATTGCAAAGAATATGTTTCATTAAAAGAAGATAAACATGTTATCACTGAAAAGAAGCTACATAGCCAGTATATAGGTATAGAGTTCCATAAAAATTAAGGCTTACCATGTGAGCCTTAATCTCACATGGTAAACCTAAAGAGGCGAGTTTGATTCCCGCCTGGGCAATAGGAATTTATTTAGTGACTGAATTCATTAAATAAAATCCTTAGTTCCATCCTGGCTAGAAAAGGGTGGTAATCTGTAGATAACCCGCCAAAATTGGCCTCAGTTGCAAAAAGTGGAAGTTAATAAATAATTTTAAAAAAATGTTTACTTACTGGAAATCCCCGATCACCCTTAGGGCCCATGGGTCCACCTGGACCCGGAGGCCCTTGAGGACCAAGCTGTCCTGGATATCCATCCTGTCCAGGTTCACCTTTTTCACCTTTCAATTGCCGTCCCACATGAGCAGGTTCTCCCTTCTCGCCCTTATCTCCCCTTATTCCAGGAATTCCTCTAGGTCCCATAGGACCTAGTGACCCGTCTAAGCCTGGGATGCCCTAAAAATTATATTTAAATTTAATTGATAGTTTTAAAATTAAAAACTAATTTGATATTAAATCTTTTCTCATAATAAGAAAAGGATTCATTGTATAAACATTAATAAAATACTTACTATATTTACTTAGAAGCAAGATTATAAACTGACAAAAAACATTAGTCACTTTCCATTGTAATGATTCCATTGATTATTCTATTTAAACTACAACCAATGTTCAAACTGTCTTTCATTTACACACTGCACAAGCAGCCTTTGACAAAGAGATAAGATAGTTCGTTCTATCTCAACAACTAGAATTCTATGGGAAGCAGTTATATTTTATTTATTAATTCATCCAGAGCAGTGGCAGGATATTTATTGGCCATATCATTAGAGTTTTACTCAAAAATAGAAATGTTAAACAGTCAAATCTGGTGATCCAAATTCAATATCTAAACACACAATAATACACCCATTAGGGAATTTATGCCTAGTAAGGCACACATTTTGCTCAAGTAATCCATTTGACACCACATGCTATGTCTTGTATCTATTACTAAATTTTCCATTACACCATTTGTGTCTTATTGATAGCTTTTCAGTGTTTTAAGGTCTAATGGCACATTATATAAAATTTGATACAATGGGTCTTAGTGATCACTATAACATCATCTGGGGAACAGGTAGTTTGACTGATGAGGGTAATTCTGGGATTTATGCAACATCAAAACCAGAGTTGGTGTTTAGGATATCACTAGGCTATGACAGGGAGACCCATGGTTACTTATGCTGCTTAACCTCACCCTGGAGATGTCTATCCAAAACAAGGATAAACCCTGGTTATGTCATATAAAACAAGCTCCCATTGAACATGGTGTATGCTAATGTGTTGATTACTGCATGTGCCTGGCATTATCCCTAAATCACAAATGAGAAATTCATAATTGATTAACTATCACCTTAAAGAGTATAATAAATTAAAGGGGCTCAGGTTAGCCATGTGAGTTAAAGCGTTGACCGTAATCTCACATCGTAAACCTAGAGTGACGATTTCGATTCTCGTTTGGGCAAAGGAAATTATTTAGTGATGAAATTCCTTAAATAAAATCCTTAGACCCACCCTGGCTAGAAAAGGGTGGTAACCTGTAGATAACCCACCCCAATTAGCCTTAGTTGCAAAAAGTGGATGTTAATAAATAATACTAATAAATTAAAATATATATAATTCATATATTTTATTTCTGTTTTCTTATTGATCACCTTTTTACTATTTTTTAAAGAAACTTTAAGGTGATAGTTAATCAATTATAAATTTCTCATATACAATTTAGACTACACTTCATTAAGGATAATCAATATATTTTTATTTTGTTACGTATTGATGTAAATCAGTTGACTAGACACACAACTGTTGGGCTGATACTCTTCGGGAAAGCTTTAGCCATTAGTTTAGTTCCTTTGCATTGTAATTCTCTTGATGAGGGTCAGATGGGCATGAAACTTGTTGAGAAGTAAAAATGATCTGTACAATCATTTGAAGTTTTCAATTTTTTTGACCTTATGCCCTAGATTAGTTAAGTAAAGTTAAATAGGTCATATTTTCACAATACATTTTTTGGTTTATTTTATGAAAGCCTATAGATGATGTTATGGATCTTAAACTTAGGAAACAATTCAAGAAATGAAATGTAGTAGAAGAAATGTAATTCAACTATAATATAAACAAAAAGTAGGCACAGACCTTAAAGTGGTAAGTTAACTTCTATATCCTGTGCTATGATGATTTTTTAAAATGGAATACACTGATATTAAATAATTAAATAATTTTTAAATTGAGAGAATAATTTTCACACCTGCCAGGGAAAAAAAACCTTTTCTAAGTTTTCTTCTCTAAAAAAAGTAGTATTCAGTTGATGATAGAAATATGTTAATAAATTAGAAAATTTGGTTCTACTTACATCAGTTCCATTACAACCATCTTTCCCAGGTAATCCTGGAAGTCCAGGAGGCCCAATTTGCCCAGGCACACCATTTGATCCTGGGAATCCAGGCATTCCCATTTTACCCTTTAAAAAGTAAGATTAAGACTTAAAAAACAATATAAAATTGTATAATTCACACACACACACACCACTTTGAGCGTGATCTATTCCTTTGCTCCTCCATTATTCGTTTGACTAATTCTTCTATGTCACCCCTTGACATTTGAGCGTCATTTTGAATATCAGCCTCAAGACGCCGCACCTTGTAGACTTGTGTACAAAACGTTTGAGCAAGTAAGCAAAATAAATTTTTAATTAAATTTTAAAGTTCTGTTTTAGAGTAGGTATATTCAATTCCCCAAAATGATCAAATTTAAAATCGGTCTCTATTCTATGGGTGTTTCTTTATAAACTTCAGACCTACTTCAGGGTTTTGAGATAATAACTAGAATAAATTGGGAACTCTCCTATTTGTAGAGTCTTCATCTTAACAGAGTGTTAATGTTCACTTTGTCCCCTAAGTTTGATGATGGTATAAAATTATGACACAAATAATAAATAATAAATAATCGTGAACTACAATTGTGCTTCGCATTTTAGCAGATTTCCCTATTGAGGTCGTACTCGTGACGCGAGTTTCGAAAAATTTCTTCAAATGTCCATCGATCCTACTCAGGAGATGACGAAAATGAGGTAAATGAGGTCCGTTCAAAATTATATATATATATATATATATATATATATATATATATATATATATATATATATATATTTGTCTGTTAACGCTCTAGCGGTCGCAATTTTCGTTTGATCGTTACCAAACTCGATATTTAAACTTTTTATGCAAAAATAAAGATCAAGTTCGTTAATGGCTAAAATCGGACCAGTGGGAGGGGGGGGGGTTTAGAGGGGAAGATTTTCGAAATATCTCCGTTACTATACGTCGGATCGAAAAATTATATAGAACCAATCTTATTGCAAATTAAATTTACTATAAATAATGTTATGTACATGTATTCTGTATCTTGAATATTAACCGAGGTATTTGCATTTTTCTGTTTTCAGCTTCTGAGATGAGATCGGCTAACTTCGGGTCTAGTCGTGAGTTCCTTCAAGAGCTAGTTCGGGCCATTCCCGTAACTGTTTGATTCTCTGTTCTGAAATTTCTCTATTGTAAAACTTCACGTGGGAAATCTGCTTAGTTAACGTAGCCCCTGCGTGACGGACTTTTACTAATTCAATAGAGAAAAAAAAAACGATTTTTTTATTGTTACTCAATGAGTCTAACTTGGAAAGTTTAAAGTCATGTTTCTAGCAGAATGAATAATAAGAAATAAACCTCTTTCAGAACAAGTGCTAAAAAGAAATATTTTTACTGTTTACTACTGAAGAGAGCATAGGGGTTACTGAATTGCTGACATCTACCCACATAGAATATCTGTGTGGGGAGACCATCATGTCCCAAAGTTAATCAAGGGTATCGCTAACACATGGCTGACCTTTGTTGTATAAACAATATCAAAAAGTTTTTGCATTTGTTTGATCCCATAAGGGAAATCAACTAACGATGTGCTACACATGGCATGATTTTCGAAAAATGTCTTTAACAGTACATCGGTCTTGCCTAGTAGACGATGGAAATCAGGTCCGTTCAAAATGTTATATTACCATAATTATGTTATATGTTACATATGCACGCACGCAGTGCTCGCGCGCGCACACACACACACACACACACACACACACACACACATATATATATATATATATATATATACTAGCTCAGATACCCGGCTTCGCTCGGGATTCATTTGAGGCTGAATGGTGATAGTATATTTTTGGCAAGGCTTTACTTTGCACAATATTTTGACATTTACCCGTTCTAGTGTTTAGGGTTAACGCCCGTTGTTGGCATTTGTTAATAATAAAATTATTTTTTTATGTAAGACTTCACTGTCCTGCATATTATTATATTTCCCGCCTCCTGTGCATTATGCAAAGATTTGAATTATTAAGGAGAAAATATTGGCATACATTTGAATTAATTTTTTCAGGTGAGGTACCTGGTAGTTAATATTGAAAAGAAGTGTTGAGCAAGTTTCTCTAAATAACAAAATAAACAACCTTTGTTATGTGCATATTTGCCGAAAATGCAATAGGAAACGAAATATCACTATTACTAATTTCAGGCCTTCCTTATAACCTCCACTCCTGCCCGTCCCTAGAAATGTTAGTATAGCTTATTATAATGAAGGCGTTAGTACTAATTCACATACCGAGTTTAGTTTAATACGGTTGAGTCTTTAATGCCAAATACAATTGTGGACTCCCGCTATAGTTTATAGCGTATAACTTATTTATGCTACCGTATACGGCAAAAGTGCATATAACAACAGTTACTCTAAATAACAAAATAAACAACTTTTGTTATGTGCATATTTGCTGAAAAAGCCATAGGAAACGAAATATCGCTATTTTTAATTTCAGGCCTCCCTTATAACCCCCACTCCTGCCCGTCCCTAGAAATGTTAGTATGGCTTATTATAAGGAAATCGTTAGTACTAACTCACATAGCGAGTTTGGTTTAGTTCGGTTTAGTCTTTTGTGCCAACTAAAATTATGGACTCCCGCTATAGTTTTTAGCGTATAACTCATTTATACTTCCGTATACGGCAAAAGTTCATATAACAAAAGTTACTTTAAATAACAAAATAAACAACTTTTGTTATGTTCATATTTGCCAAAAAACTAATAGGAAACGAAATATCGCTATTTTTAATTTCTGGCTTCCCTTATAACCCCCACTCCTGTTCGTCTCAGAGAATTTTAATATAGCCTAAAGTCTAAGTTGGGTTAGTAGTAATATACATACCAAGTTTCATAAAATTCGGTTCAGCCGTTTATGCGTGAAAAGGTAACAAACAAACAAACAAACAAATAAACAAACAAACAAACAAACAAACAAACAAACAAACAGACACCAAAGAAACAAAATGCAGTTATGGTGTCTATGACATGTGAAACGAAAAGTTATCGTGAAATTTCGCGAAAAAAATCAATGTACAGACAGAGGTTACAATTTTATATATATATAGATATATATATATATATATAGACTTACCTGAAATCCTCTTTGGCCTCTTGGGCCTAGAGCTCCTGGGTCCCCTTTGTCACCAGGTGGTCCTGGAAGTCCTTCTATTCCTTGAAATCCTTGAAGTCCCATTGGACCAGGTAGTCCCTGCTGTCCTGGTGGTCCCTAAGAATAGAAAATAATATATTACATATTAATTTAAAATTTGTATTTAATCCCTTGTTGGAAATCATTAAATACAATTTTTTGTTTAAAACCAATTATTCTTACCCGACTTCCTTTTTCTGCAAAACATTTTGGTATGCAGTTGGAACTATCAGCTGATTGTGGATAAATCCTATAGTTTGGGTACCTTCTTTCTGTGTCTGTGATTGCTGAAATGCTGTTTTCAGGCTGTCTATCATTGCTTTGTCTATACCATGGGTAATTTTGACTCTTCTGTAAAATAAGATAGAATGGAAATAGGTTAGGAATATTTAAAGCAACTTCATTGAATAGAGTATTTAACATAGCAAAAAAAAGTCCTACTTTTAATTTTAAAATTAAATGCAGAAGGCAAGTAGAGACCAAGCTAAATCCTTTGTTTGTCTATCAGTTTATTTATACATAGTGATTGTTTTTCATTTTGGATTGACCTTAAAGTATATTCCTTATTATTGGGGCAAAATCCCTCTCTCATTCTGAATTTTGAATTTCACACTATTCTGATTCAACTATTTATCCAATCACATTTAAATTGTATACAAGTTTTATGCGAATACTGCAGATATAAATTCAGTCAGTTTTAAGACGTATATTAATGTTCATTAATTCAATACATGATAATTTCTGCTCTGGTTTAAATGACAAAATCAATTTTGTCATACACAATCTAGATTTTGCAAAGTATAGTTTATTATTATTTTTTATTAACGTTCTCTTTTTGCAACTAAGGCTAATTGGGATGGGTTATCGGCAGGTTGCCTCCCTTTTCTAGCCAGGGTGGGACTATGGATTTTAATTAATGAATTCCATCACTAAGTAAATTCCTATTGCCCGGGTGGAAATCGGTAATATATATATATATATATATATATATATATATATATATATATATATATATATCTATATATATATATATATATATATTTATAAAGCTTTAATTAGATAGATTTACCCCACAACCCAACCGATGACACCCACCATCGGTTAACACACCATCCCACTTCCCTACAATCCTATTCCACGAACAACCCCCCCTTCAAATGAAGTCGCAGGTTAATGAGATTAGGTTATTATATAACCCCCCCCCCCCCCTGCTCACTGTAGCAATCCTGTGTACTAGATGAATTTCCTACTACATTTACAACTTTAATTATTTCAATATTTTGGAGGAAATGTACTAAGAAAGATGCAATACCTTCAATTTTAAATGTTTGTAAATAAAATACCTTATTTAAACTTTTTAGAGGAATAACATAATGTATGAAAATTAGCAAACTACATATGGGACTGACTGTTCTTGTATGGATTGTAAGGGAGGTCAATAACAATATCTTAAATATCTTTGTTCCTATCCATGAGCCAAAAAATGTTACAGCACTTAACTTTTAGGAGTCTTTGCAAATAGAAAATAAATATCATATACTAATTTTTTGTACCTCTAATAGTTAAGAGGTATTTCTATTTTGCATTTCCATATGCCTCTAAACCCTCGTCCATATGATTATGCTAGTTAACAAACCTTGCTCTAAAACTGTTTAAAAAGGTGTATATCAGGGGTTTTAAACATGGTTTAAAACCTCTGCTATTACGAGTTCGATTCTCGCCTGGGCAAATGGGAATTCATTTAGTGACGAACTCATTAAATAAAATCCTTTGACGGACCCTGGCTAAAACAGGGTGGTAACCTGTAGAAAACATACCCCAATTAGCCATAGTTGCAAAAAGTGGATGTTAATAAATAATAATAATAAAATAATTAACTGAGTGAGAGTTGTAAAATGAAAAGTCTTAAATATGAATGGGGTCTAAATATGTTATAGAACATAATTCATATATATATTTTTTATTATAATACTTATAGTTTTACAGTCCGTCCTCCCATCTAGCACTGTCCTTATATTTTTTCAATGAGTAGGCACACAGTCACAAAACTTTGTACGCATATTTACATTGCAATAATTGATCATCATTAATAATCAATTTAACAACTTTGTCTTGCCCTATAGCAGGGGGCAAAGTGAAGGCTTCGAAATAATATTTTACTGACCTCCTTGTTGGAGTTCATTATTGGAAATTTTTGAAGATTTATTTATTATTATTTATTTACGTCCACTTTTTGCAACTCAGGCTAATTGGGACGGGTTACCTACAGGTCACCAATCTTTTCTAGCCCGGGTGGGCTTTTGGTTTATTATTATTTACGTCCACTTTATGGTGCTATGGCTAATTGGAACGGGTTATCTAAAGGTTACCAACCTTTTCTAGCCCCGGGTGGGCTTAAGGAGTTTATTTAATGAGTCCGTCACTAAATAAATTTCTAATGCCCAGGGCGGGAATCGAATTCCCCACTCTAGGTCTACCACGTGACAATAAGACCAACGCCCTAACTAACACGGCCAAGCCGAGCTCCTCCCATTTCAAGTCATCCAGCAGTGGTTGCTTCACTATTTTTAAAAATCTGATATTTTTTTTATTTTATATAATATTCTTACATGTCAGAAGCTGAAAATCATCATTTTAAAAGTTTTACTGCTAAAAATGTTTGAATGGTGGTCATATTTGTTTGGAGAATTGCTACATCCAAGCGTTTATGCCTACACCTATACCTCCTAAACAATTTGTGCTATTCATAACAAAATTACTCAAAAAATAAAGGGCTACATTTTATGTTTTATACATTTTTTACCCCAATTTAGGTTTAGGGGAGAAATTAGAGGGTATATTTACATATTTCTAATCATTTTTTTCAGGGTTTAAGAGTAATGTTTCTTGAGAAGAATTAGAATATATAAGACAAGTATTTTTTACAAATAGTAAGCATGTCTAATTGTAATCCAAAATTCATGGCTCTGGATTGCGCCCTATTCCTCGAAACAAATTTCAAAATTTTTAAAATTTGTCGTTTTTAGGATTTAATATCTCCGATGGGGCAAAATACAAAAATTTTAAATTCTGGCAAGAGATCATGACAATGGGGGTTATAAGGGGAGCCAGAAATTAAAAATAGCGATATTTCTTTTCCATTGGTTTTTCGGCAAATATGAAGATAACAAAATTTGTTTATTTTGTTATTTAGAGTAACTTTTGTTATATACACTTTTTTCGTATACCGAATTATAAACGAGATATACGCTAAAACCTATTGCAGAAGTGAACAATTTTATTTGGGACAAAAGACCTAACCGACATTATAACAAGCCATACCAACATTTCTAAGGACGGGCAGGAGTGGGGGTTGTAATGGAGGCCTGAATTTAAAATAGCAGTATTTCGTTTTCTATTCGTTTTTCGGAAAATATAAACATAACAAAAGTTGTTTATTTTGTTATTTAGAGTAACTTTTGTGATATTCATTTTTGTCTTTTAACAATGTATAAACGAGATATACACTATAAACTAAAGCGGGAATCAACTATTTTATTGGGCGCTAACGATTGAACCGAACTTAACAAAACTCGGTATATCAATTAGCATTAATTCTTCCATGATTATAAGCTATATTAAAATGTTTTGGTTAGAACGGGAGTGGGGGTTATAAGGGAGGCCTGAAATAAAAATTAGCGATATTTCATTGTCTGTTTGTTTTTCGACTAACATGCACATAACAAAAGTTGTTTATTTTGTTATTTAGATTAACTTTTGTTTTTATACATTTATTCAGGATCAATGTGTGGAGCAAGTAATTTGCGTAGAAATATTGATATACCATCACCATTCAGCCTCAAATCAATTCCCGGGCGAAGCCGGGTATCTGAGCTAGTAATGACATACATTTACAACAAAGGCTGAAATGAAGTTATTCAAATATTATCAACAAATTTTGTAAGATTTTGCGAGAATTAAGCAGTAGTAAGCTAAAATCCCATCAGGCCTGAAGTTTAGCTCATTTGACAAAAAGGTATTAAAATCCTGTATTCAATAAAAATGTATTAAATAAGTATTAAAAAATAAATAAATATTAAAATAGACTTCGCTAAATACCAGTAAATAATTAAAGTTGTTTCTTTTGAAGCCGAGATATTTCCTTCGAATATCGAAAAATGTCTTCAAATGTCCATCCATCCTACCTAGGAGATAACGAAAATGAGGTACGTTCAAACTTTTGTATATATATAACGCTCTAGCTAGTTTTTGTCTGATCTTTACAAAACTCGAACGTTTCAATTTAAACGTTGTATGTTAAAATGAAGATATCGTTATTTTTCGAAATATATTCATTGTTATGCGTCGGATCAAAAAATTGCATAGATTCAATCTTACTGCAAATGTAATTTTCTATAAACGTTTTTATATACATGTTTTCTCTATATTGAATATTAAACGAGCCCGTGCCTGACGGACTTTTTATTGATTGATCGTTTCGAGTTACGATATTTAGTTCTATGTAAAACAAAAGTTCAAGTTTGTTAAAAGTTGAAATTGGACCTGAAGGAGAGGAGGGGTGGGATAGAGGCGAACTTTAGAAAATGTGAAATATTTTGGTTACTATAAGTAGGATCGAACATTTTAAACAATCTTGTTGTAATATTAATTTTCTCCAAGAATCGTTCTATAAATGTACATTGCACTTTAGTATGTATATGCATGTTTTCTCTAACCCGAGTATTAATCGAGTTATTTGCATTTTTATCATCAGTAAATCCCCACTTCTACTCTTGACATATTTACAATAAGTTGTTATATCATGGAGCACATTATTCGAAGTTTAATCATCAAATGTTGTTTTAATTTAATTATTACTGCCTGTGATATATGGATTTTTAAGGTGTGTCATCATCGTTCAAAATACTACATGATTTTTATTGGACCTACTCCACACTCGATATTTAACCATTTCATGGAAAACCGAAATCTGCCAGGTGGAGGGGCAGAGATAATTGAAAATTCCAAGAATCACCTTTACTATGAGTTGGATTGAAAAATGTTATTTCAGTGCTGTTGAAATGTTAATTGTCTTGAAGTATTGTTCTACTATTGTCTAACTACAATATGCCTCGAGTTTTAGCAGATTTCCCTTAAAGGAAATCAGCTACTGAGGTCGTACTCCAAGTCCGGCTTTGTGCTCCTCCAGTCTTCACGTCACGATACACTGTGCTTATTTTTGGCAGTTCTATGGCTGCCTTCTTCAGCCTATACATCGCCAAAGTTGCTCCTGATTGGCCGAAGTACGAGCTCTTCAATCACTAACCATCTCAGACCCAGGACTTCGACCTATCAGGAGCAACAGTGACGATGTATAGCCTGCAGAAGGTAGCCATAGAGTTACCAAAAATTAGCACAGTCAAGCGTGACGAGAAGACCGCTGAGCAGAGAGTCGGTTTCGAAAAGAAAAAGTCCGTCACGCAGGGGCTGCGTAAACTAAGCAGATTTCCCACGTGAAGTTTTACAATAGAGAAATCTGCCTAATAACAACTGTAGTAGTATGAAACCTCTAAACCTAAAACATTATTTAGGGCGTAATAACCCAGTAGTTTCTAGCCCCAAAAAACAGTTAACCTAACCTCTAAACCTATTCATGAGGGACGAATAGTTATGGAAACGGCCGCCAGAGCTCTCGGCGGAAAGCCCGAACAGCCTACTGGCGACCACACGCAGAATACAAATGCAAATATCTCGGTTAATATTCAAGATACAGAATAAATGTATAGAACAATATTTATAGTAAATTAAATTTGCAATACGATTTATTCTATACAACTTTTCGATCCGAGCATAATAACGGAGATATTTTCAATTTTCAAAAATCCCCCCTCTAAACCCCCCCTCCCAATGGTCCGATTTCAGCCATTAACGAACTTGATCTTCCTTTTTACATAAAACGATTAAATTCCGAGTTTGGTAACGATCAAACTAAAATTGCGACCGCTAGAGCGTTAACAGACAAATATATATATATGTATATATATATATATATATATATATATATATATATATATATATATATATATATATAGATATAGATATATATATATAATTTTGAACGGACCTCATTTTCGTCATCTCCTGGGTAGGATCCATGGACATTTGAAGAAATTTTTCGAAACTCGTATCATGAGTACGACCTCAATAGCTGATTTCCCTTAAGGGAAATCTGCTAAAAGAACCACTCTAGCTAAATTATTGATGGCTTACAATTGCTGTTCTATATATTTTTTTTCGAAGTTCAAGTATTAGGCTAGTTATACGTTCTTGTCTCCTGTAGTCAATAGAGACCCTCTTCTACTAATCGGATTTATACATAGAATTATAACAAATAGTCCGTCACGCAGGGCTGCGTAAACTAAGCAGATTTCCCACGTGAAGCTTTACAATAGAGAAATCTGCCTAATAACAACTGTAGTAGTAAGAAACGTCTAAACCTATTCACGAAGGACGAATAGTTACGGAAACGGCCGCCAGAGCTCTCGGCGGAAAGCCCGAACATAGCCGACTCCTGCCGACCACACGCCGAATACAAATGCAAATATCTCGGTTAATATTCAAGATACAGAATAAATGTATATAACAATATTTATAGTACCTAAATCTAATTTGCAATAAGATTGATTCTGTACAATTTTCGATCCTACGTATAGTAACGGAGATATTTCGAATTTTCGAAAATCCTCCCCACTAAACCCCCCCTCCCACTGGTCCGATTTCTGTCGTTGACGGAATTGATCTTTCTTTTTACATAAAACGACTAAATATCGAGTTTGGTAACGATTAAACAAAAATTTCGACCGCTAGAGCGGCAACAGAGAAAAAAAATATAATATCCTCTGATAATGAAAAAAAAGAATATCCTCTGAGATGAACAGGAGTGGGGGATATAAGGGAAGCCTGAAATTAAAAATAGCGATATTTCGTTTCCTATTGGTTTTTCGGCAAATATAAACATAACAAAAGTTGTTTATTTTGTTATTTAGAGTAACTTTTGTTGTATACACTTTTTTCGTATACTGAATTATAAACGAGATATACGCTAAAACCTATAGCGGAAGTGAACAATTTTATTTGGGACAAAAGACCCAACCGAAATAAATAAAACTCGGTATGTGTATTAGCACTAACGCTTTCATTATAATAAGCCATACCAACATTTCTAAGGACGGGCAGGAGTGGGGGTTGTAAGGGAGGCCTGAATTTAAAATAGCAGTATTTCGTTTTCTATTCGTTTTTCGGAAAATATAAACATAACAAAAGTTGTTTATTTTGTTATTTAGAGTAACTTTTGTGATATTCATTTTTGTCTTTTAACAATGTATAAACGAGATATACACTATAAACTAAAGCGGGAATCAACTATTTTATTGGGCGCTAACGATTGAACCGAACTTAACAAAACTCGGTATGTCAATTAGCATTAATTCTTCCATGATTATAAGCTATATTAAAATGTTTTGGTTAGAACGGGAGTGGGGGTTATAAGGGAGGCCTGAAATAAAAATTAGCGATATTTCGTTGTCTGTTTGTTTTTCGACTAACATGCACATAACAAAAGTTGTTTATTTTGTTATTTAGATTAACTTTTGTTTTTATACATTTCTCCAGGAACAATGTGTGGAGCAAGTAATTTGCGTAGAAATATTGATTTGCTCAACAATTCATTCTTATTTGAACTATCAGGTGCCTCAGCTGGAAAAATTAATTCAAATCAATGTTAATAACTTGTCCTTAATAACTGAAATCTATGCATAATGCACAGGAGACGGGAAATATGACAATTTGGAGGACAGTGAAGACTTATATAAAAAATTAATTTTATTATTAACGAATGCGAAAAACGGGTATTAACCCTAAACACTGGGACGGGTAAATGTCAAAATATTGTGCAAAGTAAAGCCTTGACAAAAAAATACCATCACCATTCACCCTCAAATCCGGTCAGCCGGGCGAAGCCGGGTATCTGAGCTAGTATATATATATATATATGTGTGTGTGTACAGTTTTGAACGGACCTCATTTTCGTCATCTACTAGGTAGGATCGATAGAAGAAAAATTTCGAAAATTCCGTCATGAGTACAACCTCAATAGCTGATAACCGCAAGTGGGAAATCTTCATAGTTTACGTAGCCCGGGACGTTTTAGCAGATTTCCTTTAAGGGAAATCAGCTATTGAGGTCGTACTCATGACGCGATTTTCGAAAACTTTCTTCAAATGTCCATCGATCCTACCCAGGAGATGACGAAAATGAGGTCCGTTCAAAATTATATATATATGTGTAAAAAGACAGATGAAGTTCGTTATTGCTAAAATCGGACTAGAGGGAGGGGGGTTAGTAGGGGGAGTTTTGAAAATTCAAAATATCTCCGTTGTTATGTTTTGTACAGGACCAATCTTATTGCAAATTAAATTTACTATAAATATTGTTATATACATTTATTCTCTATCTTGAATATTAACCGAGATATATGCATTTTTATGAAGTCTGTTGTCGGGTATAGTTCGGATTAGGTCGGCCGTTTCAGTAACTGATCGGCTCAGGTGGAAGGTTCTTCTAACCTTACCTGTCGTTTCTAACCTTACCTTCGTTACTTTGTGAGATTTATGCAAATACGTTCTGTTCATCCGCCCCCCTCTTCTTTAGTTCTTGGACTACTAAAATTTGAGTTATTAAAATATAAATTATTCTTACAATTCAGAAGCCGTTTCAGTTGGGAATTTATTTTAATTAACTGAAAGATTTCTCATTACCATTTGTATTTAATCACGGTGGTGTTGTGTTACCAGTATGCAGATTTCTCTATTGTAAAACGTCACATGGGAAATCAGCTATTGAGGTTGTACTCATGACGGAATTTTCGAAATTTTTCTTCAAATGTCCATCGATCCTACCTAGTAGATGACGAAAATGAGGTCCGTTCAAAACTATATATATATATACATATATATATTTGTCTATTACCACTCTAGCGGTCGCAATTTTTGTTTGATCGTTACCAAACTCGGAATTTAATCGTTTTATGTAAAAAGGAAGATCAAGTTCGTTAATGGCTGAAATCGGACCAGTGGGAAGGGGGGTTCAGAGGGGGAGAATTTCTAAAAGTCTTAATATCTCCGTTTTTATGCGTCTTATTGAAAATTAAATTTACTATTAATATTGTTCTATACATTTATTCTGTACCTTGAATATTAATCGAGATATTTGCATTTGTATTCTGTGAGTGGTCGGCATATGTATATAATTAACAGAGTTTTTTTTTTAAGTTTCAAATAAAGTGCTTCATGATATAACAGCTTTTAACAGATTTCCCTTAAAGATAATCCGCTATTGAGGTTGTATAACACGATTTGTTGGAAATATCATCAAATGTCCATCGATAGCGAAAATGAGGTCCATTCAAAATTATGTGAGTGCGTGTGTGTGTGGGGGGGGGATTGCGCGCGTGCCAACTTATTAGAAGCTTGTGATGGTATGTTAACCGTCTGTAGATGTATCTATTGTTAGGCTTCGCGAGGGAAATCTGCTCAGTTTACGCAGCCCCTGAGTGGCGGACTCTTTACTTTGTGAGATGCATGCAAATTGTGATGACGCCAGCAATTGAAATAGTGCGTTCTTTTGTCTAAAATGTTTAATTAACTTGTTATTTAACCGTTTCAGTCAACACTATTGACTTGATGTTTATTATTGGCTAAAATCAGAGTTGGAAGAATGGGATATAGGGAGGATTCCAAAATTCAAAATATTTTCGTTATTATGAGTGGCATCGTAAAATGTTATATAACAAATCTTGTTAACGACCTACAATTGTTCTATGGGATTTTTCGCAACTCAAGTATGAAGCCAGTCATTCTTACTTTTAGCAGATTTCCCTCAAGGGAAATCGGATATTGAGGTCGTACCCATGACGCGATTTTCGAATTTTTCCTACAAATGTCCATCGATCCTATCTAGAAGAAGACAAAAATGAGGCCTGTTCAAAACTGTATATAAAAATATATATATATATATATATACATATATATATATATACACACACACACACACACACAAACACATTTGTCTCCACTCTAGCAATTTTTGTTTGATCGTTACCAAACTCGACATTTAAACTTTTTATTTAAAACTAAACGGCTGATATCGGACGGGGGGACATATTTGTCTCCCCAGACAACCAATCTTATAGAAAATTAAATGTACTATAAATATTGTCAGATTAGGTTAGTAACGGAGATCCATTTTTTAATTTTAATCCATAAGTAAACTCGCTAAAATCAGGAAATCTGCTAAAAATGAGGCATGTTCGAAGAAAAGTGTGTGTGTATATATATATATTTATAGCTGTTAATGTTCTAGCTGTCGTAATTTTTGTTTGATCGTTAACAAACTCGACATTTAACCCTTTTATGTAAAAAGGAACTTCTAGTTCGTTAAAGGCAGACATCGGACCTTTGGGAGGGGGGGGGGGTTCTAGGACAGAATTTTGAAAATTTGAAATATCTGCGTTACTATAAGCTGGATCGAAAATTGTAAATAACCAATCTTAATGCAAATTAAAATATTTGTATATGTGGTTATATACTTATTATCTACATTATAAATATTAACCGAGATATTTGTAATTTTTTTTTGTTTTCATTCTTAATTAAACCCCCATTCCTACTCTTATCATCTTAACAATAAGCTGTTATATCATGAACCTCTTTGTCCTAGGGTAAATATCGTTTTCAAGAGAGCTTTATTATGCGAGATGCATGCAAATTCGTTGTGTGATGATGCATCAATTAAGAGTTTTCATTCTGAATGTTTATATGTTGAATGTTCATAAAAATGTTTATTTGATCTATACCATACTCGATATTTAACCGTATCAGTCATCACTAAACATCATATTTTGTATTGGCTGGAATTGAACAAGAAATAGATGGGGAATTATGGGGCACATTTCAAATATATATCCGTAATTATAAATCGGATCGTAAAAGGTTATAGACAATGTTGTTAAACTATTGATGCAATATAATTGTTGTATTCATTTTGTCATAACTCAAACATTAAGCGAGTAATTCGTACTTTCTTGTTTTCAGCCAAAATAGGCAATGAGATGAGATCACTAGTGTGTCTAACCAGTTATTGGAAAATCTGCTTAGTTTACGCAGTCCCTGCGTGAAGAACTAATTTATTAGGCCCGGAACTCAGGTTAGCCATGTGAATTAAGGCTTGGACCTGTGGCTTCGATTCTATAGTGGGCAATAGAGAATTATTAGCAGATTTCCCTTAGGGGAAATCAATTATTGACGTGATTTTCTGAAAATTTCCTGAATTGTCCACCGATCCTACCCAGGAGATCCGTTCAAAATTATTCGACTAGTGGGTTGGGGGGGGGGTAGAGAGGGGGAATGTGGAAGTATTTCCGTTATTATACTTTGGATTGAAACATTGTATAAAACCAATCTTTTTGTAAATTTGATATACCATAATTGTTGTTATAAATGTTTTTTACTACCTTTATTATTAACGGAGACATTTATATATATATATATATATATTTGTCTGTTACCGCTCTAGCGGTCGCAATTTTTGTGTAATCCTTACTAAACTCGATATTTAGTCGTTTTATGTAAAAAGGAAGATCAAGTTCGTTAACGGCTGAAATCGGACCAGGGAGAGGGGGGGTTTAAAGGGGGAGAATTCCGAAAATTCGAAATATCTCCGTCACTATAAGCCGGATCGAAAAAGTGTATAGAAGCAATCTTATTGAAAATTAAATACACTATAAATAATGTTATATACATTTATTCTCCATCTTGAATATTAACCGAAGTATTTGGATTTTTCAGTTTTCAGCCCTCAGTAAACCCCCACTTCTACTAGTATTACATAAATAATGCTCTGTTGTTTAATAAAAGATATTAATTGAAGCCTAAATACCAAATATTGTTTTCATTGAACTTTTACTTTGTGAGATATATGCAAATACGTTCTGTTGACCCCCCCCCCTTCTTTTGTTTTTGGATTACTAAAATTTGAGTGATTGAGATAAAACTGATTCTGATTCATTACAAATTACACCACAAGCTTCAGTAAATTGTTTTCAATAAAATTAATATGTTATATTCAAATATATTTCATTAATTGTTTGTCTTTCCGGTCTATCTATGCAGCGCTACGAGGTTGGCTTGCCTGTTTGTTTACAATTCAGCCTTTTATTGTACATTTACTGAGCATTCACGGCTGTGTTACGTGTATGTATATTTATCTATTGTAAAACTTCACGTGGGAAATCTGCTTAGTTTACGCAGCCCCTGCGTGACGGACTTTTTTTTAATATATAAATAGAGAATATGTGGTGAGATGGTACTACCAGTACATGGGAAATCTGCTTAGTTTACCCAGCCCCTGCTTGACTTTCAGTATTTCAGTAGTAACCGAGATATCTGCATTATTAATTCCCCCCACACATTAATACCCCCCCCCCACTCCTACTCTTTTCACGTAAACAATAAGCCAGTATTTCTAATTGGGAGTATCTTAATTTAAGCTTGAATTTGACGTACTGTTTTTATCGAACAAGGAGGGGAGTGTTTAGAGTAGGAGTAAAATCGAACGCTCAAAATATCTCCGTTATTATGATTTGGATTGAAAAATTTACTTTACTAATTTTCTTGCTAATTTAATTTTCTTTTATATTCCAAAGAATCATATAATATAATAATACAGACATTTGCAATTATTTTTATTTTTCAGATTTATGTAAACCTCACTCCTACTACTGCAATGTTCTTCTCTCAATGAATAGCTTAAATTTCCTGTCTACTCTTCTTATTACACCAATAATGGATAACACCAGATGGTAGCAGATCAATAGCGTATCCAGATGTGGAAAATCTGCTTAGTTTACGCGGCCTCTGTGCCTTTTATTTTTTTAGTTTCATATTTGAAAATACGACAATAAATCCCGAACCATCTAACTTTAAATAAATAAGATATATAAACATAAAAGTGTTGCATTTCTTGGTTCTTCATTAAGTGAGATACATGAATATAACTTCGATGTAAACAAACATATTTTGTAGAGTAACCAATGTTTACTTGACCAATACAATACTAAAAAGTCCGTCACGCAGGGGCTGCGTAAACTAAGCAGATTTCCCACGTGAAGTTTCACAATAGAGAAATCTGCCTAATAACAACTGTAGTAGTAAGAAACCTCTAAACCTAAAACATTATTTAGGGCGTAATAACCCAGTAGTTTCTAGCCCCAAAAAACAGTTGACCTAACCTCTAAACCTATTCACGAGGGACGAATAGTTATAGAAACGGCCACCAGAGCTCTCGGCGGAAAGTCCGAACATAGCCTGGTGACCACACGCAGAATACAAATGCAAATATCTCGGTTAATATACAAGATACAGAATAAATGTATAGAACAATATTTATAGTAAATTTAATTTGCAATACGATTTATTCTATACAATTTTTCGATCCGACGCATAATAACGGAGATATTTTGAATTTTCAAAAATCCCCCCTCTAAACCCCCCCTCCCACTGGTCCGATTTCAGCCATTAACGAACTTGATCTTCCTTTTTACATAAAACGATTAAATTCCGAGTTTGGTAAAGATCAAATAAGAATTGCGACCGCTAGAGCGTTAACAGACATATATATATATATATATATATATATATATATATATATATATATATATATATATATATATAATTTTGAACGGACCTCATTTTCGTCATCTCTTGGGTAGGATCGATGGACATTTGAAGAAATTTTTCGAAACTCGCATCATGAGTACGACCTCAATAGCTGATTTCCCTTAAGGGAAATCTGCTAATATTTAACCGATTCAAAACTTATAAAAAACAATATTTAATGACTGTAATCGGACCTGGAGCGAGGGGTGGGGGGGGGGTTGGAGAGGTAAAATACAAAAATTCTAAATAATTCCGTTATATGAGTTGGATTGAAAAATTATATTTAACCGATCTTGTTGAAAATGTAATGTTCTAAAATGTTGCACTTTTTATTTTAGCCAAATATTAACTTAGATATTTATATTTTACAGTTTTCGACCTTCAGTAAACCCCCACTCCACATATTACATACTAGATCTATAATATACGTTTTATTCAAGCTTTAAGTGGACGTATTGCTTTTATCTGATCTTTACTATGTGAGATTCGTGCAATTTTGTTGTCATCAATAAACATTCTACCTTGGAGGCGTTAATTAGCATATGATGGATCATACTCTACAATTAACTATTCCAAGTAAAAACTAAAGGTTGCGCTGATTGAAGTCGAATTATAAAGTCAAGTATGCTTTAGTTTTTTGACTGAAACCCTCTTGGACCTACCGACATTATTCACAAAGAGTTAATAAAAACTTTTCAATTTTTTTTTTCCTTTTGAAAAAAAAATATACTATCGTCGATTCATTGAGATTAATATATAGTTTAGTTTATTCCTATAAAGTGAAAAATAATTCCTAGTAAAAAATAATCTATTGGAAGCTGTAGAATGCGGTTTTTTTTTTTCATTCATAATTTAAAAAAATTAATATTATGTTTTCTATGAATAAAAAGAAAATCAAGAAAATCACTTTTAGAATTTATATAATATTAAGTAATTTATCGAAGCAAATATTTATTACAGATAGGTGTACATGTAAAACATAAAGTAAAATATTATTTGTGTTATCATTATAGTCAATTCTTATTTCATGAAGTAATCAAGTGGTGGATGTCAGATATGACCATATAAAAATAATTTTGTTTTTTAGCCGCATCTTGCATTCAGCGTTGGGATTCATTAAACTCTTTTGTAAAGAAAGAAACCAATGAAATGAATAAAATTCGCTCAAGAAGAATTTCGAATGCGAATGTGCTAAATTTTAAAAGGGGCGTTTCAATTTAAAGTCCCGTTCACCTCTATTTAGATAAGAGATACGGTTATAGGCATTCCGGAATATACAGTTTACTTAGACGTTTTTTTGATATTCATTCGTGAGAACTGTAGCTTATCACTAATAGTGCGGTTTGTGTGATGAATCCCACTTTAATGTGGACTTTAACTTTGAATTTAATCTGAAAGAATCTCAATTGAACTTTATTTATTTTTTTCCTTAATCGCTGATATGGCAGAATAATGGTTAAAAGAGTACTCACCACTGGTGCCACTGCTGAGCCGAGGCACGCCAAGGCAAGGAGGTACCTACAACACAAAACCAAATCCACCATTGAGCTAAAGTCTTTCACAACTTCCCTACTGAACCTTACACGGTCCTCAGATGTAGAACTGTTCAACAAACCTCAGCCTGACGTAGGGAGGCATCTGTACCCGCCAGCGTCCAGACGGCCAATGAGTGCCTGGCTGGAGTCTGTGCCTGCCCCACCACGGACCCTCCAAACCACCCACCACCGCTGCCTCTCCATCGGGGTGAAGCTCACTCGCCAGCCGGGTGGATCGCGAGGAACACCCCTTGTATCATGTCGGCGGGAGCCCTGCTTCCTCGTCTATGTATTTCTTCCATATTCTTCCTTGCCGTCTTCGTGCAAGAGTCATGGACAGCTGTAAGTACCCTACATTTCACAATAATTAACTAAACATTTTTACTTTCTATATTCATGACGCCAAATTGCATGTCGTACCTGCCCACCTGGTAAAGTGCATATTGCCTAAGGATAAAGTGAACAGGCGAAACTTTGTTCTAAGAATTGAATTGAATTTTTTTAAATATTAAAAATTACATTAAAGGGATAAAGCTGTAATACTGTCATTTTTCAACTCAAAACAACCTAACAGTATGTAAAGTATTGACTGAGCTAAAGAGAAAGAGAGAAAGCATTTATTTTTTAATGTAATATTATATCTTAGATCTTTTTATTATTATCAAAGAAAGGATGAACAGTTTATTTAGAAAAAAAAACAGAATGTTTTGAACGAATGTGGGATTCCATCTTCAATGAATTGTAGGTTGGCAGGTATTAAATTCTTCAGCTCCTGCCACAAGGGCAGACTCTCTGCAAACCACAACAGTTGTATGGATTGTAAGTGTATCAAACCCTAATACTGTTTTCATTTGGGTATTCTGTACTAACTAAAGGGATATGGTTCCTATGGTGCTATATTGAAATTATTCTAATTTATGCTTTACAGAATTTTATTTTTGCTTCCTGGAAACAATACCAATGAAATGTTTAAATATAACTATTCATATTTTAGCCGAATATTTTCGAGTTATGCTATTGTGGCGGTCGTTAATGTATTATGCGTTTGCAGAAAGTTCTCTTATGCGTTTTTATAATGCCTCAAATTGTGTCTCATGAGTTAATAAATCAATCTGGTTTATCGATAGATGTATCATTGTTGTATTAATTACATGCACACGTACTCTCTCTCTCTCTCTCTCTCTCTCTCTCTCTCTCTCTCTCTCTCTCTCTCTCTCTCTCTCTCTCTCTCTCTCTCTCTCTCTCTCTCTCTCTCTCTCTCTCTCTCTCTCACACACACACACACACACACACACACACAGAGACACACACACACACACACACACATCAGATGTCTAGCGGCTCGGAAAATGGAAGTAAATGAGTGTTCATGTATAAATGAGTTTATTAATGTCTCCATATAGTCCATACTCCATCTGGTGGTTTATAATGTGTGTGTTAACTATATAGAAAAAGATAAACTGCATAGAGCGGTGGAACAACAAACAAGTTAAAAAGACCTAAAGACCATAAACAATATAAATTTATTTTACCTAGTTCTATTTGGGATTCCATAACACATTATCTTGTGTTTAGGCAAACTTTATTTAGACATATTTAAGCCTACAGCGGTTTTATTTGTGTTTTACCATTTCTTATAAATACGACAAAAAAAGCTTTAATTCATTATGATACAGTGTGAATTACATATTACAAATCATAACGCCGCTTTTATTAATGCGCTACATGAAGATAAAATTGCTTAATTGTTTAATTGCTTATATCCGAATAACAAAGGCCATTTTGAAGGAAATAGATAATCTTAAAATGCAGCAGGTGTGGACCATGTCTACATGGGCTACCCCTCATAGGGGACATGTATTACCTTCCCAAAGGACGTGTAACATGTAATGTGTGTTCCTTATTAAGTGTATATGGATGGTTATGTTGTGACATAATCAATGATTATGCTAAATACTTCATGCTATATACTAACACTCATATATGCTCCAGACCATACTAAACACAATCCGTACGACATTAACTCCGTTCTATAGACATTAACTCAATTTATTTAAACCTTCAAAATACAGTACTTGTGGTTAATTTCTATTTCTATTCGATTCAATTTATTCAGAAATGGGGATTTCGAGGTAGCCTTGAACAAGTTTCTTTGGTAAAGATCCACCAAATCTTTCCACGGGCTTTACTTGAACTCCAGGCCATGACTTTAATTTTATATCAGTCAATTAAAGGCCACAACGGAGTTGAAGGTGACATACCTAAATAACTTTACTTTAATATTAAAATAAAATAGATAAAGTTAATGTACTGACTTATGTTATCTCCTGTACGTGTTATAGATTTAGCTATTTATAAAAACTGACAACGTCATATCCTGAACGTCCATTACTAATTGTGCTACAGCATTTGTACATTTCAAATTAAATATTTAAATTTAAATACTCCATTTATTTACTAAAAGAGAAAATTATTGATGATGCCTGTAATTATTTCACAAAATATAGTACAACAACTTCCAAATATTCTCATAAAGACAGACTTCCAAATATCAAAGCAATCATGGTAATTACAAGATATGTTAAATTTACTGTTTTAGCAGTGACATAGAAATGCTGTCTTTGAACATGATATACATAATCAAGTCTATATATGGTTCTATTTATTTTACGCCAATCGTTAGTTATGAAGTACGATTCATTAAATAAACGATAAACGAAACTCTACGAAATTCAGGATATAGATTTAAGAAATAAAGCTTGCGATATACATTAATTTTGGCTGGCTGTAACTATAAGGAAAAAAATGTATAAACATGAAAAATTGCTGTCAATATTAATGTTCACATGAGACAAAATCCAACTAGTTCTTTGAGAGTGTCCCCCTCCCCCCTCCCCCCTAAATCCCTGTCCTAATCAAGTAAGAATATAATGAGTAGGCAAACCAATGTACAAGTTAAAATTAAGACCACCTATCACAATTAAAATGAAGCTTCTTAAGTTTAAACCTAAGACCCGAGTTTGATTCTCGCCCGAATAGGAATCTATTTAGTGACGAACTCATACAATAAAATCCTTAGTCACATCGTGGGTAGAAAAGAGTTGTTACTTGTAGATAACCCGTCCCAATTAGCCATAGCAGCAAAAAGTGTAATAAATAATAATAAGATCCAATCGAGAGGAACAAAAAAAAAAAAGAAATTAACAAGTAGAAAATATAAATAAAACATGATTACTATTTGAATGCCAGAAAAAATCTTGTTACAGATTTAATTTTTATTTATTTAGGACAGAAAATACAATGCTTACTTCTATTTAGTTTAAAATCATTTACAATCAATTATTCTTCATCAAAACAAAATAGCTGATTTCCCTTAAGGAAAATCTGCTAATATATAAATATTAAATTAAACTGAGGTACTCTTAATTGTAAAGTTATCTACAAAGAACATCAATTTCATTAAAGGAGAAGACATTCAACTATATCGTAATTAGGGCCCAACATGAAAAACAAAACGACTAGTTAAAACATTACCAATGACCCTCATAGAAACCACACACACAAATCACAAGATTTGAAAGACACAAATGTCTTTGAAGGGCCTTTCTCCTAATAACGAGTTCATTGCTGTCCCTACCGTGCTATGTCCATCCTCCTATACAGGCTTCAGACGTCTTATCTCTTTATTTACACTAATCATCATTAAATGCTCAATCATCCTACATTGATGATAAATACAATACTCAAAACTAAATATCAGACGAAACAAATGTCCAATCTCATCACTAATAACAAACTTCAGTCAAGCACTATAATTGAGTAGTGGGATTCTTTTTATGTTCCAATGGTTTCTTCGCAGTTTAGTCAACGCACCTGATTTTTTTTCAAAAAAAAAGATTAACATTGGAGAGAATTGTGACAGAAACTTTACACAAATTAAGGGAAACAAAGAAATTTAAGGGAACATTACACAATAATTAAATAAAAATTGTCATTTCGACAATACATGCGTTACGTATGATTCAGCATGTAAATAGTCTTAAGTTTCTCGGTGGGAACTGTAGCAATAAGACTCTACGGTTTCCGTTAGTTTGCCTGAACCGGTCCGGATTCCCCGTCTCCTTATTTGTCTTTCCACTAATTTGTCACTCGTCTCTACTCTTCCGCCACTTGCGTTATTGTTGTGGTTGACAGGACTCTCACCTTGACCTCTTCCTTCTCCCGACCTCGACAACCTGATTGCCTCTACTCCCTTTCAATCACCTACCCCAGCAGTGGCCAGTTGGAGTTAGTCTCAGAAGCTACCCTAAATACTAATTCGGTTCAAATATTTAGAACTAATCTACTATAAAAATCCGTGTTGAAATAGTTGGCCTGTACACGTTTTTATTGGCACAACGAACAAATTTATTTCCTCCTCAGAATTATTGGCAAATAATTTCAAAATTTCTGTTTTGATTTCATCTCTGTTTTTAGTGTTTTCTCTCTGTTTTGCGATCCTCTTATGTTTTGTGTTCTATGTTCCTTTTCTGGCTTGTGTTCCTTTTACGTTTTGTGTCCCTCATCGGTTTTGTTTAATTTTTTTTTGTATTGTTTTGTTTCCATTCGAGTTTTGTTTTGTTTTGTTTTTTCAGTTACAAAGAATTTGTTTAGAGCAACATTGCCAAAGCTGCGAAGCTCCAATAAATAAATAAATTAAAAATTATAATTCCCTGTAAAAAATAAAACTGTTTATTTCATAAATAAGTGCACATATTAATAACATGAATATAACTTGGTTATTCATTTTAATTCTAAATGTAAGAAACAGAAAACAATTCGTAGTAACATAACCCTGGCTAGAAAAGGGTGGTAACCTGTAGATAATCCATCCCAATTAGCCTTAGTTGCAAAAGGTGGACGTTAATAAATAACATAAAAATAAATAATAATATAACCAAAAAAACCATATGTTAACAAAAGAAACACAATGATCATATGTTAACAAGAGTAAAACAATAATCATATGTAACACCTCATTTATTTACAGTGGTGTGGTGCCGTACGTAGGATGAGCTGGTCAACGTGTCTTTTGATGATGTGCCCATCATCTAGAACAGCGGTGTACATTACATTTCCTTGTTTTGCAGTTATACGGCCTAAGTCCCATTTGGTTGATCCGTCGACATACTCACGAGCCTGCGCCTTATTTCCAACATTAAATTTCCTATTGACTTGGTGTTCCTTTTCCCGATGTATTCTTGTTTCTAATATTGGAAGTATTTTAGAGAGGTTCGTCCTGATGTTCCTTCCTAACATTAGATGATAAGCTGATGTTCCAGTTGCATTGGGCGATTGTCTAAGTTGCATTAGGGTTTTTGTACTATATTTTGCAGTGTTTCCTTTTCTCCCTCCATAGATTTTAACGCCTTCTTGACAGTCTGTACGTACCTTTCAGCCTGACCGTTTGAGTTCGGATGGTATGGAGCAGATGTTATGTGAATAATTCCTCATTCATTCATGAAGTTTCCGAACTCTTGGGAAATAATTTGTCTTCCATTATCGGATACCAATATGTAAGGAAAACCAAAAGTTGAAAATATTGTTCGTGATCTTGGATTGTCCAGGTACTTGTAGTTGTTCTTGTCGGTATTACTTCCACCCACTTACTAAAAGCATCGACTAATATAAGGTACTGTTGACCACCTGTTGGTCCTAAGAAATCAACGTGCACCCTCTCCCATGGATTAGAAGGATGTTCCCTTGGGTGGACAGTTTCTCTCGGGTTGTTACGTTTTTCAATGCATTGTCAACATTCAGCAACCATCTCTTCAATATCCTTGTCCATGTTTTTCCTTCGAATATCCAGCGATTCTACTCATGAGAGACGATAATGGCCAGCTGAAAATTATATTTATGCATGTTAATAAATTGTTGGCATAACTGGGAACAACTACCTACCACTTTCACTCTTGTTCAGGAATGTTTTATTTAACTTATTGACTAGTTAAATAAATTTATCTGGCAATAAAAATCTCTTTCCTACCAGTAGCCGACTCGGGGTGACATCTTTTAATCAATGCAAACATATCTCAGATCATAAAGTTAATAAATACCTTAACTAACATTGTTTGCCTCTCCCTCGCATTCAGCATTGTTTTTAGTAGATTTCCCTTAAGGGGAATCAGCTATTGACGTTGTACTCATGACGTGAATTTCGAAACATTTCTTCAAATGTCCATCGATCCTACCAAGGATATGAAGAAAATGAGGTGCATTGAAAACTATACTTGACACACGGTGAATAATTCAAATCATAAAGATTTATAATTAAATAGAATTTATTATAATTAAATATTATCTATAATGTTCATATTTCCTCTCAAAAACCAATCCGTGAATATGAGCATAGTTATATAAATAATTCTAAATTTGGATAGAATGCAATTCCATCTTTTCATAGGAAATAAGTTAACACAATTAACTATGTTACCCTCCCGAAAACTTCCGCCCCCACTTCATCATCAACAATGCTTTACTTAAATTATTTATTTAAAACATTAAGAAAACATATTTTCTAGCAATGTATATTACTGGTTTAAACAAATAACAGTGATACCCTAAAAATAATTTTATTTTTATTCTATAATTGAGGTGAGGGAAAGATATTGTAGCCCTCCCTGAAAACTAAAATCATATTGAGTTTAAGCGCTTATTGCCTTTTGTTATAATGACCTTACCAAGTAACGTTCAATAGTAATAGATAGTACATAGTCAATTCAATAACGTCAACATATCGGAGGAAATAAGATAATTTATACCACAATTAAAGAGTTTGATTCGCACAACTTCCGCTGTCATGCGTTGTGTGAATTCAGCATGACTCTCTTTAAATAGTAAATTATACAAATTAAAGAATCTTCAATTTTAAATTTATATTGGAAATAAATAACGAATTTATTTTCTAATTAAAATAAATAACATTTGAGATGCGAAGGAGGCGGAGATTGGTTACCTCCCTAATCCAAATCATAGAACTATCATATAAATCTAAAAACATAATTGACACTTTTTGAATTGTCAAATATACCTATATTAGAAACACTTTAATGAGTGATAACGAATTGTTGACTCCCGCTATAGTTTTTATTCCTAATTCACATACTGAATTTTGTTTAGTTCGGTTCAGTCTTTCGTGTCCAATATAATTGTAGACTCCTGCTATAGATTTTTAGCTTATATCTCATTTAATCTTCGGTATACAACCAAAGTGTATATAATAAAAGTTACTTTAAATAACAAAAACAACGTTTTTTATGTGTATCATTGTCGAAAAACCAATAAGAAACGAAATATCCCGGTTTTTCATTTCAGGCTTCCTTTATAACCCTCACTTCTGCTCATTTCTACCAATGTTGGTACAGCTTATAATCATGGAAGAATTAATGCTGATTCACATACCGAGTTTTGACAAGTTCGCTTTAATCTTTAGTATCTGATAAAATTGTTGGCCCCCGCCTTAGGTTTTAGTGTATATCTCGTTTATACTTTGTTACACGACAAAAACGAATATAACAAAAGTTACTCTAAATAACAAAATAAACAACTTTTGTCATGTGCATATTTGCAGAAAACCCAATAGGAAACGAAATATCGCTATTTTTAATTTCAGGCCTCCCTTATAACCCCCACTCCTGTTCGTCTCAGAGAATATTAATATACCCAAAAGTCTAAGTTGGGTTAGTAGTAATACACATACCAAGTTTCATAAAATTCGGTTCAGCCGTTCATGCGTGAAAAGGTAACAAACACACAAAACGAAAGAAACAAAATGCAGGTGTCTATGACATGTGAAACGAAAACTTATCGTAAAATTTCGCAAAAAAAATCAGTGTACAGACAGGTTACAATTTTTTATATATATATATATATATATATATAGTTATATAGTTATATATAGTTATTAATCCATATTTTAGTTTTCGGCCATTTATAAACCCCCTCCTACTCATGCATATTTACAATAAGTTGTTATATCATGAAACACTTTATTCCAAGGTTAAATATCAAATATAGTTTTTATTGAACTTTTACTTTGATAGATTAGTGAAATACGTTATGTGCTGAAGTCATCAATTAAGATTTTTTTCTGTAATCGTTGAATAATGGTAACATTACTAAACTGAAATGAGTGAAGAAAGTGAAACATTTTGCAATAAAGTGAAGAAAGTAATCACTTTCTTCACAAGTGAAGAAAGTGAATTGCCTTCTTAATTAATATATATATATATATATTAATATAATAATAATTACCTTCCTTGTTTATAACCTGCACTTGTTTATAACTGGACTACTTCACAATCATTACTAGTTGTTTTATAACTATGCTTATAACCTTTCACAACCATGCTTATAACCTACCAACAACATACCATAATCTTCACAACATCCTAATTTTGTTCATACTCTGGTTAGATCTGATCAAGTATTACACGATTACAGAAAAAAATTAATATTACACTCGTGACGAAAGTAGAATTTACAACTCTCGTGAAATTACCACACTCGCTTCGCTCGAGTTGTAAAATGATCTACTTTCGTCACTTGTATAATAAATAACTATTTTGATGTACACCATACTCGGTATTTAACCTTTAGTTGACATTAAAGATCAGTTTTGTTTTTGACGGAAATCGGGCCTGGAATAGTGGGAGTTAGGGAGGGGCAATTAGTAAATTTAAAATATCTCCGTTATTATGTCAAATCGGATCGTAAAATGTTACGGAACCTATCTTGTTCAACTATTGGTGTTGTACGATTGTTATTCTATGCATTTTTTCGTAACTGAAGTATTAAGCGAGTTATTCATGCTTATTGTTTTCTGCCTTCAGTAACCCGCACCCCCTCCTAAAAATTGGCTTTTTAAAAATTTAAATAGAGAATATATGATGATATGGGATCACAAGTGTATTATACCATCACGTTGAAAATCTGCTTAGTTTACGCAGCCCCCGCGTGGCGGGCTTTTTTTGTTGTGTTTGTTATTGTCAGGAGATGATTCTTATGAAAGCAAAAATTAAGAAAGTTGCTCGGAACATTAGAAAGGCCTTAACGCAGGGGATGCGTAAACGAAGGAAATTTCCCACATGAAGTTTTACAATAGATAAATCTACATAATTTTACACTGAATACCACTCTGTATATTAAGTGAACGATCACACGAGAAACTTTGTCACCTTACATTTTAATAAACTCCAACAACAGAAAGCCACTCAACAACTGTAACAAACAGGTCAGCCAAACTCTCAGATCTGAATAGATACATAGAAATATTCTCCACCGGAAAGAAAAACAATTACTGAAATATATCTGAATATTGGATATTAATTTCATTAAAAACTATTTACTTCATCTAGTACTGTAATTTATAATGAACCAGAATAATGTTTATCTCAATCACTCTAATTTTAGAAATGCAAGAACAAAAGATGCGGGAGGGGGGGGGGGAACGTATTTGCAAGTATCTCATCTAGAAAAGATTTTTTAGGCAAAATATTTGATATTTCACATTGAAATAAGAAGGTTCATGGTATATTGGCTTATTCCTTGTGCTATGGCAAAGAAGGGGTTTTACTTAAGGCTTTAAACTAACAAATCTAAATATCTCAGTTAATATTCAGGATAGACAAAATATGCACATAACTATAGTTACAGATAATTACATTTACAATAAGATTGGTTCCATATAACTTTTCTATCTGACTTATAATAACGGCGATATTTCAAATTTTCGAAATTACCCCTTCTAAACCCCGGACTGGTCCGATTTCAGCCGTTAATGAACTTGATATTTAGTTTTGCATGAAACGCTTATATATCGAGTTTGGTAACGATAAGAAAAAAAAATTGTGACCGCTAGAGCGTTAGCATACGTACAAGTATATATATATATATATATATATATATATATATATATATATATATATATAACTATATATATATATATATAAGTATATATATAAATATATAATTATGAACGGGCGTATTTTCGTCATCTCCTGGGTTGGACATTTGTGGAACTTCTTCGAAAACCGTGTCATGATTAAAACTTGAGTAACTAAAAAAAAAAAAGAAGGAAATACCCCCATTTGAATGAAGAAGAAAGACATGATCTAATTTAGAGGCACTGGGATGATGGAAAGAACAGCATCTGGCTTAATAACGAGAAACCCAGATGTGCTTGAGCTGTATACCATACGAGGCGGCTGCAGTAAAGTGACATCAGTGTGGCCTTGCCTCACTTGGACTCAGCTCCATGAACTAAGTCTGGACGCAACGCGATATTTTTAGTTGTCCACGCTTACACTTCCTCTCTGCCCCTTGCCCCTTTATTTACAGCTGGTAATATCGTTCAATCTTAATTTAATGCCGAACTGCGGCAGTGCCTATCTCGAAACTATCTAAGAGAAAACAATTTCTGGGCTCATCCGATCCAATTTAACTATAACAAGCTCCCGTTATTGTAATACACTTAGTACATAATCGATGGTATACTGATACGCGCAATATAAGTTATTCTTTAGTGTTTATTCACTGTTCGATATTAAAACATAGTCTCATTTATAACATCTCGTTGTTTATTATAGTGAATAAAACATATATTGAAAAAGTTAGTCTCATAGATGCTTCGTAAACTAAACAAATTTTCCACATGCAAGACACAGTGAAGATGTCATCTCACATTCTATTTTGAATGTATCACGAATTAAGAAGCCCATAGTAGGTCAGGGATTCAAGCAGGATCAAAACTGATAATTCCGTTGAAGCCGAAATTTGTCACGATTATTTTACTTCGATTAATATTGTACATATTAATATATGTATGTAGATGACGCTGTCTGTGTCAGTCTTGAGCAAGAGAACTCTGCTTAATTTTCGCCGGCCATGCCACAAAATATTTTAAATTATATTTTCATATCTTATCTGCCTATCTATACATATGTCCAAAAAGGATAGTGACCATGGTTGCCTGGAAAGTCTGACAATATTCTAGCCTGTCCCATCTATTAGACCCCTTTAATAAAATCCCAATGGGTCAGATCCCTGTGAGCAGGTAGAGGAGATAGGCATTGCTAATGAGTGTCGTGTGCACGATCCACTCACTACTTCCCGCCAGCTTTGCCCTTCTCTCTCTCACCGCTATACACACACACACACACACACACACACACACACACACACACACACACACACACACACACACACCACATACACTCTCTTCCCGCACACAAATGTACAATTCTTCTTTCATCTTCTGTTCTTGTTCTTTCCATTCCCCCCTTACTTAAGCCTATTTTGGTCAATTAGTATATATCTCTAACTACTAAAAAAAAGGTATGTCACTCAAGTGCTGCGTAAACTAAGCAGCTTTCCTACGATTCAAGAATTACACGTTGATGATATCTCATGTTTTACTTTCTATTTCAGTAGATTCAGTTGGAAGCCAGAAGTGATCAGGCTATGCTAGCCATCGTTGAAATAAACATGGTTTCCCGTGAATTATAAATTATTAAATTAAAGTAAACGCTGACTAATCCCTTAAATTCCATCATATAACGATAATGTCCTTTCTGTACAGATGCTCTAGTTCACTCACTATCGTAGAACTCATTATTGTGGCCTCTTAGATAAGATCGGTGATCATTTGAAGAAAATTTCCAAACATCGGTTCTTGAATACATCTTCAATGTATTACATAAAATCTCCAGAGAAATGTACAGTACAAATTATTATTTCTAACATGTTTGCTATATATTAAGAATTAAATAAGAAGAAAATCTTGATCCACACGCTTCATTCTCATATTTCACGTCACAGTCAATTGGTATATGATGCGTCTAGAGGATGTGAGGAGGGAACAGAGAAGGCCATTCAGCTTATCCTAGGGTCCCCCACGTTGCCGCCCTGCCGGAACAGAAACAGAAAAAATAAACTAGCTAGACTAGAAGGCATCGGTTAATGTAATTTCTTAATACCGGCTTCTCTAGAGATCTATGTCTAGTGGACGTCTTGTCCCGTTACAACTTTCCGTTGTTCTTATCATGCTGGATGATGGCATGATCGCCTTCCGGGTGAAAAATTGCAAGACAGATTAAAACATGGATCGATCTATATGTTTTTTTTTTAGTACCTCCTCTCCCCTCTCCAGCTCTTGCGATTTCGTTTTAAGTTGTTATGTCACTTTGCGACTCATACGATTTATATTACAAGCTATATTTCAATTCTGGTTTACATGATCCGATTACTCTGGTAGAGTTGGAGATGAGAATATCCAGAATACGTCTTCGGTACAATTGCTCAGGAGTAATATGCTTATTTTTTGCATTCTTTGTATCTGCCTGTCTGTCTGTCTCTCCCTCATTCGCTCTACACCATCCCACTCTCTACACACACACACACACACACACACACACACACACACACACACATACTAGCTAAGGTTGCTCGGGATATTCTAATAATAAAAGTATTTGATATGCAAGGCTTCACTATGCACAATAATTCCCGTTTCCTGTGCATGTATCTTTTTTTTCAAAGTATCGACCATATAATCAATAATAAAGGATGGTATTTTGAACAGTCTAAGAATAAAGGTTTCATTCCGTGAAAGCGATTCAAAGACCTCCGTTGGCAGCAATTTTATGTAGATATTAACCATTATTAAAAATACTCTATTGTATATCTGGAGAGTAAACTTTATAATCACATTGATACATAGTATATTCAGTAAAGTAGCAAACATAACTGGGTACTCCTCCCCAGCATTCATACTTTTAAATTATTTTGTTATGAGAATTAAACAAATTCAAATTTCTGTGTATAACTCTACCTTACTCAATGAATATGCATCAACTCACCTCTAAGTATGAACCAATGAGAAGCCAGGAGGGGTGGGGCAGAAACGACAATAACTTTATCTGTGCATTCCCGCTATTATATGGCTTACACAAAACTTTGTCTAAACGGGAAGTTTTTTAATTTCTCCTCTCCTCTAATACAAGCACTATTAAAATGCTAGAGCTTTATGCATGCACTCAGAACATGTAAATTAATATTTGAACTTTGAATAAGACTCTTCAAAATACATTGGTTTATCGTTAATGTGAGATGAGGAGCGGATGAGAAAAGAAAAGTCCATCTCGCTGTCCTTCTTAAACTAAGCAGATTCTCTATTTGGGCGTTTACTGGCATGGAAATCAAGAAAGTACGAATAACTCGCTTAGTATTTGAGTAACGAAAATTTGTATAGAACAACAATTGTAGAATATCAATAGTTTAACAATATTGACATTTTAAGGCCCGACTCATAATAACGAAGATATTTTCAATTTTCGAATTACCACCCTCCTCTTAATGGTCCGATTTAAGCCAATAGCAAATGTGATCTTTAGTGTTGATTCAAATTTTTAAATATCAGGTATGGTATAGATAAAATAAAAATTTCTGAGACAAGAACATAAAATCTTAAATGTCCATGTATGTAATCACACAAATGCTGGAAGTACCCAGTCAGTATTTTTATTTTAAATTAGTCCTGGAATAGTAAATTATAATCAAAGAGTTAGATAGAATAGAACTTTCTGCTACAAACGATTTGTAGTGCTTTATTACAATATGTTTTAATTTATTGTATTAAGGCAGTAACTTCCCGTGGAGCAGTTACTCACAAATTTGGTTCTACAACATTCTGAATGCTAGAATTCGTTCTTCGAGAAATGAACAAAATGGTTAGGTTTTTGGTATTTTTTGTTTAACCAAAGCAAGGAGATTGCTGCCTAAGCAAGCACTCGCTCGCAAATTTGAGTGTGCCTGAGTGAGTGAGTGTAAGAGCTTCCTGATTTCTTAGACAGTGAAGTATTGATTATGGGCAAGAAAATAAATCACAAACTGATAATGATTATAGTTGATTCTAATCATTTTTCAGATTCCCCATATGCGTCGAGAGGTGATTGAACTGTGGCTTATCGATATAACTGACTAGTGTTCATTGTCAAGTATCTGCGGCCAATGGTAGGATATGATAGAGATTTATGAGGGATGGCAGACAAACGTCTTCAATAAATTTATTCTCCCAGCAATTGTGACAAGTGAGCCATACAAATAAAAAGCCTTTAGTAACAGATTAGCAGTCTATATTTGGTTCTGACTTCACTTCCTATGAAGCAAATGTATTATACTTAATTAAAAAACGTCTGGCTCCATTTACGAAGGCTTTCCATTTATATAGCCTTAACTAGAGATATTACAAACTTCAAGTTTTTACTTTGCCTAACAAGTTATCGTGGTACCTGATCCGTGGTTACCAATTTAAGGACTCTTACCAATTTAGAAGCTCTGCTGTTGGTTAAGTGAGCGTTGCGGGTAGTCATCATTTTCTCATCAAAACTGAACAAAGTAAATTTAGAAAAGAATCAAGTGTAATTAATAATTATTTTTTGGAAAAAATAAACACAATGTAATCTCAAATGAAAGATAAAAAAATTCAGTGTGAAGGATGAACCTGTTGAGGAACTTTCTACCAATCTGGTGAGTTGCAGCCTTAGATCTCCGCGTTCGTTGATTTTCAAATTGTTCCTTTGTTTAGAAAATGTTTGTAACCAAACAGGACTTTTTCGACAAGGCATGAGGATGGAGAAGCGATAGCCGTCCGCTTTCAGTCGTTACGAACTTGTTTTTTTGTTTGGTTTTTTACATAAAACGATTATATATCGACTTTGGTAACGGTAACACAAAAATTACGATCGCTAGACCGGCAACATATATATAATTTTGAACGGACCATATTTTCGCCATATACTAGGTAGGATCAATGGACATTTGAAGAAATATTTCGAAAATCGAACCATGAGTATTACCTTGATAGCTTAATCCCCCTGAAGGGAAATCTGCTAAAAATAGTAAGCAGGAGGCATCACATCCTGATTAGCCTTAAAAGCATAAGTGGGAAATAAAAATAAAATAAATTGAAAATATTTATTTAACTTGAAAATATTTAGACTTAGTGGAAGCAAATGTTCATCTTTGAGTACGAACTAGTGGTGTGATTTTCGGTGTACGTGAAATAAACTATTTTTCATTTTGGTGAAAGTGATTTATTCGATGAGTGTAGTTTAACTACAATTTTATTTTATTTTTATTTTATCAGGCCTGAAATAAATAAGCCTTATGCATTGTTGAACTGCCCTCGCCTAAGTTGGCACGAAGCACCTCGGAACGTTTGAGACGGCCAGTTCGAGAGGTTGCTATTAAATTTTACGAGAGCCCGCCTTCGCTTTCATTAACTACGCCCGCCGACGCCACTTTAAGAAATTAAAACAAAATGGCTGCCCTCCATAGCCCGACGGTGTGCTATATACTTCACAAACACATAAAACATCTCGGCATACCATATACATTTTATCACTACTCAGCCAGTGTGTGTGTGTGTGTGTGTGTGTGTGTGTGTTGTGTGCGTGTGCAATGTGAAATGTAGACATTTCCCTATTCAAAACAAGTTCAAAAGTAATAATTGACTACCAAAAACCATGTGCTACGGTCCTTGGCGAGCTCCTGCCATCATCTTCCTCTATGGCGGGTCATGAGAATTATATATATTTTAATTTATCACACACTTTAAGGATAGTTGATCAATAATAAACTTCGCAGTTACTATTTAGACTACACTTCACTAGGAATAATCGATATATATTTTTATTTATGTACGATGTATCGATATAAATCAGCTGAGTTGACCCGTCATACTTTGTAATCCATTTCATGACTGACATGTCCAGAGGTCGTATAGAAAGATGTAGCCATTTGTTTAGTTGGATTTTGTTAAGCAAATCTAGAAGTTTCTTCTAATCCTGAATTATTGCAGCCTCATTCACGCATCCAAATATCCCTTCAAGGGCAGGGCGTGGGCAACCTTTGACATGTTGTGGGCCAAACTTTAATGTGCAAAAACGTTCGCAGGCCGCTTTTAAAAGTAGTGGATTTTAAAGTAGTGTTCATAACGATAGATGTCAGACATGAAATTTTAACGACAAGGTAATTACAATACAATTTATTAAAATAACAAAATGAAATGAAAAAAATAGGTACAACATGGTACAATCAATGAGTTTGAGTTTGGGAAGCTAGTACATCGATGTTTGGATTAATTCCACTGATACAAAGATGAAAAGAATTCTCCAAATTATCGTCTGTCAGCCTTGTACGATGTTTTGATTTATTAACTTTCATCAATGAAAAAAAAATTTTCGCATTTAAAAGCACTGCAAAACACACGAATCTTCCTCATTTGGAGTTAGTTTTGTTTAATTGGGTTGATCAAACTTTACCGCGGGACGGAGTTGTCCTCGTATGCTCTAAGGGCTCCTCTCTCCTTGAAAAAGGAGTCCAAGTCTCACTGCCATACACAACTGCAGGCTCAGTTAAAGATGGGAATTAAGTAATTTTGTTTTTTGAAATGTCGATGGTTTTTGGTTCATTGAACACCACTACGAAATTACACAAGTCCGCAACCATGAGCTGGATAAACTAAGCAGATTTTCCATGTGCTGGGTGTCACATTATTGATCTCTTATCCCATAAATTGTCTAAGTCTAAGTCAAAAAAAAAAAGTCCGTCACGCAGGGGCTGCGTAAACTAAGCAGATTTCCCATGTGAAATTTTACAATAGAGAAATCTGCACAATACCATCGTGATTAGATAATGAGAAATCGTTCAGTTAATTCAAATAAATTCCCAACTGAAACGGCTTCTGAATTGTAAGAATAATTTATATTTTAATAAATTTTAGTAGTCCAAGAACTAAAGAAGGGGGGGGGGGGCGGATGAACAGAACGTATTTGCATAAATCTCCCAAAGTAACGAAGGTAAGGCAAGGTTAAAAACGACAGGTTAGAAGAAGCTTCCGCCTGAGCCAAGAAATGACGAAGATGGCCGACTTCATAAAAATGCCAATATCTCGGTTAATATTCAAGATAGAGAATAAATGTATATAACAATATTTATAGTAAATTTAATTTGCAATAAGATTGATTCTCTACAATTTATCGATCCGACGTATAGAAACGGAGATATTTCGAATTTTCGAAAATCCTCCCCCTCTAAACGCCCCCTCCCACTGGTCCGATTTCAGCCGTTAACGAACTTCATCTTTCTTTTTTACATAAAACGACTAAATATCGAGTTTGGTACCGATCAAACAAAAATTGCGACCGCTAGAGCGGTAACAGACAAATATATAGATAGATAGATCTATATATAATATATCTACTAGCTCAGATACTGATTTGAGGCTGAATGGTGGTGGTATTTTTTTAGCAAGGCTTTACTTTGCACAATATTTTGACATTTAGTGTTTAGGGTTAATACCCGTTGTTGGCATTTGACAATGAAATATCGCGAATTTTTGTTTCAGGTCCCCCTTATAACCCCCACTCCCGTTCTAACCTAAAAATTTTAATATAGCTTATAATCATGGAAGAATTAATGCTAATTGACATACCGAGTTTTTTAAGCTCGGTTTAATCGTTAGCGCCCAATGAAATAGTTGACTCAGGCCTCCCTTATAACCCCCACTCCTGCCCGTCCCTAGAAATGTTAGTATTGCTTATTATAAGGATGACGTTAGTTATAATTCTCATACCGAGTTTGGTTTAGTTAGGTTTAGTTTTTTGTGCCAAAAAAATTGTTGACTTCCGCAGTAGTTTTTAACGAATAACTCATTAATACTTAGGTATACGACAAAAGTGTATATAACAAACGTTATTTCAAATAACAAAATAAACAACTTTAGTTATGTGCATAATTGCCGAAAATGCAATAGGAAACGAAATATCACTATTTTTAATTTCAGTCCTCCCTTATAACCCCCACTCCTGTCCGTCCCTAGAAATGTTTGTATGGCTAATTATAAGGAAGGCGTTAGTGCTAATTCACATACCGAGTTTGGTTTAGTTCGGTTGAGTTTTTTGTGCCAAATAAAATTGTTGACTTCCGCTATAGGTTTCAGCTTTTATAATTTGGTATACGAAAAAGGTGTATATTACAAAAGTTACTCTGAATAATAAAATAAACAATTTTGTTAAGTGCATTTTTTCCGAAAAAACAATAGGACACGAAATATCGCTATTTTTAATTATAGGCCTCCCTTATAACCCCTACTCCTGTTCGTCCCAGAGGATATTAATATAAAGTCTAAGTTGGGTTAGTAGTAATACACAAAATTCGATAAACAAACAAACAAACAAACAAACAAATAAACAGACACTAAAGAAACAAAATGCAGTTATGGTGTCTATGACATGTGAAACGAAAAGTTATCGTGAAATTTCGCGAAAAAATCAATGTACAGACAGAGGTTACATATATATCTAGATATATATATAAAATTGTAACCTCTGTCTGTACATTGATTTTTTTCGCGAAATTTCACGATAACTTTTCGTTTCACATGTCATTGACACCATAACTGCATTTTGTTTCTTTGGTGTCTGTCAAACTCGCTATGTGAATTAATACTAACGATTTCCTTATAATAAGCCATACTAACATTTCTAGGGACGGGCAGGAGTGGGGGTTATTTATTTAGAGTAACTATATATATATATATATATATATATATATATATATATAGTTTTGAACGGACTTCATTTTCGTCATCTACTAGGTAGGATCGATGGACATTTGAAGAAAAATTTCAAAAATCGCGTCATGAGTACAACCTCAATAGCTGATTTCCCTTCTGCTAATAGAAGTGGAAGTTTACTGATCTCTGAAAACCAGAAAGTGATGTTAATTCGATTAATAGTTAAGCTATAAAAAATAGTATAGAATACAATTGTAGAGCATAATCAGTTAAATAAGATTGATTCTAAAACATTTACCGTTCAAGGGTACAACTTCAAAATCTGATTTTCCTTAAGGGAAATCTTCTAAAACATTGCCCTTTGCGATAAGTAACCTTGATAACTGATATGCATTGAGGGGTTTCAGGCAACGCATTTGAATTGTGAATCCTGGGGCAAAATAAATGATACTGTGGTTTTCTCCGATGTAGATATATGATCAATTTTAAGAAACGTGACTTGGAAATGTAGCTGTAAACACTGATTTGGAGCTATAGTTCCTGGCGGAAGCTATCTGTTAGGAGAGAGGTTCCGCAAGACAAATGGAGCTCCTGCTGGCGATCTAGAGATAACCTATATTTATGGACACGACCGTGTGTCAGTTTGCTTACATTCCAGAATTAATTACAATGAGCATCTACGCACTGAATAGCAATTTTCACAACTTCATAACAGTAAATTGCGTGGGAAATATAGACCTTAAAGTTGTAATTAATTAATCATCCTTTCAGCAACTGCTATCCAACAAACAAAATAAAGTCCGTCACGCAGGGGCTGCGTAAACTAAGCAAATTTTCCACTTGCTGGTATAACACACTTGTGATAACCTCTCGCCAGATATTATCTATTTCTAAGTAAAACAAAAATGAGGAGAGGGTACTGAAGCCTGAAAACAAGAATAACTCGCTTAATACTTAGCAGATTTATGAAAAACAATGCATAGAAAGATAATTGTAGAACATCAATAACTTAAACTTATAATAACGGAGCTATTTTGAATTTTCGAATCCCCCTCTCCACACCCACGATACACCAATAGTACACCCACGATTTCAACCAATAGATATTAGGGTCTTTAAAGTTGTCTGAAATGGTTAAATATCGAGGTTGGTATACATAAGATAAACATTTTCCACTAAAGAACGAAAACTCGTAATTGATGATCCCACCACAACATATTTGCATGTTTCATTTACATGAAATCATAGAGATTCCAACATCTCATCCCAGGCCATAATATTTGACAACTAAAACGAACATAGAAGTTTTTAGCACTGAAGATTAAAGAGAAAAAAATATTTCCTGATTTCATCCGTCTGTACTGTTGAAAATATCTTGGATAATATTAATCATAATCATGGATTGGATTCATCATAGTTATTAAAAACCATTACTGAGGTAGCTATGTTAAAGAAGTATTTAGGTAGAATAATGAGTGTAAATGTTATTCCATCCAAGGCTCTCTGAGTTCTTACTTTTATTAAATTTTACAGTTTTCTGGAAAATCGAAGAACTATTGCTGAGTTTGACAGACTAAACGTTAAGTGGTTACTATTCAATCCCAATTCGTTGTTCAAAACATTACTGGTCACAAATATCTTATTAGTGGATAGAATTTTTTTATTATAAACTAAGTAATATTCACGATTTCTATTCCCAAAAGCAGCCCCAAGCAGATCAAGTACACCTATTTTATGTATTTAGTAGCCTAATTATTGTCAAGCACAACAGACGGGACATAATGCTGAGTTAGTAAATGAAACCGTCCATGAATTAGCTTAGTGAGCAGTAAGGCAGTCTGTGCTTTCGAAGCAAATACTTGAGTTCTTAGCGAGCCTTAGAAATTTGTTTCAATTTGAATTGAACATGGGATTTTATTTATTTTAGCACCAAAAAATCCCTTATCTCATGCTCGTAATTAAGGCTTGACCCTGTATATAATCTGGACTCTATTTGCTTCCGTTTAATACAATATTAAACGTTAAACGTATAGGAGAGCCTTCACCCTGTCATCCGTGTCCATCATATCGACCGGTACACCCATATTGACCATCCTTTTGTATCATAATTTTAATAACGTTTAATCAATATTTTCGATAGTGTAAAGCCCCTTAATAAGTAAATACAGACCACTAAGGCATTTGATAATTATTCTAATTATATTGCTATTTTGTATTTCAATGTTTTTACTAACTAAAATGAAAATTATTTGATTTTAAAATGTAGTTCTCCTTAATATTTCATTCATTTAATTCGTTAAAATGTTCGATAATATTTGCATTCTAGGTTTGGAGAAATCAAAAATTCATTTCTACTATTTACTGTATATAAAAACTAAACTAAAAGGGCATTATCTATCAGAGTTCAGAAATGTTTACATACGATTAGAATTAAATTCATCGATATCTTGTCTTGTACTCATATTTTAGCACAAAAATGGAAATCATGTTTTCTCCAAATTCCTTACAAAGGTATTATTGACTTACAGATACGAATTATGTAAAGGTGAACAAGAATTTACTTTACTATAATGATGATGGATAATTTATGTTATAGTTTTTATACCATATTACAATTCCTGCTATTGTTTTCAACTCACTTCATCCATAAATTAACAGATGGCTCTAGCCTTGAAAATACCTCAGATAGGTGTTGAAGCGCCGAGATCTGTAAATGCGCTCGTAGAGCTGTGAAGGTTTCGCTGAGCTGCAACAAAAAAGGCCGAAACCGGAGACGAGGAGGCAGATTCCTAGAAGCCCTGCGGTCAGTTTCCTGTGCCCTTAGCAATCCATCACTCAGCAGATGCTGTTCCCAGGCTGTTCTATACTTCCCCCATTGGACTCCACTCCTTATCACCGATACTCTGATAACATTCTAAATTGTTCTTTGAATGTAAACGCATTTTGTGTACTTCATGAAGAACCTGATCTTTTGTGTACTTCAACCTGATCTTTTAATCTGTTTTATATATTTTACAGATAACAGATAACTTTTCGTTTCACATGTCATAGACACCATATCTGCATTTTGTTTCTTTCGTGTAGGTTTGTTTGTTTGTTTGTTTGTTTGTTTGTTTGTTACCTTTTCACGCATAAACGGCTGAACCGAATTTTATGAAACTTGGTATGTATATTACTACTAACCCAACTTAGACTTTAGGCTATATTAATTTTCTCTGAGACGAATAGGAGTGGGGGTTATAAGCGAAGCCTGAAATTAAAAATAGCGATATTTCGTTTTCTATTGGTTTTTCGGCAAATATGCACATAACAAAAGTTGTTTATTTTGCTATTTAGAGTAACTTTTGTTATATAAACTTTTGTCGTATACCGAAGTTTAAATGCGTTATACGCTAAAAATTATAGCGGGAGTCAACAATATTATTTGCCAAAAAAGACTCTACCGAAATAAATAAAACTCGGTATGTGTATTAGCAGTGAAGCCTTCATTATAATAAGCCATACCAATATTTCTATGGACGGGCAAGAGTGGGGGTTATAAGGGAAGCCTGAAATTAAAAATAGCGATATTTCGTTTCCTATTGGTTTTTCCGCAAATATAAACATAACAAAAGTCGTTTATTTTGATATTTGGAGTAACTTTTGTTATATACACTTTTGTCGTATACCTAAGTATAAATGAGTTATACGTTAAAACTTTAACCAACAATTTTATTGGGCACTAACGGCTGAACAGAACTTAACAAAACTCGGTATGTCAATTAGCATTAATTCTTCCATGATTATATGTTATATTAAGATTTTTAGGTTCGAACGGGAGGGGGGTTATAAGGGAGGCCTGAAATGAAAATTCACCATATTTACATGTATAAGAGACGGGAAATATAAAAATATCGAAGACAGTGAAGCCTTATCGAACAAATAATTCTATTATTAGCAAATCCACGGCAACGACGGGTATCAATCCTAAACACTGGGACGGGTAAATGTCATAATATTGTGCAATGTTAAGCCTGCTAAAAAATACCATCACCATTCAGCCTCAAATGAATTCCCGGGCGAAGCCGGGTATCTGAGCTAGTATATATATATATATATATATATATAAACATATAGGAATAACAACATAAGTAGACAAAAAGATAAAAGTTCTGAATCCTATGAATGAAAATGGACTGACTCCTCAAGTTGGAGTTGACATATTCTAAAATCTCATGTTTTTGTAGGGCGGGGGGGGGGGGCAGGAGCCTTTCATTTAGCGTGAATTAACGTTATCAGATTTTTACATAGAAATAGAGTATATGTGGTACACAAGTATTCTAAACATGCACGAGGGAAATCTGCTTAGATTATGAAGCCCCTGCATGTTAGACATTTTAATATGTTTAGCTACTTCAATCAAATTATCTGTTTTGTATTTCTTATTATAGTTTTCCACGTTCCAGAGAGTATATACCGTCCACGCCGAGAATAAAAACATTCGCCATAGAAACAGGCAAATATTTGTTCTCGTCAAATTAAATTCGAAGAGACAAAACTTTTACATAAAGAAGACCACTTAGGTAGAAGTACTGGTACCTCTCAAAATAAACAAGAGAACAAATACAATAATCGTCTTGGACTGTTCAGAAGATTTCCGTCATTATGAGCCGGATCGTAAAATGTTATAGAACGAATCTTGTTAAACTATAGATGCTCTGCAATTGTTCTATACATTTTTTCGCAACTCAACTATTAATCGAAAATATTGTTTGAGATCATCATGCATTGCAACGATAAAAAGTAAACGTAACAAATCACCCAGTTGCAAGATCATCACGTTGACAATGAGCTGATTAAGCACTCTATATCCGTTAATTAAATTAATTTAATAATTAATCAACTACTTAGCTGTGATTCTAGATTTGTATATAAAATACGTTTGGAACTATAACTTAGACGAAAAAAAAACAATATATATATATATATATATAGGGAAGGTACACTAACATTAAGTAATAATAGTGGAGGATATCACCTAACCAAGGGGACACGATACCTTGAAAATTTTGTATAATTTTCTTTTCTAAAGTGGTACAATATGCAGAATACATTCTTTGAAATTTATTTTGCTACTAAATCAATTTAGATAAGAATAAGTCGGAATTCATTACCAAACCAAATGAAGTTTTCTCAAAGATTTTGTGAAAGAGAACTAATTTGGTGGAGCATATGTGTGTGACGTAATAGCAGTAAAATTATTTCCAAAAGGGAGAAAGGACAGTCTAATGTTCATCCGTAAATCTCCACAATATATTGGTATTTAAAACTTCAATGCTAGACTTTTTAAGATAATACTCAAACAATCACCAATATAACTTTTCCAACCACTCCAAATTTACTCCCTCGAAATGAGAGTACGATGAATGTTTTAGAGCATACCTAACTATGGTCTGTAATGAATAAATATTACACGACACATATGTGTACTTGTGTTGTAGCAACATTTCCAAAGATAGAAACGTGGGAGGTGGACTTTTCTGGCAGATCTCCCTTATAGAGAAATCAGCTATTGAGGTCGTACTCATGACGATGTTTAGTAAACTTTCTTCATATTTTCTTCAAAAAATTCTACCTAGTAGATGAGGAAAATGAGGTCCGTTCAAAATTATATCCTTATTGTTCTATTACCACTCAAGCGATCGCAATATTTCTCTTATCGCTACAAAAATCGTAATGTGTAAAAAGAAAGATTTATAAGGTCCGTTCAAAATTATATCTATCTATCTATCTATATACATATTTTTCTATTAACTCTCTAGCGGTCAAAATTTTTTTTTGATCGTTACCAAACTCCATATTTAATTTTTTTATGTAAATAGAAACATCAGTTCGTTGATGGCTGAAATCGGACCAGTGGGAGGGGGTTGGGTTTTTTAGAGGTGGGATTTTCAAAGATTCGAAATATCTGCGTTACTATACGTTGGATCGAAAAATTGTATAGAACCAATCTTATTGCAAATAAAATGTACTATAAATATTGGTATATACAATTAGTTTCTATGTTGAATATTGACCGAGATATTTGCATTTTTCAGTTTTCAGAGCTCACCCCCCCCCCTACTCATGTCACATAAGCAATCCTCTGTTATATAATAAAGCACTTTATTCTGAGCTTAAATACCATTTAATGTGTTTCAAGAGACCTTTATTAAACGAGATACTTGCAAATACGTTGATGTTGATCGCTCCCTCCCTCCTTCATAAGTTCTTGGATTACTAAAATTTGAGTAATTGAGATAAAAATTATTCTAACTCATTATAAATTGCAGTAATAGATATAGTAAGTAGTTTTGAATAAAATTAATATGTTATATTCAGATATATTTCAGTAATTGTTTTTCTTTCCGGTGAAGAATGCTTTGTATTTGTTGTATGTGTTTTTATTTGGTTTTATCAGACTGTGTGGTCGGTAGGTGAGTTATAGCCACTGAGCTATTCACACACGGCCTCTGGGATGACTAAAATCCTTCTAGCCTGAAGGCTGCCTAACATGTCGCACCTGAGCTGAAGATAGTATTACAATACATTCTTTCTTCCCATTTCTCAAATTCGTGTGTTAGGGCAATGGCCTAATCTATTATTTTTATCCATAGATATAAATATTCCATTGTGGAAACCCGTAAGCATCGCCTTTATTCTCCGTATAGCGCAATTTAAGTCCAGATCAATAATAAACCAATTGTTTAAATTGGCATTATGCTTGTCAAACTCTGTATTTTATTTAACCCTGATTTAACTGGCCTATTGTGTGGGCATGTAAAATCACGGGAAATAGATAAGATTACGCATTCTCTAGTCAGCTTCCTCCTTCATTGCTATTCTACGTATTTTGATTTAAATTTACTCTTTGTAAAGTAAATTATCTATTAAATATCAGAGGCGGAAAAATCGTTTTCACAGCGTCATACTTGCTCATTGAAGATGAAAAGTAGACAACTGCCTTCATCGGAAAGGCTTAAGAAAACCACATGTCTAATTTTTTGAATAAAACAATGTTACTCATATTCTTGTTCTACTAAAATATGTTTTAAATAGAAAGCAATGTTTTAGCGGGGAATGATAAAAACCAACGTTATATTTTCAAAAAGTCCGTCACTGGCTGCGTAAACTAACCAGATTTCCCACGTGAAGTTTTACAATAGAGAAATCTGCAAATTAGTAACACTTAAGATCACCGTGATTAAATACAAACTGAGAAATCTTTCAGTTAATTTTAATAAGCTCCCAACGGAAACGGCTTCTGAATTGTAAACAAGAAGGTCTGCCAATCACTCAGATCTGAACAGATAGATAGACATATTCTTCACCGGAAAGAAAAACAATTACTGAAATATTTCTGAATATAACATATTAACTTTATTGGAAACTATTTGCTATATACAGTACTGTAATTTATAATGCATCAGCATAATTTTTATCATAATCACTCAAATTTTAGTAGTCCAAGAACTAAAGGAGGGGGGGGGGGTGTATCAGCAGAAAGTATGTGCATAAATCTCACAAAATAGAAGCTTACACGAGTCTCTAAACCAATTTCACTAGAGTCGAACTAGCTTTCGACGGAAACTCACGAATAGAACCAACAAATGCCGATCTCATCTCGTTCGTTATCCGCACATACTTAATAAAAATGCAAATATTTCGGTGAATATTCAAGATAGAGAATAAACGTTCATAGCAATATTTATAGTACATTTAACTTGTAATTAGATTGGTTCTATACAAGTTTTCGATCTGACGTTTTTCCATTAGTATGGAAAAAATACTCACCCCTTTCCCGATTAAGTCCAGTTATTAATCATTATTGATGGGCTGATAAAACTCCGAAATACACAATCAATTTACTTGCCATCTGAATCACGGTACAAAGGAATTGTTGTTTGTCTCATTTATGTTATCTGCATTCATGCCCAGAGAATAATATTGAAAATACTGGAACTGAAGACCATACTGAATTTATAAAGGGAACTTTACACGGTGTTTATTATTGACAATACTTATCACATATAACCTACTAATTATTATCAGTAGGTATTAAACCCTTTGACGATAAAACGTATTTATAATATATAAATATACTTATAAATATGTATTTATATATTACTTTGAACGGCCTCAATTCCTCATCTCCTGGGAAGGAAATTTTATATTATATAAAACATTGCCAACAATATTGACAGTATCCTACCCAACTTTCAAAATAGGAGCGCCCATTGAAAGCAAATTTAGAATTTTGACAATGTTTTTTATCTATGGGCATAAATCAAGCTTAAAATGGGCATTTGAGGTGCTATTGTCGTCTTAGAGTTAAAGGATACCCATTACTACAGTCATCATTTGGCTTGTTTTTCGTATCTTGGTATTAATATTATATATAATTTAATCGAAATTCGGAAACATGCTATTATATCGGAGATGATTGAACTGACTACTTCTTATTTTTTTTTTGCAATGTGTTAGGTAGGCAGAGTGGGAGGCGGATAGAGGGGTTCAACATCCAAACCCCATTGATAAGTGTTTGTTTGATAAGTGTCCTACTCCAGCCAGGAAAAGGAAGCGGGCTTCCACTGAGATAAACTCCCGAGATCCCTACACAGGCTCTCTTACCGGCTATGTGTCATCTACTATGTACTATAATATTGTACATTTGTCGTGTAACATATTTTTAAAATTCATAATTAAAAGGTATAGTATAAGCCATAATTGGAATTTATCATTGCCTCCCACCAGGCCTCTGCCTAAGTTCAGTTTATTCTCAACTATAATACTAAGGACAAGATTGGGGTATATGGGGTACATTTCATTTTTCTAAACGCGCAGAAGTTGGCATAAATAATGAAGAATAGTAAAATGTCTGATTTTAAAAGAGTATTTTTAAAGTACTTATAAACCACCATTATTTTACTTTCAAAATTATCATAATTAATGAGGTCTGTTCAAAAGTATGTGTTAAGCGTTTCATGTAAAACTAAGGATGATGTTTTAGGGGTGTCAAATTAAAAATTCGTAATATGAGTCTGGTCGAAAAACGTTAAATAACCAATCTGTTATAAATGTAACATTGTACTATTGTTGTACAAATCAACAATTTCTGCATACTTTTTGCAGTATTAAGGAAATCAGCTATTGAGGTCGTACTCAAGACTCGATTTTCGAAACATTTCTTCAAATGTCCACGTGTGTGTGTTTTAAAGGTTTAGGGGTCTCATTTTTTGTTTGATCGCTACCAAAATCGATGTTTAATCGTTTAATGTAAAAAGAATGATCAAGTTCCTTAATGGCAGAAATCGGACTTGCAAGGGGGGGGGTGGTAAAGGTGAGAATTTCTAAAATTTGGAATATCTCAGTTATTTTGCGATCAGAAAATTGTATAGAAACAATCTTATTGCAAATAAAATGTACTATAAATACTGTTATGTCCATTTATTTGCTATCTTAATATTAGCTTAATATTAACGGAGATATTTCGGTTTTTTTAGTTTTCAACCTTCAGTAAACCCCCACTCCGACTCTAGTCATATTAGCAAAAACATATTATATCAAGAACCATTTTATTGCAAATTTGAATACCATATATTGTTTTCATTGGATCTTTACTGTGTGGAGATAATTGCAAATACGTAGTTTCATGACGTCATCATGACGTTAAAGAGCCAATCTTGTTAAGCTACTGATGCTCTACAATTGTTGTGTTATACATTTTTCATTAAGTAGTAAGTGAGTTATTTGTACATTCTATGTATTTTATAACTATTTTTAAACATATTCCATAGTATGTCTGAACAGAAATATGCTGTGTTATGCGTGGCATATTAATTGAGCAATGTTAATAAATAGCAGACATAATTGGTTACACCCCCCCCCCTTCACTTACAACTCCCTTTATCATTGGTATATCTATGATACCCGAAGTGGTTTATCGGACTCTCAGGGATCGAGGACGACCTCTATCTATGTGAGCGAAAAAAAGAATTAGGGGTCTGTGGAATGTAAGCGGTGGTCTACCATAGTCGATCTCATTTAAGTAGGACACGATTTGAATATTGAATATCTATTTGCATTTTAGGACATTAATTAAATGATTATAATTACAAATTTTATTTTAACTAAAAAAAGTGAAATTTTTATATTGAATAATTCATGTTTAATGGATGTTTTGTGACAATGTCACAATGGGCGTTGAAGAAACAGATGTCTATTACAAGAGAAATAAGGAATAAGTAGTTATTTATTATTTATAAAGAAGGACTTAGGGTACAGTTTAGAAACGGATATCAGCTATTCTGTCTTCAAAAAGATATAACTGTTATTTATTCCTCATTATGGAATATAGGGAGAAAGAAATTAATAGTTTTTCCGTCTTCATATCTACTGGAAAAAGGTTCCAGCGTGTTCGCCAATCTTCTAACAAAAATAAGAAACAAACTGGACATCATTAACCGAGAAGATTTGATATTAAACCTCACTAAGTTGATGCCAAATATTGAAAATTTATTATCAAAGCATCAAGTTCATCCGTCCCACTAAAAAGAACTCATTTTATTTTCGTTTGTTTTGATTTCGGTTTCATCAATAAATATATAAAAAATAATGTGTGCTTTTTACATCTCACTTCAGTTAGACATCAGTCAACACACATTTGAAGTTGATGAATTTTCAAAAATTCGATAATATCTTAGCAGGTTCTATGAGATAAACAAGTTTGGGGACTTCCGGTTTAAATTATTTATGAAATTTAACCAAATTTACCTTTCTGAGAGTATACAATATCACTAAAGGAATTAATATTAAATGTTCGGTTAGTATTATCGCGTAGAGTACGTATTAGTGTACACACACACACACTCATATATATATATATATATATATTGTCTGATTTAACTCTAGCGGCCACAATATTTCTTTATTAATATAAAACCCGACTAAACTGAAGAAGAATAAAATTACTGATCATGTTCCATACCTTGATGGCGGGGAGTCATCCCCCCATCGAGAGTCATCGATTCGGGATTAGAATAACGTTTTCCCGGTCAATAGATACTGCCTCATATTGTTTTACAAATTGTGACAATTCAGAATTGCACATCTGATACCGAGGGTCCTTGATACATTCAGTTATGACTCTTTTTGTTACAGACATTCTACTTTTAGCTATCTTAATTTTATCCGATTTTTTTTTTATGTTCACTTATACAATGTTTAGCTATTTCACTTTTATTTGTCTTTTTGTTTTTCTTTCCTGGTATCAAACATACCAAATTCTTTAATTAATTTATAATTTACCAGCTTGTACGATAAAAGAAATATACAAATACAGAAACTGTTTGTTTCTTGGAGGAGAAAGAACTATTCTCTATTTAGTGTTTTATGCAGAACCCACAATGATCAATGTTTAGTGCAGTATCATCCCAAAATTATAGATACTTGACTTCAAAAAATAAAGTAAGGAGTTCATAGGCCCTTCTACTGCCCAAAACATTTACAAGTATAATTGAATAATAGGCAATGATCTCTTATTTTTATGGTTCAGAAACAGAAATAAATAAACCAATATTTTTTTTTTGGGGGGGGGGGAAACTTTGGCCATGTGTGTGTGAAAGGATACTGTTTCTCTACCCTCAGTAAGCTTAGGCTAATACGCGATCAATCCCTGCCAAAGTTCACTAGTTCGTTACTACCGCGCGCTATTGGGGTATCGTAAACAATTTTAATATTTATTTAATTTTGAAAAATTATATTCTAACATGTTAAAATATGAATCACCATTGTAGCGGCATGGTCCTATTTATTTTGTACATTTGTAACATTTAGCTTTGTAAAACTGTCAATATTTATTTATTTTTGCAAAATTATATTCAAAGATGTTAAAAGATGAATCGCCATTGTACCAGCATCTCAAATAAATAACAATAATATTGGTGTATCGTGATTCTAGTGAATAAATCCATCTGACGAAAGTCTTTGACTCTACTATAAAACTTCTACAAGCAAGCTTATAACCTCCTTTGTAGAATGAAACTTCCAATCCTTCACAAGTTTTATTTAAGCTTGAGCGCTTTCAAAGACCCTTGTCTCCATCGTCAAAGCTATTTGTGTCCACACAGTGCGAAAGACAGCAAGTGACTATTTTTTTTATCATCTTTTCTCTAACTCAAATATTGATTGAGTATTTTAACAGATTTTCCTTAAGGGAAAAAACAGCTATTGAGGTTGTACTCACTCATGACGGGATTTTCTAAAAAAATTCTTTAAATGCCCATTGATCCTACTCAGGAGATGACGAAAAGTATATAGTCTAAGTATATAGACAGAATTATTCGAAGTATAAATACCAAAAATTGTTTTCAATGAATTGTTTACTGTGTGAGATAAATGCAAATACTTAGTGTGTGTCTTAACGACATCAATTAAGATTTTGCGGACGTGAATTTAAAATATTCATTTCTTCTACACCGTACTCCATATTTAACTGTATCTATTACACATTAAAGGTCATATGGCTGAAGTCGGGGGTGGAATAGGAGGGGGTTATAAGAGAATTTTGAAAATTCAAAATGTCTCCGTTATTATGAGTCACTTCGCAAAATGGTAAAGGACCAATCTTGTTAAACTATTGATACTCTACAATTGTTGATTTATACATTTTCTCATAACTCTAGTATTAAGCGAGTTAACGCATGTAAGCATCTCAGTTAAATCAAATAGTCCGCTACACAGGCGCTGCGTAGGGCGTCTGCTTAGATAATAATCAGATGCACCACGCGCTGATACGACGCACTACAGATCTCTTTTCATAATATATTTTTTATTTCTAAGTAAAATTCCGATGAATAGAATTGGGGGTTTACTGAAGCTGACTTCCCTTAAGGGACATCTGCTGAAAATAATCAGCTCAGCATTGTTTGTTGTTAAGTAAATAATTAATCATCTCTGTAACTTTCTCAAGTGATTACGAAGTTTATGAAGCTAGGTATCATAAAGATAAATGTGGGCTGATATGACACACTATAGATCTCTTTTCATCATATATTTTTTATTTCTAAGTAAAATTCCGATGAATAGAATTGGGGGTTTACTGAAGCTGACTTCCCTTAAGGGACATCTGCTGAAAATAATCAGCTCAGCATTGTTTGTTTTTAAGTAAACAATTAATCATCTCTGTAACTTTCTCAAGTGATTACGAAGTTTATGAAGGTAGGTATCATAAAGATAAATGTGGGCTGATATGACACACTAAGAACTTAAAAGTCCATTATGAGACAATTACGAGAAAACGCGTCATCGATATACAGAGCATAGTGCTATTAATACTAGCGTGATAATGGGCTGGCAATTCTAATCATCACTCAGTTTTATCCCCCTGATTATCATCGAGTATGCTCGGGCTAGTTTACTGACTAATAAGAGTACTATGACAAGCCCATACGATAAAAAGTGTAAAAAGCCCGTCACGCTGGGGCTGCGTTAATAAGCAGATTTCCCACGTTCTCGTATAACGCACTTGTGATCTCATATCACCACATATGTTGTATTTTTAAGTAAAAAAACAGTGAGTAGGCGGGGGGGGCAGAAGGATCGAAAACAAGAATGTACGAATAACTCACTTAATGCTTGAGTTCAGGAAGAAATCATAGAACAACAATAGTAGAACATTAATAGTTCTACAAGATTGGTTCTATAACATTTCACGAAGTGAGATATTTTGGATTTTCGAACTACTAAGTACCACTACTCCCTTTCCGATTTTAGGCAACAACAAATACGATCTTTAGTGTTAAATGAAACGATTAAATATTGAGTATGGTATGGAACAAATAAACATTTACGAGTATTTGCATGTTATGTTCTTTATTTATTTACGTCCACTTAATGCGTCTATAGCTAATTCAATGCGTTCAAAGCTAATACAGGTTATCGCCCTAAGTATTTGCATGCATCTCACACAAAGTATAAATCTAATGAAAACAGAATTTAGTATTATACTTAGAATAATTCGGTTCAAGATATAACAGTTTATTGTTAATACGACATAAGTAGGGGTGGGGTTTACTGAGGGCAAAAAACTAAAAATTGCAAATATCTATCTTAATAATCATGATAGAGAATATATGTATACGGAACCATATATAGTCAATTAAATTTATAATAAGATTGGTTATATACCATTTTTGGAAAAATTTTAATTACTGCGTTACTATTTAATGTTCTAGAAATGTTGTTATGTACCTGTTTACTCTATATTGAATATTTCACGAGATATTTAGATGAAAATTTGAAATATCTATTTATATATATATATATATATATACTTTGGGTGGAAAAAGTGTATAGAATAAAATTTATTTTACAAATTAAATGTTGTTTGGGTGTTTTCGAGATATTTGCAATTTTTTAGTTTTCGGCCTTCAGTAAACCCCCAATCCTACTCATCTCATATTAATAAGGAGCTGCTATATCATGAAGCACTTTATTTGAAGCTTAAATACCAAATAGCGTTCTCAAGACACGTTTATGTATATATAAAGACGTATTATATATATATATATATATATATATATATATATATATATATATATTTGTATATATATAAAGACGTATATAAACGTTATGTATATATAAAGACGTATATAAACGTTATGTATATATATAAAGAGTCATTCTCCTCTTCTCCTGGGTAGAATCGATGGACTTTTGAGGAAATTTCGTGTCATGAGTAAGACCTCAATAGCTTCCCCTAAATGGAAATGGGCGCCATTTTCCTTAATGGAAATCTCTTAATATTCAAGTTAGTGAGAAAGTAAGTATAGCAAAATCGATTACATAGAATGGTTCTAACCGATTCAACATAATGGCGCTATTGCATTTTTAGCAGATTTTTTATTTTTATTTTGTCGCACTCTAACCAACTCACCCCCTGATCCGACCTCGGCTAATAACGAGGTTTTGTCTTTAGCTTTATATAAATCATTTAGATATCTATTTGATATTTATAACCTAGAGTGGCGAGTTCGATTCTCACCTGGGCAAAGGAAATTATTTAGTGACGAAATTCATTAAATAACGTCCTAAAATCCCACCCTGGCTAGAAATGGGTGGTGACCTTTAGATAACCCGTCCCGATTAGCCTAAATTGCTAAAAGTGGACGTTAATAAATAAATAAATAATAGATATTGAGTATACCATATGAGTAAATATTGAGGTCTCTTTAATCTCATTGATCTTTCACCTATGTATTTCACATATTAAAGGTCTGTTGGGTAATAATATTTGGGTTTAAGCGTAGGGAAAGGAGTTTCATGAAATATAAGCTCATTATTAATATGATGTGAATGGGAGTGGTGGATTCCTGAAGGCTTATAACTAAACAATGCAAATACCTCGGTTGGTACACCAGATCCGTCAAAGAAAAAGTCCGTCACGTGCTGATATGACACACTATTGATCTGTTCTACTCATTTCCTAAGTAAATTTTCTAAGTAAAAATTCAACGAGTAGTAGTGGTGGTTACTGACAGCTGAAAACAAGAAAGTGGGAACAATGAAACAGGATTTCTCCCGAGATGCTGGACAGGAGAAGAACCAATAAATCAGGATCAAAAAAGTCCGTCACGCAGGGGCTGATTATACTAAGCAGATTTTCCAAGTGAAGTTTTACAATAAATAAATATACTTACTGGCAACACGACTCCACCGTGAATATTAAGTGAATGATTACAAAACGTAATGATAAATCTTTCTATCAACAGAACGTACGTATTTGCATGCATCTCGTATAATAAAGGTCTCTTGAAAACAATATTTGATATTTAAGCTTCGAATAAACTGTTTTATTATATAAAAGAGTATGTATTGTTTATGTAAACTGAGTAGGAGTGGGGGGTTTGCTGAAGGCTGAAAACTAAAAACTTAGCACTTATTAGCACTAACGCCTTCCTTATAATAAGCCATACTAACATTTCCAGGGACGGGCAGGAGTGGGGGTTTATAAGGGATGCCTGAAATTAAAAATAGTGATATTACGTTTCCTAATGGGGTTTCGGCAAATATGCACTTAACAAAAGTTGTTTATTTTGTTATTTAGAGACATTTGCTCAACATTTCTTTTCAATATGAACTACCAGGCACCTCACCCTGAAAAATTAATTCAAATAATAATATATTATTATAATATTTTGTCCTTAATAATTTAAATCTATGCATAATGTCAGGGAACGGGAAATATGACAATATGGAGGACAGTGAAGTCTTACATAAAAAATTAATTTTACTATTAACAAATCCACAGCAACGACGGGTATGAACACTGGGAAGGGTAAATGTCAAAATATTGTGCAAAGTAAAGCCCTGCCAAAAAAATACAATCGCCAACCAGCCTCAAATGAATTCCCGAGCGAAGCCGGGTATCTGAGTTAGTATATATATATATATATATATATATATATATATATATATATATATTTGTTTTCGATATTTCGTTTCCTATTGGTTTCTCGGCAAATATGCACAGAATAAAAGTTGTTTATTTTGCTATTTAGAGTAACTTTTGTTATATTTACTTTTATCGTATAACAAAGTATAAACAAGATATACACTAAAAAAGTAAAGTGGGAGCCAACAATTTTATTGGGCACTAACGATTGAACCGAACTTTACAAAACTGTATATAAATTAGCATTAATTCCTCCATGATTATAAGCTATATTAAATTTTAGCAGATTTCCCTTAAGGGAAATCAGCTATTGAGGTCGTACTCATGACGCGATTTTCGAAAATTTTCTTCAAATGTCCATCGATCCTACCCAGGAGATGACGAAAATGAGGTCCGTTCAAAATTATATATATATATCTATATATGTTATATATAACGTATATATATATATATTTTTGTTGTCTGTTAACGCTCTAACGGTCGCAATTTTTGTTTGATCGTTACGAAACTCGATATTTAGCCGTTTTATGTAAAAAGACAGATCAAGTTCGTTAATGGCTGAAATCGGACCAGAGGGAGGGGGGGGTTTAGAGGGGGAGAATTCCGAAAATTCGAAATATCTCCATTACTATAAGCCGGATCGAAAAAGTGTATAGAAGCAATCTTATTGAAAATTAAATACACTGTAAATAATGTTATATACATTTATTCTCTATCTTGAATATTAACCGAGATATTTGCATTTTTATGAAGTCTGTGGTGGGGTATAGTTCGGATTATGTCGGCTCAGGCGGAAGGTTCTTCTAACCTGGCGTTTTAACCTTACCTTACCTTCCTTACTTTGTGAGATTTATGCAAATACGTTTAGTTCATCCGCCCCCCCCTTCTTTAGTTCTTGGACTACTAAAATTTGAGTTATTAAAATATAAATTATTCTTAAAATTCAGAAGCCGTTTCAGTTGGGTATTTATTTTAATTAACTGAAAGATTTCTCATTATCTAATCACGGTGGTATTGTGTTACCAGTATGCAGATTTCTCTATTGTAAAACTTCACAGGGGAAATCTGCTTAGTTTACGCAGCCCCTGCGTGGCGGACTTTTTTTTAGATTAGAACGGGAGTGGCTAATGTGTACATAACAAAAGTTTTTTTTTGTTATTAAAAGTTGCTTTTGTTTCAAACATAATATTATTAAATTTAATATCCTAATCGCTTGAAATATCATGCAGGACAACGTCTGTCGGGTCCGACTATATATATATATATATATATATATAGATATATATATATATATATATATATATATATATATATATATATATATATATATATATATGTGGGAAAAAAATCTTTATACTCGTAGCAAGAAGTCTTCCACCAATGTCTTTATTAAAGCAAAAGGCCTTTCGGCACTAATGTGCCATCATCAGGTGCTAACAACAAACAAAAAAGAAACATGCTTAGGCCAAATGATGTATCCAATATTTACATTTTGAAATGTTTTAACAAAAATAAAATTACATACTAAAATCAGCCTTACAAAACAGTCGTATCTTAAAAATATTAAAATCGAAGTCAAACATAAAACGAATATATAATAGTTTAATTAATTAAAAATATAGTTAAAATCAAATAAAACGTGAATACATATTTTGAACATTAATGACATCTATATTTTATAAAAGTTTCTATAAATTAACAATTATCCTACCATTGCTGTGTAATAAATAGCTACGGCTTTGGGGCCACTACTGGCGACTAGCAGAGAGGGAGTATTCCTATTCAGCAGGACAGAACTCTGCATTTCCAGGTGTACGTTTAGGCAAGGTACGTATAAGATACATTACCAACAACGTATAAGATACATCACCAACAAATCTCCTAGTTACCTATGCAGATGACACAACAATCTTTTCATCCGATCCCGATCTTATTACTCCTTCGAAGAATCTCCAATTCCACTTAACTGAGATTGAAAAATGGTATAATGCTTGGCGTATAAAGATCATCGAAAGTAAATATCATTTTTTCCCTTCGGTGAAGTTCCTATCCTCCTGTTCAACAATATTCTTTTACCACCAGCCGATTGTGTACACTACCTTGGACTACATTTGGATACCAGAATTACTTGGAAATCCCACACAATAATTAAAAGACAGGGACTTAACAGACGCTTTGAACAACTTTACGGACTGGTAAATAGAAGATCTCACTTGTCTAACGAACAATATAAAATTTATTTATTTATTTATTGGAGCTTCGCAGCTTCGGCGATGTTGCTCTAAACTAAAGGATTTGTCATCGTGTTTCAATTTTGAGCATTTCCTGCAAACTGGTTGGCTCTTGCACGATGATTTATGGTGGCCCAGTAAACCACAAGTAAAGCAGATGAAAAACAATATAAAAGATACTACTTAAACCAATATGGACATACGCAATAGAAGTGTGGGGTACAGCAAAACCTTCGAACGTCAGATGCATCCAGGATTTCCAACCAAAAGCCCTGCTCACCATAGTAGTTGCTCCATATTATATCACCAACCACACCCTCCATAAAGATCTTAATATCCCATTTTTAAAAGACCTAATTCCCTTGAGATTCAAAAAACTCCATAGCAGGTTATCCAATCATCCTAATTCAGAAGTTCTAGCCCTTTCTAGTGCCATTCATCGATCCCCCCCCCCCCCACGGCGCCTCAAGAGACAATGGCCCAGAGATCTCCTATAGAAGTGTAAAGTGAAGTGATAGCAGTAGCTATTTTCTTATAAAGTGTCATTGTTTCATAGCTCTTGACTTCCTTGCCAGGCAGGGAGAGGCTGCTCCTCACATTGTGGTTAAAGGGTGTAGCTTCTGTCAAGAGTGATGGAGGACGATTGAATTGTACATATCACTTTACAAAATGCATTTAAATGCAGACTAATATTTTTAATAAAATAAAATAATAATCATCATCTATTACCTCCGTTAATACCGATCGGGATGAGCTGGAGTTTAAAAAAGTATAAAATACTTCATTTCATGATTCAATCCTGTCTAAGGCGAAATTAATGTTCTTTGAATAAAGGGTTACAGGTTTAATATATCTATCAGAAATATATATACGGACAGTGTAGAGCGTGCATCGGTGGCGGTACTCATTGATTGTTGGTCCATGGAGAGAATCTTGCTATGCTAAATCAGGATTGAGATGAAGTGAATGCTTGTCCTTGCTGGATTTGACATATATGCTAGAAGTAGCTAGTAGGTTGCAAGGGATCCTATTTGTTCGTTTTCTGTTTTTCATTCTTTTTGCCATTAGTAAACCGTTAATTCGAGTGATATATATATATATATATATATATATATATATATATATATATATATATATATATTATATACAAATAAATTCATCTAATTTATATATACACTAACTTCATCTTGGCCTTGAACCTCATTCGTTAGGATATGTGAAACGTTTAAAAAAAACGTGGGTCATGAATTTAATCTTTAATGCCATGTTTCCTTCTAGAATAATGTGCCTAGTCGCATGTAATGAGGCGAACGTTATCAATACGAAAGTAGAACTACAAAATCATTGGCAGCTTCAGATGAGAAATGGTTAATAAATAATTAAGTGCTAAGCTGCGGACTTTCCGTATTTGAATTAGTCTTAAATATGGAGCACATGAACGTATGTATATTAAATGTAATACTCATCCTCTGTGACACATTTGACGTGGAAGACTTCATTAGCATCCACTTATTTTTAGAATTAAACATAATGAAAACATTAATAAGAACTGAATATAATCTGCATTTTGTTCATACTTGGATCATTCCATGAATATATCATCATATGACTAAAGACTGATAGTATCTATTGTAGGGTGTAACTTCCTTTCGCATGGCATGGCTATTTTTTGCTTGCATCTGCAGTTCCCAGAAATCAGACATGGCAAACTATTGACACGTGCGACGGCCAAAGGCCGTTTTGCGGCCGGATTCAGATATCAAAAACGCGTTATCTTGCCATAGAGGAAATGGCCGCCGGCCTACGCATCCGTTCTGTTATTTTATAGCAGCCCATTTACAGTCTTTGCAAACTAATTCTTATTTCCTTTTACGTAATTTAAACACTTAAAATTCTTTAATATGAATTGCGCTCGAAAGATTGAGCTTATTAACGATTCCAAAGAACTAGATGTAATAGCAGTGTAATAATATATAACTGGTTCTTAGTCGAAGAAAGACAGAAGCGAAGAAATGTATATTGATAGTAGATTAAAGATATGGATATGAAGGCAGGTTGTCACCAGAGCACCGGATATACATAACACTCTTAAATGGGTTTGAATTCAGAAATTAACGCAAATTTCAGATGAATTAAAAAAAAGTGATTAAGCTTCTGGTTTCCAGCTTAGAAGTCAGTGTGTCGGCTTTATTAGATTTAAAATGTTCTAAGTGAAGAAACATATTAGATGTTCAAATGGTTGTGGTATCCCAAAAATAATAGGATGTACTTGTCTGCAGAAGCTCTAGCGGTCGCAATTCTTGTTTGATCATTACCAAACTCGATACTTAAATGATTTATGTAAAACTAAAGACAAAGTTCGTTAATGGCTCGAATCATACAGGAGGAGGGAGATTAGAGTGGAAAATTTTGATAATGCGGATCATCACTCTATGTTATGAGACGCATTGAAAAATAATAAATAACAATCTTGATGTGAGTTTAATTCCTACAAATGCCGTTCTATACACTTTTTCTGTATCCCAAATATTAACGGATATATTAATTTTTTAGTATTCAGTCTTAAGTAATCCCTCACTACTATTCATCCGATTTTCACTTTGAGATACTAAATCACTAAATACCTCATTTCCAGCTTGTATTTCAATTCCATCTTATAACGGGAGAAACACATAATAAACTGTGAGTTGAGATCATCGGTATATCATATACCCGTTCGTGAGAAATCTGCTTAGTTTAAACAGCCCCTCTTTGACGGACTTTTACTATTTCCAGTTAAATTGTATTTTTTATTATGTACAAACTGCCACTTATTTTTATGCATGTCAGGCAAAATATTTAATCAACTAAATTAATAGCTGAAATTTAATAGTTGACTTGAAATTGGGTGAAATGAAAGATATGGGGAATGTTTTGAAAGAAATATTTAGATTTGAAACATTAAAACATTTATTTAGTTTAATAGTATCACCAAATTAATTTACAGTTTATGTTTAATTTTGGTAGGATAATATAAATTTTCGTATGTTTTAAATGGCCTAATAATGGTAGACATCAATTTCCATGGTGTGGATTTAAAAAAAAACAAAAACATGTTATACCGTATTTATAAAAACTCAATACAAATACCTTGGTTGACTTATGACCATATTTTGATCTGTTGAAACGGCGAAGAATAGGAAAGCTAAGCCAAGAATACTAAGCGCGGGGGCGGCAGGTGATTGAGGGTATAATCCTCTTAGGCTCAAGATTTATCACTCCCCTAGACAGCCCATTAGTGCCATATATGAAAAACAAACTGAAGTAACTCATAGAGGACTTCTTAATCAACCACTAAGTTCGTCTAGCTATTGCCTAGGAAGATATAGCAGTGAGAACGAATTACTAGTTCTGTTTTTAACGTTTAATACGAGTTTTTTGTACTTTTGTTTTGATAGAATAAATTTATTCAATTCAGACTATCTTGAATAATAATAACTTTCCTATCCATGCATAAACTTTCAGAATACTTCTCCAAACTGCCTCTCTTATAAACAAAAGCCTAATAAATAATGTCTAAGCACTTATTTATACAAGGATTTTATCACAAATATATTTGCAGGTGAAGTTTTGAGGAACTTCAAATCCCAAATGATCTACCTACATTATGTATCGCATAAAGTTCCTTGCCATCAAGTATTCATAGAATAATAAAGGTTCTATGAATTATTACTAGACAATTATAATTACTGATAAAGAACGATAGGAAGATAATAGAAATTTTTCACGCATATGAGGGAAAATTCATTATAAAAGCCTCCCATTGTGTTGTGCGCGTGCTCCTATTTTGTTATTTTGCCTCCTGAAAAACCTAATTATGAAATATCAAATAATACAATACTATTGCTTTAATCTTATTTCATGTAGATTAAAAATATGTATTGTTAAAGTATCAAAAATTAAAGTGTGATAAAATATTTATTATAGTGTTGATTCTGGCTGCTAGAGTCATAACCCAAGAATTTTATATTACTTCTGTTATGTTCTACAATTCTAATAACTGTTGTTGTTGAATTTGGACTTGAACTTCCAGGACAGTAATATACTCCTCCAGTTTAGTATGACATTCCGAGTTTTTAAGGTCGTTATATTTTTATAGAAATATCTACTCAATTTTCTCAATGGTGAATAGACCCTGTAGAGGAATAAAAGTTCCTCCTCGAAACCCGGTGAGCGCACTGCTAAATAAAATGTAGACTGGGATGGAAGGCATTGAACTTGGAACCCCTGGCATAGAAGCCCAATTGCTTTATAACCTTAGCCAACGCTACTGATGACGACGTAACAAATAATGGGATCTCACCAATTTATATTTGCGAGGATATGGATTATGAGAACATTCTAAAAAATTAAAAACAAAAAATTTATTTTTAATTGAA